>CM076576.1:837727282-838327282 GCA_034641835.2 Pinus albicaulis
TATCCCGTTTATGATTGGTTCGCTTTGATTGTTTCTCCTTGCTTGATGAACCTTCTGGGTTGGATTCTTTCACTATTTTAGCTTCTTGGTTTGCTTAGCTTGTATTGGTCTACTTTCAGAGTAGCTTGTTTTTTAATTTTTATTGAAGAACTCGACTGGCGCGGGTTTTAACCCGACAGTCGCGCCACTTGGCGCTTGTTGCATTTGTCTGTCTCGCGCCAATCTGCCTCTGGCGCCAGTTTCAAGGCCACAGTCGCGCCACCCCTGTGACTTTTTGAGTTTTTCATTTTTTAGCTTTCTGAGCTTGACCAGTACTTTTCTTCTTGATTTTCTGATTGTCTGAGTGTGTTGGAGTCTTGTTTGACTGGAATTCACCGCTATCCTTTGGTTGTTTGCCTCTGTCTATCGGTTTCACGATTTGAGCCCTAGGGCATCTAGTGGCTTAGTGAATCGAGCCCTCCTTTGGAGTTTTGGTGTCTTGATTATCCTGTCAACTTGTTGATTGATTCTCCACGCTCTCTTATCAGTCTTTGATTGTTTTGCTGCGTCTTTTGGGTGATTGTTCATTCCTTCATTCAGAATTCGTTTGCCTTGCTTTGGACCTAGATTACACGGTCCATCGGAAGTTTTCAAGTCTTTCTTTGCTTTGAGGGACTTTGGGTCGATTTAGAGATTTGGTTGCTTGCTTCGTTGAGTGAATGTTGTTTGTTTCGCTCTCTTAGATATCATTTCTCAAATTGTTCCTTTTGTTTTCAGTGCACATTAGCCATTAAACATTGAAAATAAAAAAAAAAAAGGTATATATAATCTCTTTTGCTTTTGTTAAATTAGTGCAAATTGTGATCTTTTCCGTATTGCTAGTGATTAGTGTTTGAATGAAAAGTGTGCAATTGCATTAGTTGCATTAGAGACATTCTTGTTTGTATTCCGTTCATTTCGTTTGCATAAAAGCTCTCAACTCTCATTTAACTAGTTTTCATCGAACGAAATGTTGCACCGTGGCATATAGCTTGCATTTAGGAAACACTACATACGATAGGGCCTGGAAATTGAAACTTAATTGAAGATCAACTGTAAAATTTATTCAATTAACCTAAGGCAACATTGGAACTTAACGAAACATATTTAGAAGGTCTAGGCTAGAGACGTGTTCCGGCGTCGTTAAACCTAGCAGCTGTCGTTCGCCTGTTGGCTTTAGACGGCGCTAGTACGGACTTGCGCTCCCCGTACCGTCGCGTATATAAAGGGAGACCCCTCTAGGTTTTCAATCCTTTATCCATAGGAAGCCGAGTCTGCCGCCCTATACCCGTGATACACCGAACACAGCATTCGGGGAGACTACCTGCACGTACGGAAAGTCCTTGGTCGATTTTTGTTTCATTTTTGAAACCAAAGTGTATATTGCAGTTCACGGATATTTGGTACACCCTTTGTGCCTAGTTTTTCCTGAGCAGTCATTTGGTCTTTTCTGACTCCCTAAACTTGAAAAGACCGTCAAGCGCTTGTCCTTTCACGCTTGTATCAACTCTGAAAGAGATAGAGTCATATTTTTATCGTTTCTCGACTCTTAAAATATGAAACGGTAGAATTTGTTTATTTTCCAATGTGGTAAAATCAATCTCCCACGATTACACACCCGTTTAGACTTTGCTTGTGACTGTTTGATCGTATGTCTTAACTCGTTTTCAGCCCGTGTGTGTGTGTGCTCTCTTCTTCTAGTCTTTTGTCACGGTGGCGGAACCCTCGGTTTCGTCTACTGGTAGTCCTTACACGGACGATTCCTCAGAGGCTTCTGAGCCTTCTGTTGAACCACAGCAGCCTGTTCTCTCCGAGTTCCCTGACGGGGGACCGGTCCTCGCCGAGCAACCCTTTGGAGAACCAGTTGAGTTCAACTGGCCCTTTTCGGACCCTGTGTCTGAATTGAGATTAGGAGCTGATTTCCTTTCTCTTACATCGGGTTCACCGTTTATTGCTGTTATTTTTCCTCCTAGTCCTCGCCGTCTTCTGCGTGATTTAACGGCAGGATCAACCATGAGTGATTCTGGTGAGGAAATTCCCGGGTCTGATGACTATCAGCGCATCCCTCGTAGATTGTTTGAGGGAGACGAGTCTGAGCTGGCTACCACATCGTCAACTGGTCCTTCTTTGCCACAGGGATACAGATCTCTGGGTCAGATTATCTCAGCTGCTGCCTCTATGGGAATATCATCTCCTGCTTCGAGGCCAGCTGCCACTACACCCGGGGTGTCTCCTTCGACGCCCGTCACTTCTGTTCCCGTGCGGCCCACTGTTTGTGTGGTTGCCTCTTCTGCTGTTGTCTCAGCATCTGCTACTAGATCTGGGCCAACTCCTGAAGACATTTATCTAGCTACTGCTATACCGGAGAATATCTCTCCGGAGGAGTATCGGTTGTTTTTACAGCAGCCGAACGCCGGGGCTGGACAAATCCCCCAAGATCCTTACCGATCTTTATTTTCGCACTATGCACAGGACGGCACTCCTGTGTATGGTTTCCCGGGTCAGCTTGATGAGCATGGGGACATTTTGCGTCTTCCTGCTCCTGAGGCTTATCTGTATGCTCAAGGTTTACCGTACAACCAGGCTCAGAACCTGCAGGCACAGCCTTTTCAAGTCCAACCTGCAGGCCAACCTGGCTATCAGTACGACCCGCAGGGACAACCCAATCAAGGCTACTCTGCGGGCCAGCAAGGGCCATTCTATAATCCGCAAGGACCATATTATAACCATGCTGGTCAACCTGCTCAGCCTCAGCCGGGGTATCAACAGGGACCGGCCTATGGTCCTGGGGGGCAAATCCAGCCTTCTTTACCGATGCAACCGCAGTATCCTGTTGTCTCTAACGTTGCATATCAGCCAGGACCACTCTATGGTTACGCCGAATCAGCCCAGTTCAGCCAAGCACACAGTCTGTTCTACCACTAGGCCAACCAGCTTATTCGGTGCAACCTGGGGCTCACTTACAACCAGGTCAGCCTGCGCAACCAGCGCCGCCTGTCTATCCGGGCCAACCTGTTCATTCAAGGCCGCCCCCTCATTCGGGCCAACCTGTTCATTCAGGGCCGCCCCCTCATTCGGGCCAACCTGTTCATTCAGGGCCGCCCCCTCACTCGGGTCAACCTGTTCATTCAGGGCAGCCCTCTCATTCGGTTCACTCTGCTCAGCAGCCTGCTCATTCAATGCCGCAGCCAAATCAACAGCTGCGCCCTACGTACCAGGCTCCGCAGGGTTCCACTTATCAGCAGTCTACTCATCCTTAGAGTGGTTATTATCCTCATGGTCAATCTCAACCGAACTATAACCACCCTGGAGGCTCTCAATATCAACCTTCCTCTGTTTCTCATGTGGTCCTAATTCACAACAAAACATTATGTTCCTCTGTCTCGTGTCGATGATGTGGGAATCATTATGGCCCACCTTCGATCAAGGTCACTTCCTGTCGACTTCAACTCATTATCCAGGAAGTTGGTCTAGAGACTCCTGATGGTACCTTGGAGCCTGCATGCCTCAATGGCAGGTTCGTCGCGTTCGACGTGAGGTTTTCATCATTGGCCTCCGATCAGATGATTCTGCGGGTGTTCGACGTCGGCTCATTTATTCACACGCCGTAGACTGTACCTGTAGTACCTTGAGGACCATTGTCATTATTGGTGGTTTATCTCGCGTCTGTTAACGGCTTTCATCATTGGCTGGTAATCAGACGATGTTCTTGCATGTTCGACATCAGCTCACACATTCACATGCTCGAACTTGTACTTGTTTGGGTCGAGATGGAGCGCAAGACCCTGGATTGTGTCTGTTGTAATCCAGGCTGCGATTGTGGATTATTGTCCTTATGTACATGACTCAATGATTGGATGGCTGCGACCATACCTGAGTCTATTTGTTTGATCTTAGTTGGATGGCTGCGCCCATACCCTGGATCCGGATTATAGCATACTCTGTTCGGATGGTTGCGTCCATACCATATATATACATCATGTACTTGAGATATCAGTTGTATCTTTCTGTGCAGGTTTTCCGACGGCGGGCCTTCAGTTGGACATGTTCTCGTAAAGCATTTCACCCCTCTCTCTCTCGGGCCTCATGCTTTAGGGGGCATCTGTTACACAGTAATTTGTCACCGTCCCTACCATTCCCCGTCCCGCATAATGGAGGACCCATTATGTGACCTGTGAACACTGTCATGCCTTGAAAACATCATCAATGCATCCCTCTGAGTATGAGCTTCATTTCCCCTTGAGACATCTCCTTGCAAAATCCATGAAAAACGGCTCTTTTTGCATTGGCGCGGGTAGACAGTTCAGTGCTCGCGCCAATCAGGGAAATCCTGTAAAGAGGTCGCGCCACTTGGCGCTCTGTCATAGAGCAGCAATCGCGCCACCCATTTTAGGGACTGTTTTTTTAAATATGGATGGCGGAAGTTGAGTTCAAACAAACTCACAACCATTGCCTATCTTGAGTTGGGAGGTTTGGCTGCGGGAGTTCTATGGAAGGGAAGTAGTTTTGCCACCTTATATGGAACCTTCCTTGTTGATAGGGCCAATCCCATAATAATAGGGATCCCAACTCCCTCCTTCCCCATCTATAAAAGCTTGCTCAGATCCATGGCAAGCTAGTCTTGAAGTGATGAAGCTTTGCATCTCCCTATTCCCAAGTGCCTTTGTGCTGTAAAGAATCCCTTCTTTCCCTTAAGGCCCATTCAAGCGAGGAGACCATTGTTACGAGACTCTGGAGAGGTTTCCCTTTCCTTGGCGAGCTTTGCGAGATGTGGACAACCGGAGACCCGTTTTGAACCCGAGACTTGTTCAAAACTGAGTTAGATTGTGTGTGACTTTATGAGAAAGTACCGAGTACTTGTGAGGAGTATTGTACTTGTTTGGTTACATGATTTCTCCATTATAATATACACAATAGCTGCGGGGTTTTCAGCTATAGGCTTTCCCCATACATTCTGAGTTAATGTGTGATTGATTTGATGTGAGATTGCTTCTGTTATTTCTGCATGTGACAATTAATTGTAGAAGAAGGTTATGTGTTATGCATGCAATTCGAAATTGATGTATGATCGGGTTAATCTTCATTGAATAAGTGATTTATTCAGCTAATTTCTACAGAACCTTGTCTAATTATATCTTGTGAATGAGAAATAAGAGCTTCTTTGCTCAAATGGCATGACGCCGGTCTTAAGAGATTCTTCTTTGCTCAAGGGGCCTGAAGCCATTCTTATGAAGATCTATATTGAAGGGAGAGGGTACAGTCATACCTGTATGAAGCCATCTCAAAGGCCAACACGTGGAAGGTTCAGAGTATCTCAGAGGAACGAGACTCCAGAGAGGGGGAAGTTGTAGGAAGACCTTTCACTTTAAATCTTGCAATTTGTTTGCTGACATTCACAGAAATGCTTCAGAAGTTTACGTACTCTTGTTTTTTATAGCAAGTATGCATTGTTAAGTTTTTAAAGCATCAAATTCCCACAACTGCCAAGAAAGTCTTCTTATCCAAGGATTAATAACATTAGGATCACTTTGATTATTTATGGTTATCCAATGTTTCTTGCCTCTTTATAGTAATGAATCATGATTATATCCACTTTATTATGAAATTCTCCTTTGGCATGTTTTTCTTCCTCCTTACATTTATTCACAGGATTCATAGATGGATCTTTCGGTAACAAACAATTTAATAACTATATAAATGTGAACAAGTGTGGAAGATTATATGTTTGTTTTTGAAGTTTAGTATAATATATTTTTACTATTTGGACAATGCAGGCATTTGATGCTTTGTTATCATCTTTAGATATTCGGGGTGTTAGGGAGGCCCATTTACATGTTGTCTTGCAAAAACTGGAGAACCCATTCTATAGCCAACCATAGTAACATCAAGCATAGAGCTTCCAACCATGTCAAAATGGGAGCTAATTTATTGATAAAAATTTGGGAATGAACCCCATTGAAAACTGAAACCACAAGTGGCAAAGAAATGATGATCCTCCTGCTTCAACGAATGTCAAGTGTATGAGAGAAATCTCCAATCCAAATCGATGTCAACAGGTTGTAGGTGTCCATGAATCTATGAGTTTATTTCTCTGTTGCCTAGTGTATTACCCTCTCACCATGTGCATATTTCTTGTGGATGCCAAGTGTGGTTCGAATAGGGTGAACGGAGGCAAGCTCCCTCCAAATCTGTGCTAGATTGCTGTGATAAATCCCCTCAAAAACACGTGTACATGCCTTCGCGTATATCTGCTAGCTGGGCACATGTTGCTATTGTGGAAGAGTCGAACATTAGAGTGGAGAGCTTGGAATTATTTCCCACAAAATTTGAAAATGTAATCCCTGACCTGCCAACCAAATCCGTGGCAAGAGATCAAGCTTGCTGTGCGTGAATCTCTTCATTTTTTTATACATATTTTTAACTAGTCGTCGGTATTGCGACAGTTCATAAGCGTCGGAACAATGACGTTATTTTTTTTAATATTTTTAGTTTTTCATCGGAAGAAAGATGCCTCTATCGTCGGAAGAGCGACGTTTTTTCTTGAATATTTTTAACTTTTTCATCTGTAAAGCAACGTTACATAAGCGTCGGACAAACGACGTTCTAAATGTCGGATGATATTGTGTCGGAATTACGACGGTCTGTAAAACGTCGGAATTAAATGTTGGATGCCATAACGTCAGAATTGCGTTGTTTTTTGAAAACATGAAAAGTGTCGGAAGACCGACAGTTGGTGATCGTCAGAAGACCGACAGTTTTGATTCGTCGAATGACCAACGCTTATAAGACGTCAGAAGAGCGAAAATGTGCAAAACGTCAAAAAAAGTGTCGGTATTGCAACACTTTGGAAAAGCATCGAAATTGCGACATCATGGCTAACCACGTTTTGTCCGGCCTCAAACTGTCGCTCTTGCGACGACTATGTGTCGGAATAGCGACGAAGTGGCCGTCAGAAATTGGGCCAAATTTTCTAGTGAAAGGACACTATCACCCCCCCCGTGCGTGACTAGTCGTGGAAAGAATATAACACATACTCAACATTCTCCCACTTGTCGTTTTCTTTCTGCAGGGGGCCACAAGAGAGCTTAGTCAGTAGCCCAGCTCTACAACACCCATTGTTTCTCTACACCATGAGAACTTCTGAGTGCTCACAGACTTCATCAATGCATCTGCAACATTCTTCAAAGTGTCCACCTTTACCAGCAACACCCTTTTAGCCTCAACCATATCTCTCACAAAGTGATATTGAACATCAATGTGCTTTGTCTTTGAATGATAAGAAAGGTTCTTAGCCAAGAAAATTTCACTTTGGCTATCACAGTTTATCCTTATAGCTTGCTGCACCAATCCCATACTTCAACACAATCTATGCAACCAGACTTCTTCGTTGCTTGCATGAGTGGTTGCCATATATTTTGCCTCTGTAGTTGAAAGAGCCACTACAGACTGTCTTTTACTCATCCAACTAACTGCACCTCCAAATAAGCTAAACACATACCCACTTGTAGATCTTCTTTGGTCCATATCTCCAGCCCAGTCTGCATCAACAAAACCACGAATGTCCAACACTCTTTATAAGCCTGGTCTTCCCTAGTAGCACAAGCCATAATCACTAGTGCCACACAAATATATGAAAATCCACTTCACTGTTGTCTGTTGGGCCGTGAATATGACCACTTTTTAACACTTATTTCATGCATTTTTACTCTTCTTTATCATGTCATTTATTATAATTTATCATATAAATCCATTTTATAATGATTTATGCTCTTATGGATGAATATTATTTATTCTCATTTATTTTTAATAAATTGATGATTATTATGCATGATTTTATCAATGATGGTTTATTAATATATTTTGTAATATCACTCACCATTTTAGCCTCCAAGATATTTGCCAGATTGAAGATTTGATCTCCAAATCATCATCAAATATTCCAACTCAGAAATTTGCTGGAATAAGAAGTGATAGTTTTGCGGTTAAGATTCTGGGCAAATGAAGAAGAATTTGGAAAATCTGGAACATGGGTTTTGTCCAGAATAGGCCCAATTAACTCTACTATAGAATGGTTTGCCCAAATTCGGCCTGTATTGAAAGAAACATAGGGTTCTTTGAGCACAATTTTATCAAATTTGTTGTTGCAGCCGTCCTCCAAATCTCAGCTGCAAAGCCAAATTCGCCTTGCTCTTGTTGAAATATTATTGAAAATGTATTTTCTGGATGATCAAGTTGTTGGAAAAAATCCAATATCGTTATGGGAGATCATATTTTCTATTTAATTTCTCTTCCTTCTGATTATAAAAGGAGAGCATGTATTGTGTATTGGAAAACGAAGGATGATTATTGAATTCCCTTTGTAACACTGTAATTCCTTGACTCTTGTGATCAAAGAGCACCTAATGTAAAAGCTATTCATGTTTGATTAATACAAAGAGGGATTCTCGTTCCATTTCTCAAGCTCTGCAGTAGCCCAATGGCGCTTTCACCGGCGGTTGAGGGCCTGGCCCTAGTGGAGCGATCCGCTGTTTGTATTTCTATTCTTTTATTTCTGTTGTGTGATAATTGCATTTAGATTCATTACGATTACAGAGTTATTTGATTGTTGTTAGATTGAATTCGGATTTGATGTATACGTTAATAAATTGCACTGCTATTCTATCTTAGCAAGGATCATATTTACTATCTCATTCATCTTGCTATTTTTTATAAAGCGTTGCTGTTCCATTGATTTATGATTCATTCCAATGAACTGTTTCATAGTCTTGGCTATCAACAGGATTGGAGTATTGAGATTAGTTTCCTAATTGCGTTAGAATTAGAATTTCTATTCATATTGCTGTTCCTTCCAGTTATTTTCATTAGCACGAAGATTGAGTTTGCTTTCATTTCGATTGCTTTAAGATCACCAACTGTAGAGGACACTGGTTATTGCTTCCAAGTTCCCAGATTGGTTATCTTGCATCGATTTCTAAGGGAAGGAGTTATTGCTATTGTATCCCTGATTGATGTTTTGCAGATTGGTTTAATTAAGATTTCAGAGCCTTTGAGTTTATGCTATTGTAGTTAGATTTCTTTTTCAAGCATCTGTTTACTTTTGCATTTGAAACATTGTACTACATATTACAAGGCATTACTCTTGGATAAATTGCTGCCTCAGACTGAGTACTCTCTTGAAATAAAAAGTCATTCCCGGATTGATAATTAATGTGGGATAAATAGGCGTTAAAAAGACACCTTTTATACCTCAACATTTTGGCGCCGTTGCCGGGGAGAGTGTATGCCATTTAAAAAGAGTGATGCATATTTAATTTTTTCTGCTTGGGAAGAATTGGGTATTAAAGACGGAAGGTAAGAACCTGAGCACCGAGAAAGAAACACACTTGTTCACTGGCCTGCTTCACAGTAGAATTGAGTGAAAGCTTAAGTTATAAATGAATGCTTGCATTTTTTTTGAATTTTAGAGGTAGAAATTTAAAAAAAAATCTTGTAATTCCACTCTAGTGGTGATGTAAGAACCACCCATTTCACTAACCAATTGACAGAAACATTGGAAGAAGGATCCTTAAAGAAACACCTAAAGAACATCTTCTATTATGGTAAGAAATGGCTCACATTGCAACTTTTGAATTCCCTATCAAAGATCTAGGAGGAGTGACACAAATGCACATAATTCCCCCATTGTCTCTACCAAATTTTCATGGTTTGACAAATGAAGATCCAGATACATTCTTATTTGAGTTCGAAATACTTTGTAGAGGATATGATAATTGTACTAACGGCCAAAGATTGAAAGTGTTTCCTCTTACTCTAAAAGGAGCAGCTCTTCGATGGTTCATGAGCCTAGGTGGGAACTGCATCAAAATATGGGAGGACATGAAGAATGTATTCTTGAAGAAGTACCAAGACTATTGCAAATCCAATGAAGATATTTTCGGTATGACACAAAGGGAAGATGAAAGCTTGGAGGACTATGTAGAGCGAATTAGATACAACCTTCATAAATCAAAGCATAAGCATTTGGAAAAAGAGATCTTGAAAACACTCATTCTTAAAGGAATCAAAGATGATTTTTTAGAACTCTTAAATCTGATAGGAGAAGGTGATGTTTTTCAGTTATCATATGATGATGTTTGTGAATTGTGCATAAGGTATTCAAGAGGAATTTCTAAGGCTGGTAAGAATTCTAGAGAAGTTTCCTCTTTCTTTTCTAAATTTACTACAAGAACAAGAGAAATAAGAGCTGAAATCAATGTATTATTTGAAAAATTTAAAGTTGATTTTATTAGCTCTCTAAATTCACAATTGAATGTTTTGCAGGTTCAGATAAATCAAGAATTTGATGAAGTGTTTTTCCCTCATTACCAAAAGGAGCATCCCATAGATACTCACTCTTCCTTATCTAATTTGGAAGTAGCATATCAAAGAGATGGGGAAGCTGCAACAAGGTCAAAAAAATGGAAATCATGACCTACAGGTATGGTTCAAAACACTTCCTCTCCATTCTCTTACTTGCATAATTCGTTATGGAATACTCACATGTTAGGGCAGCCATGCCAATCTCAATATAACCACCACCAATCTTGTCTACAAGCTTGGAATAGTTCACCTTATGATTGCATGACTACTCTTCCTCATATTGTAGCACAAACACATATTCTAGCTCTTCCACAACACCTTGTTTGCCTATCAAAATCATCCAATCAACCCAATCAACTACATCATCAAAAGACTCCATTCCCTATACAATTTCCTGCTCAACTCATTCCACACCCTCACCATAATAAACCAGTACAACATGCTTACAGTGTTCAAATGCAAAATTCAGCCACCCTTCCCACCCATTCTATCTCACATGTACCATTGGAAAAAAATTACACTGAGACTCAGAATGTATCAAATCCAAAAATTGTAGAAGTTATAAAAGAAAATGAAATTTCTTCTAGTTTGCACCAACTAACCATTTTAAAAGCTCAAGAACTTCATGATATGATGGCTATGGGAAATCAAGGAATTAAAGAATATATTGAAGATTGGTTTCACTCCATCATTTTTTTGCAACATCACTCCATACTTCAACAATTTTTGGCACCATCTTTTCAAGGGAAGTTGGCTTCTCATACCCTAATTTTTATTATTAACATACATTTTTCAAATTTGGGTATGTACATAATTGAAGCCTTATTTCGGAAATGGCTCCACTGGAAATAATCTTATACGTAATCATATTCATTTTCAAATTCAGAGTAGGATAATGGAGAAATAAATAAAAGAGGAAATAAAACAAACACATTTTTTATTTATTTTTGTAAAAATAGTTGTTTCTTTGTTACAACACGCTGTGAAATCAACATTGATGATAAATATTTTAATTTATTTGTGTATGTAGATGAATTATATTGCAAATAACCATTATACAAACACTTATATTCATTTTTATCATCAATATGGAAAAATTGCTTGAATATCATTTTTTTGGCTTGCGGGCTTGATGAAATTCCTGAAAACAAAGTTGGGACAGTCATGTTTTGGGGGACCAAAAATGAATATTTTTAAAACCTGTTTCTATCCTAAGTAGCCCTTGATGTATACTTTCTAACCCAATTTGAATCACTCTATTTGGATTTGAAACGAAAAATTTAGAACCAAAACATTGACAGGGTGTCTAGTAGGTAGCTCAACAACAGAGTTGAGACAGTCATTTTTTGGAGGCCTAAATGACTATATTTTTAAAACCTGTTTCTATGGTAGATTCCTCTATGAATATAGTTTAAAACTCAATTTGAATCACTCAATTTAGATATCGTATGAGGAATTTATGACCAAAATACTGACTGCCTATCATAAATCAGCACTCTTGAAACTCTGTTTTCTCGGCTGTTCCTTAACGTATTTAACCCATCAATTATTCTTGTCTTCAAAACCTGTTTCTATTGGAGATCAATAAATGAATCTAATTTAATCTCCAATTTTAATCACTTCAATCTGCCATCAAACGAATAATTTATGCTTGAAATATCAACTGTTGGTCTAAGCTGGAAAATCGAAAATAACTCTATTATGCAGGTTGTTCTCAGAAGATTTAACATACCATTACATGAAAATTTTAAAACCTGTTTCTATTGGAAATAAAAATTTGAATTAGCTCTCATTTGGCTTTGGAATCACTCGAATCGAACGAAAAACAAAGAAGTTATGATTGAAACACTGCTGGTTAGCATGATTGACCACTGCTCTCTCGCAGGTAATAAATTAATTTTACTTTGTCCGTGGATTTGTTCTACAGAGTAACTACTTGTTAGTTTTTTGCATAATTATTGGATTAAGGGAGCCTTTACACCTCTCTTTCTTCATGATTTAATGTTTTGTTGCAGGTAAAGACTCATTTTTTTTGCAGGTCTTACGAGAACAAAGAAGGTCAATTTATGGAAGAGTGATTTTTGAAAGAAATTTTAGTAAAACAAGGGCATTTCATCAAGTTCATTACCTAACATATTTATAACAAGAAGAAATGAAGAATTGGTTCCCATTTCAAGATTCATGTTACTGTTTCCAAAACATTTTTTAATGAGATCATTTTTTTCCATTAATAGATTGATATTCATTTAGGAAATAATATCATAGCTGTTGTAATTTAATAAAGTGTCGTTTCTTTTCTGATTTATTTTATGTTTTTGTGTTTTAGGTGTTGATCCCTTCAAATTGCAATTTCCGCTCCAGTGGTAATTGAGCAATAAGTACCCCACCATGCAAGTTTCAATCGCAGAAGAAAATTCTTCGGTAGCACCAATTCTGTTAAAAAAAAAAAAAAATTGTATAGAATTTTATTTCTTGAACCATTCTTACTTGTGAATTTTTGTTGTTCATTCTTTCGAAAGGAACAACAGTTTTGCTGTGAATGTTTTTGTTGTTCCTTTCCAAAGGAACAACACTTTTGTTGTTCATTTCGAAAGGAACAGTAGTATTGTTGTGAGCGTTTTTGCTGTTCCTTTCCAAAGGAATATCCTTTTGAAAAGAACAACACATTTTCACAGATTGTTTTTACTGTTCCTTTCCAAAGGAACAAAACTTTTTGAGTGCATTTTTTTTGTCTGTGAACAAATTTTTGAGGATTTTTTTTGAATTTTTCATAAATTTTTGAAAGACAAACATACAATTTATGAAAGGAAACACAATCATACAAATTAGAGCTTACTGTAATCAACAAATCAAAAGAAATCGTCATTTTTAAGAAAGTTGTTTAGTAATGATAAGAAAAAGGAAAAATGGACATAATCAATAACATGATCTTGTTGTCTTACTACCACTAAATTCATATGATCGATTATATTTATCATGTTGGTTCTTCCCATATTTTATAACTTTCTTTGATTTTTACTTATGGAGTAGGAACAAGGGCATATTATTTTCTATTGAGCTGTTCAGACTTCTTCCACCATCCCTACTCTTAAGGAGTGTTGAGCCATCCTTTATGAATAGATAGGAAAGTGCTATATGAAAAGAAAAATATTTACATATTTCATTAATAATTTTATAATTTGGTAGATGGAGGATAGGGGGTCTCATCAAGAGCCGACCTACCATGTTCATAAGGAAGCAAGTGAAGTGGCATTCCCATCATGGCCACCAAACCAGGGATATGGTCCAATGGAAAAATGAAAAAATTAAGAAGTCCTTGGAACAGGAGGTCTCATCACGAACCAACCTGCCCACTTTTCACTTCTTCCTAGTGAATGGCATTGTGATTTATCTGGTCACCAAGCAAGCACAATGGCCTCCGTTATGACAATTAACAAGCACTTACTCAGCATAAATAAAGGTCAATGGTTCCAAGGGTGAGACAGAAACTCTGTTAAGGTTATGGACACCTGTGGGCAACAGAGCTCTGCTGATGGTATTGGAGTCACGTTTATACACATCAATAGTAATATTAAACACTTTTTCTTATATTTCTATTTAAATATCAGATGAAAGTATGAATCCTTAACCTTTGATTTTAAACCTATTATACATGAAAATCATCATAAATCGATCACATTAGTTTAAGTGGATAATAAACGCATTTGTACTTATGTTTATCTTAAGCCGTCCATTCTCCTTATCCTTGAATAATTACAAAACGCTTCTATATTTGTTTACGATTTATCACATGCATGAATTTTAGTAAATGCTATAATTTCATTGATTATATCATAAGTATGTATGCCTTTCCATGCTGTACAATTGCTGTGCAATACACTGCTTTTCTATTTTGCTGATTTGCCACAATATTGATATTGCATTTTTACATAATTTTTTTCTGCTTGAACCTTTTTGCATGCATCTTTTCTGTTGCCATTCCAAACTGAAACTGTGGATTCAAGAAAATTGCATACAGAATTGTGATTTGTTTACAGGAGAACAACGAGTATGGGGGGAAATTTTATTCGCAGCACGACCACACTATTGCAATTAACAGCGAAGGCTCGTGAACGCGCACAATTCTTCAGACATGATGTGCTTGCATGGATTCCACCTTTTGCATCACTTTCAGTATCCGCTCAGTCTACATCAACTTCAACAAAGGCCAGTCCCTACGTGTCATTCCACATTTTTTGGAGGTAACACTTGAGGTAAAATAGCATAATTTTCTGATTTATTCACTACTACATTTGGTGGAAATTCCGACACTTGTTTCCGACGCTTTTGACCAAATGTCGGAAATTTTCCCAAATTTTTTCCATCCCGCCCGAAACCGTCGCTATACCGACGTCTATAGAAAAGTGTCGCAATACCGACACTTTAAAACGTGTCGCAATTGCGACGTTTAGAGGAAGACGTCGCAATTGCGACACCATGGCCCAAAGCGTCGCTATTGGGACGACTCTAAACGTCGCAACTGCGACACAATGTCTAGGTGTTGCCATTGCGACGTTTGGAGGTACCCGTCGTAATAGCGACGCCTATTCCGCCGTCAGTATAACGACAGTTATTTTCGCGCTACATAAAAGTACCAAACTTATATGTACGCTACATAAAAATTCGAAACTTATATGCGCGCTACATAAAAATGATTTTATTGTTTCGTATTTGTCGCAATAGCTACATTAACGTTTGATATCACGCGCGCATTCGCCCTCTGCTCTTGCAAAACAACATTTTCCCTCAACATTCGCGCTCAACTCTTGCAGAACAACATTTTCCCTCATCATTTGCCCTCAGTGTTCGCCCTCAGCTCTTGCAGAACAGCATTCGCCCTCAGCTCTTGCAAAATGGTAAGTTCTTACTGCAGGCCCTTCCTCCTATAGTAGGGTTGACTCTATTTGGGTTTTTTGGTCAATTCCATTGGATTGTGTTAGGCTATAGGGTTCTCTCTAGATGTCAAGAATCAAGATTCAATACCCTCTATTATCTTCATCACCCAATACAAGATTTAAATTTTTCCCAAAGAAACGCTATTAATTTGGCAGCCATTATTTCTCCCTGCTTTAAAAACCCTACATTTAAATGAAAACAAGCATTGCATTTCAACTACAAAAATCTATTAGTGTTCAAATGCACATGTGTGCTACATTAACGTCTGATATCACGCGCGCATTCGCCCTCCGCTCTTGCAGAACAGCACTCGCCTCGCCCCGTGCACGCATTCGCCCCCCCGCATTCGCCCGAGCCTTGGGCACGGCGCATTCGCTCGGCGCATTCACCCCGAGCTCGCAACAACATTCGCCCCGACCCGCTCGGCCCTGCATCAAGATTCGCCCCGGCATTCGCCCCCCGCCCCGCAGGAACAGCATTTGCCCTCAGCATTCACCCTCAACGTTCGCCCTCAGCTCTTGCAGAACAGCATTCGCCCTCAGCTCTTGCAAAATGGTAAGTTCTTACTGCAAGCCCTTCCTCCTATAGTAGGGTTGACTCTATTTTGGTTTTTTTGGTCAATTCTATTGGATTGTGTTAGGCTGTATGGTTCTCTCTAGGTGTCAAGAATCAAGATTCAATACCCTCTATTATCTTCATCACCCAATACAAGATTTAAATTTTTCCCAAAGAAACGCTTATTAATTTGGCAGCCATTATTTCTCCCTGCTTTAAAAACCCCACATTTAAATGAAAACAAGCATTGCATTTCAACTACAAAAATATATTAGTGTTCAAATGTACATGTGTGCATCACTTGTGTAGGGTATTCCTTTTCCACTTTCACATTATCCAAGAATGTGTGCAGTATAGTTCATATTTTTGTGATTTAGATTGCCTTGAAAAAGGAAAGGTAAATTATTTCCGGAAAAATTTATGGTATGCCTTTCATATTATGTAGTTTAAATTTGAATTAACAGATTATTCTACATGAAAATATAATTACCTATGTGATGTCCTTCATCACTAATTAAAATTATAGGGTTTCAATTTCCCAGACTCTAACTCATCTGATGCTAAATTCTAGGTTCTCATTGGTGGATCACTCTTCCATTGATTTCCTTTCCCTCTGGATCTTGTCATACTTTAAAAGTCATCAATGATACATATATTATTTCAGGTATCCCAAAAGGCTTTATAGTAGAACATATTGTGAATTTTTTTTGACACTTGAGGATTATTTTTAGAAATGCAACGTGGTCTATGCTATCGAGTTATATATCAAGCAACTTGTCCTTAATAACCACACTATGAGGTAGGTTCAACCAGTTTGAACTTGTTGGGACATAGCATATGAAGTTGTGTGATGAGTCCATATCATAGGTCTATTATGGTGACAAAAGTGAAGACACGTAATGATAGTTATTATGTTAACATTACTAGAAACATTTTTCGAAATTATCCATGCTATCAAGATGTCAAAATTCCAGGCATTAGGTGTCAATACTCGTAGCTAATAGATAATAATAATAATATAAAAAAATCGCAACTTTATTCTTGAAATATGATTGTTACACATTGGTAACCTAGTTCATGAGTTACTATCACCTAAAGATTGCAAAACAAACTTAAAATATAAATTAAACCAACATGAGAATCCAACTAAGGGTTTCTCGACAAAATCATGCCATAACCTGGCATTTTGAAACCCAAATTTGAATCCATCATAAGTAATACAATGCAAACTCAGATAGATTTTCAATGCATGTTTTCATGCTACACTTATTCTCTGTCTAGATATCATTTTTTAAATGGAACCATTAGTCAAGCCCACAGTCCTTTTTATGTGAAAAATTTCAGCTCTATTTGAGCTCTTTTTTTCTCCACCACCTCCATAAACCAGTGTTACACGGGGTCTCGCCCCCCCACCTAGGGGTCTAGATTCCTCGCCCCCTCGCGCTCCGAGGTCTTGGGGACTTCTAGGGGATGTTTCCCTCACGCCCCCTCACGTCCCCTCACCGCCCCTTTTAGTTTATGGTTTCGTGTTAAAAGTTGATGTGCCACTTAGCATATTTGAGAATCCAAGTGATTCTAATTCAGATGGTGACATGGTTGATCTTGATATATTCGTGCAGAAGTTGGATGCAGAGACTAGTGGGGCATTAACTTGAGCATTTATGCTCATTTATCAATATGATGATATCATTTGATATTCATATGTTATGTTTTATGTTTTATGTTTCAGACATAACTTATTTGCGTTTAAGTTTTATGTTTCAGACTTGAGTTGTAAACTTCATTTTAAACTCTATTTTGAATCTTGATATAATATGTCATATGATATCTTAAACTTTATTTTCATTGTACATTGTTAGTAGTTACATTAATGATTATATAGTTACAAACTTACAAACTTACATGCATGATTTTATGATGTATGTTTTAACTTTTAACTTTTAAATTTGTTTCAATTATATGATTCATCATTCATCGATTTGTAATTTTATCATTTATGATTTATCTTTCATGATGCAAGTGTATGATTACTGTATATACATTCCTTGCAAAAATATAGTTACATTTTAAATATTAAATTTTATAATTTTTATGACCCCGACGTCCCCCCACGTTTCCTGAAAATTGGTAGGGAGCTTTTGCATAGGCCGCTCCCGCGCTCCCTCGTCCCCTCGCTCCCACCTCCAGGGGACTTGGTGGAACATGGCCATAAACATATGCAAACATATATCATGATCTTGGAATTCCATTACATATGTATGTGCCAATGTTCCATAATCTTGCCCCATCATCAATTTAAGAAATTTCCATTGAATATCAAATTATGGAGGGGGGAACTTTTTGCTGCAACATTTGGCTCAAAATCAGGGACCATCTTCGTATGAGGTGAATGAGAACTATAGATATTTGAAGAAGTAGATTAGTGCCTTTTCCTTTGGCCATGGAGTCATATACAGTCATCCATCACAAAAATTTGTCTTTGTTCATTCTCACCTTGAAAGTTGCAAAAAATCATGCCCCAATTGAAACGACACTAAATTTGAAAGATATAATAAAAATGCAAGCTAGAAGTGCCCTATTAATACAAAGGGAAAACCTTCCTACCTACCCTAACTGAGATAAATTTTTATTGAATAGGAAACATGATATTTCCTATGGAGTTTATCCAACAACTTGTTAAATGTATGGGACTAAATCATGCATTTGATTTCCAGGGAAAAATGCGCATGAAGAGAAAAAGTGCAGAATTAATGGAAAATCCATACATGCCACTTATAAAAACTACACCGAAAGGTCAAAAAATACTTAAGGCCTTAACTTAATTTGAATCCAAAAATGACAAAACAAGATTAGTGAAAACATGAGAGTGGTGTGGGTGAACAACATAAATAAAAAGTGAGGATACCTTTCCCCAAGATGCCTTTGTCACCGTTGTATGAAAACATGTTTTCCTTTTCCTTTATACATGCAAGTGAATGCATTATAGGTATGGTGTTTTCCCAGAATAGGAGAAGCCTACTTAAATATATCATTCGTGGATTGAATGTTTGGGTGCCTTAATGTGCAATGACATGTTTCCAGGATTGAATTCAATGCAAGGCATATTTGAAACTCTAACTCTGTCTTCCGGTGTCTTATTAGAAATTATTTCAGTTTTCATTTTGTGTTTTCAAGTTAGATATTGTTTTCAAGTTTTTGCATTTATAATTTTATTGCAATGTGGCAGACTGATCAGAGCAGTGCAGGAACAACCCCGAGACGGGATGATCACGGAAAGAGGCCAGCGGAAGAACATGTAAAGTGCCAGCATTGCTCTATCTTCAGGTATTTTAGTTATTTACATAATTGAAATAATATTAATTTTGTTCAAATATGCAGACACCTAGCCATGGTACACCCGATGATTCCCTCTTTGAGGAAGAGCTTTCTTCATCCCTATCTCCAGTGTTCTTGTTGCGAAAAAAGGCACGAGATGCAAGGTCGGAATTTAATACTTTGACATACGCGCCTCAAACACTCCGAAACAAGAGAGGATACAACATCTTATGAGGCAGCTAAATAGATATCAGTACACAAAAGTCAAAAATATTTTTGTCTCCGCATGAGATGAATTGCAGATAGTTTGATTTTTAATTTTTACATTGACTAAACTAACAAAAAGTTCTTTTGTATGTATGCTTTATGGCATTTTCTCGAACTCTCGGTGTTGCGGGTAGGGACACAAGGGCAAGAGAAAAAGATACAACCTCCTCGTACACCTTGGTAAAACCCCAGTGCTAATAAGAAACACACCCCCGCCATGACACCCAATCGTCAACGTAAGTGGTAAAATGATGATGTCGATATGCATGCACCATTATTGTATTTCTGAGGTATATGTGTCACCCACAGTATTTACTAATGGCACGTTGTTGGTGAACAATGAAGGTTTCCCTATAAAGTATGTACAACTCCCAGGTAAATTTTAATATTTTAACTATTTCATGTACTTTATCTAAAACATATTTATCATGATTTTTATTTTTAAATTAATGATAATATTTTCTTTTTTTTTGGTTTTATTCTGTGTAGGAAACAATGAGTTCTACAGGATTCTGGAGAGCCATGCGTTGGTAATTTTTGGCCCAACCATACATACAGGGTGGAATTCCCAGAATTCCAACCTGAAAAAAGAACTTCTAGATTATCTAGAAGCCCTTTTTGGGGTCGGCACATTTGACAAAACAGCGGTGGCTCGGGTAGCCGGAAAATATTTGAAATATACCAGGGACACCTATAGGACGCAATTGCAATTTAACCCTAGATATGAGCGTCCTCTCGCAGTTCCAGAGAGTGAGTGGAGAGCACTCATCCATGACGGAAAAGAGAAAAGGGCAAAGAAAGAAGGAAAAATGCCAACTCGACCCGCAAGGTAAATTACAACTTTAATTCAATAGCTTTAATTTTCTTTATGTCTAAAATAAAAGTGTGCTACGTCATATCTGACTTCAATCTTTTGATGCTAGGTTGCCCGACACCTCAAAGGCAACCAAAGCTAGGATAGAGAAAAAGGGCCATCACAAGCTCGGCCAGGGTGGCTACTTGAAATTAGCTGCAAGAATTGTAATTAAGTAGCTAAACATCTTATAATTAATTGTATCGCCTTCCAACGTTTTTGTAATCCTATCAGATATGATTATAAAAACACACAATCATATATAATGTAGGGTGATGACTTCGGAACAATAACTACAGAGGAAGATAAAAATATCGCTTTCCGTTTTGGCTATCAAGCTGTAGTTGAACGTCGCAGAAGCTTGGGGCAGGTCCCAAGATCTACAATGCCCGATAAGGTAAAACATTAACCTTTCAATATTTTTGTTTTCGTCCATAAATTTAATGTCTAACAACTTTGTTTAAATCAGGGGAGCAACACTACCGACGAGGTAAATAACCCAGTTTTAGAGCCAGATGTAGATGATCCTCTCGTGCAACCTGATCATTGTAGTGGGGACTAGGCTGACAATGCTGCTATCAGTGAGGGCCGTGACGGTAATTAATTTCCACTTATAATTTTTTCTAATTATACCTTGATGGTTGTCCTTATAACTTTTTTTGTTTAAATGACAGAATGTTTCCCTTGAGGATCTTACCACCAGAGAGGAAGACAGGGCAACAGTCCCAACGGGGACAACTGGTGCACCAGGTAAATAATCTCATTGCAATTTTTTTTATTAATATTACTGAACTAGTTCAATGATATTTAAAAACCGATAATTAAAATTTAATATTATCTGTTTTTGGAGGCGATGCCCCGTCACTGGATGAGACCAGACATCGTGACAATGCAACTAGGTCAGCGGCGACAACTGGTGCACCAGGTAAATAATCTCATTGTAATTTTTTTTATTAATATTACCGAACTAGTTCAATGATATTTAAAAACTGACAATTAAAATTTAATATTATCTGTTTTTGTAGGCGATGCCCCGTCACTGGATGAGCCCAGACATTGTGAATACGCAACTAGGTCAGCAGTGCAGGTTGAAAGGCACGAAACAGGAGCAAAGCACGATGATATTGATGATGTAATTAGGAGCTTTAAAAATAGGAAGAAGAAAAAGAAAATTTGACAATGTAAAATATTGTATTATTATAAGACAAACGTTACCATACTTGGAACGTTTTTTGCGTTATATATAAAACTCATTTATCATACTATTTTTATGTCAAGCATTAATTGCAATGTTTCCTTGCGTACTTTTTGTTGAATTGTTTTTTTATTAGTTATTGAATATTTTTTTTTGTGCTCATGAAAGTAAAAAATGAAATATAGATTGGGTATTGGGGAATTGAGAGTGATGTGAGGGGGGGGGGAGGGGCCATAAGAGCTTCCACCTTCACGTGGTTGGCCTTGTTTAGTAGAGAATAATTTATTGGAGCGATTTAATCTTGGATTAAACCCCCTTGATCCAACGTAGCAACAAAAAAGTCATTGTTGACTTAGTTGCTACTCTTTCAGATCGTGGGAGGCTTGTTCCAAGTTCATGCGACTCCAATAAATTGTTCTTGAAACGAAGAGGAGCTTATTCAGGTATGTTTTGACATTTTTAACATATGTTCTAACATTATCATAAGAATGCATCTTAGAGTAAAAAATACTACATCAATTACTTGTATTTATTGTATAGATAATGATGGATTTCGATTGACTTGGCAGTGCAGGTACAAATCCTCTTGCATCATGAGCAATACAACTTGTCAACCAGGGTCATGTCCAGGATATTTTTTCTTGTGCGCTTGACCAAGTTCGTAATGTCACATTTTGTAAGTTCCTTTACAGTTCATAATTCAATATTAAGTTTGTTCACGATTATTATCTAGGTTTTTTGTATGTGTTTTTTCATCTATTTGATTGTAAGCAACTATGCATGTTTCCTGTTGTTCACTATGATTTCTCCCATTACCACTCCCATGATGAATCCGACTTTATTGTTACATAGGTTACTTTATTGTTACTATGATTTCTCCATTTACGATTTCATAGGTTACATCATGTAAAGTTGTCAATATCAAGTTGGTGATGAGCTTTAGTTCTCCAGATTTGGGGCTTTTCTGATATTTTCTCCCTCATGTCATTCCTGCATCACCTCGTTGTTTGAGCATGCCAATTGTCTACCACTTGTACCAATTGTCACATGTCAATCTCTGAGTGGTGCCACATTTCACCTATTTTCAGTGAGAGTTTAGGGTTTCTCTAACATAGCTTCAGAAATCCGATTCAGTGCTTGCTTGAATATTGTCACATAATACTTATGGTTTGGATTGATGAGCATGTTCTAAATGGTTGGTTGATTCATAAGAACCACCCATAAATCTCCCTTCCTCTAACACATAGAAAATAAAAATTTCTTTGACAGGAGACAGAGTTTCAATACTTTGAAAACAAACTTCTATTCCCTTCAATAACTCAAAAAAAAACTATTACACTACTTCTTCACTGAGAGGGATTACAAAATTATGACTGCTACAAAACGCAGTGCATAAAACCAACTCACTGTCTGTTCAAAACAAACATACTCTGTCTCTAAAACACTCTGCTGTGTTTTTCCCTTTCGCACTGCCGTGCATACACACTTAAAAAGTTACACTCAGTCTTTCACTTTTTACACACTGCTGTGTAATAAAAAATTTACGTACTGTCTATAAAAAAAACTACCAAGCTTTTTCGACTTTTTTATTTTTATATGCCGTAACATATAAAACATATTATAATAAACCCTCTTTTAAAAAAAATAAAATTAAAACTAAATTCTATGGCCCACCTTTCATTTCGCATATGATATATATATAACATATGTATATATTAAACTATCAAAACATTAAAGAACCCTTTCCGTCGAACTTCAAAAGTCTAAATAGATTGAATTTCAAACCAAATTCGCGTTCCAAAATGGGATGCTGACGTCTGCCTAATTTTAACTCGAATTCTCAATCCAATGTGCCCTATAAAAAATTCGGTTCCGGTTTTCAGGTTTTCAGATTCCCTTCAATTTCATGCGATCCAATATTAATGCTCCACGTGTCCTCCTTTTGAATTTACAAAACTGTCGGGTAAATTTCTGTTTGTTTAATTTCTGGTTGGTGAATTGCGTTAATGTTGGCTGTTGTGTTTAAATACAATCCTGTACAGAAATATGGCTGTGGCCATCTACAAAAAAAACTTGCAGGAATTTTAAATGCTGAATTAAATTTCTGGATGGCATGCAAGCAACCTCCAAAAAAAATGTTGTTGCTGCATCCGTCCTTCTGCTGCAGCAGTTGAAGTTAAAATTCAACAGCACAGGGTTTAATAAGTGAGGGTGTAAAGGTAACTTTTTGTCGATAGTACTGGATTAAGATCATCTATTCATTTTTGTGGGGTCTTATGGTGTTTGGTTTTTTAGTTTTGGGTTGGGCTTATTGAGTCTAAGATAGTTTTTGAGTGAAAAAATTGCTATCAGGTATTAAAAAATTTTGGTTCTTTTGTCAAAATTTATGAGTTTGTTAGGAAATACAAAACTGACAATGGTTGTATCTTAAATTTGTGGAAAATAATTTGAAATGAAACCTTTTTGTTTAGGTTGTTGCAGCAGGTGAAAACCCCGTTCAAATTACTAGGGGCATTGACAAGACAATAAAGGCCCTTGTTTCGGAACTCAAATTTTGTCAAAGGAGGTAAACGCTTGCCTTTTGAGTAGGCTGGTTTTCCTTTTTGCTGATGGTTTGGTGTATCTAATTGAATTAGTTTCCTAAGGTATTTTTGGTTGCAAACTCCTTTTCATTTTTCATATAGTATTGGCCTTGTGGAATAAATTTGATTGTGTGGTCTTGTTAGATCTACAACATTTGTAGTTGTTTAGTCTTATGGCCGAGGTGCACTTTTATTATGGAAATAGTTGATGCAATATTGTCATTTAATCCTTACTGCAGGGTAGCATGTTGAGAAGCTTTTTGTGAAACATTTGGTATTCAAAATGACACTTGATCCTATACAGCATCATGCACTTGACTTCAAAATTCATATTCAAAGTGTGCTAGACAATTCTTGCAAAATTTCAAATATTTAGGTTGTTTTAAACCATTATCTTTTTCATGTATTGGATGCTGAAAATGTGAAAAAGACTTTGGTATGAAACCAACTGGTGAATAATTTCCAGCACAACAACCACTTTCAAGACATGATTTAGAAGTAGAACAAATGTGCTTATGAAGCATAGAAAGATATCCTTGATGCATTGTCAATGTTTGGCTAGGGTTATTTTTGGAGAAAATAACTCCTTATACCTAGAATAGTGATCTTCAATACAAGTAAATGCCAGAGAAGAGAGATCATCGTGTGACGCAACAAAACTGAAATTGGACCCCTAAGGAGAGCTGGTGTGTCTACAATCGCTCTGTCAGCATTTTCCCTTGGTTTACCCCGTTCTTTTCCTCCAGCCCGAGTCTTAATTGACTTCTTCTTTCTTCGGGTTTATTTATCAAATTCGTAGAAATTCGTAGAATTTGATAAATAAATACTATCCACAATGCTTGGACTTTAATTTATATTCCCGGCTTTATATTATCTCCAAGCCTTATAACCAATGTTTAACTTTCAACACTTTGTATTTATACTCCACGTTTTTTTTTAAATAAATAACTTGTAATGAACTTTCGGCTCTATATTTCACCACCCAGCCTTACAACAATCACGCTCCAGACTTATGCTAATTATCTACCAATCGTTTAATTAAACAATTTCATTATACTCCGGCCCCACCTATATATATCAATAACCAATCAAACACTCGTATCGTACCTGGCTATCCTCTGTACACCTTAGTTAACCTCCGGGCAAGTTCAACGTGCGACCACCGTCCGATGGCCCTTCTCCAAATCAACGACTCTTGGCAATTTCGCTCGGCTTCCAATGTCGGGCTTTAACGTGCGATGGCGTGGGTTAAACGGTTGTTTTCCGGGGTCACTTCGCCACGTGTCACATTCCCTATGGAATCGCTCGCGAATAGGAAATACCGCCTACTCCGCAAAAGCGGTGCGATATGGGCAACCTGCTTTTGTGATTCTGCTAGTGGTTTTGGTAGAGGGCTTGACCACGGGTGCATGTCTGGTTCCGCTATCCTTTTGTTTGTTAACTCATGTCCAATCCTCGGGTCAGGTTCCGAAAGCACAACAATTTTGTCTCTTTATTAAGCGGGATTTTAATATGTGTATTATCAAAGGAAACCAACACAAATTTTATAAGAAAATTGTTCAAAAGTCGAGCCCGCCGGACTTCAAACGGCGATAAACCATAATTCAAACCAAATTCGCGTTCCAAAATAGCCTGCTGACGTCGGCCAATTTTGTGACGCGAATTTCTTATCAAATTCGCCCTAATATTTTACGGGTCCGGATTTCCACTGCGCGAGCGACCCAAACAAAGATCCGCTCCAATCAATTTTTGCCACGTGTCCTCAATAAAAACTTGCCCTGCTCCCGGCTGCGGGTGCATTCGATGGCGTTTAAGGTGATGGGACATGGATATGGCGATTTCATATCAATCGCATTAACATTTAACGCTTTTCAATTAAGTTTTCACATCAAATCCGCATTAATTAATTTTTAACATTGTTCAAGATCGGACCTCCACTCCTCTTAGCGATTCCGCACGCTCCAATATGATCCGGCCTTCGGCTCTCATTATTAATGATCGTAGACACTATATGGGCACCTTGACGTCAGCATTTGGTCGGCAACAACAGCCATGGTTTTCTACGTTTCCGTTTGTTGGATTACATCAGCTTAGTAATCGTGGACGATAAGGAGAAGTGGCCAGCTGAACTGCTGCCTAGACCTTGCTGCATATTTTCATTTCTCTCGGTTCTGTCTCTGTCTGTCTTCCTCTGTTAATTGGAATTCTGCTTCTTCGTCTCCTCTTGTGCCCACTGCGCCTGAGATTGCACCCATGCCTCGCGTGCGTCATAGGATGCGTTGCCGCAGGGGGAGCACTAGAGGTCAATCCCGACGCGCTCCCTCCAGCACCTCAACAGAGATGACTTCCGGCCAGTCCAGTGATTATTACTTAGGTCGATATCCAAATACTAGGAGTGGGCGGGGTCGACTTGTAGCATCTGGCCACCGTATGGATTCCCCGTCTGAAAGCGCTAATCGCTAGTCTACCTTCTCCACGACGCGCACCGCACAATTCTTCTCTTTGATTGCCTTCAACCGCCCGCCGAACGCGGGCCTTAGTCGTCTGTGGTCTTCCGCAGGAGGCTCAAACTTTGTGGAAGAATGGCACCCGTCCGGCGGGTCTGAGCTCGGAAAAATCCGGCCAGCATTCGGGCCTTCAGGAGGGGAGCCGTGGCATGCATGTGGAGGTAGCACCTAGCGATCCTGGACCTTCCGAAGGATGGTGCCGAATCGTGGAGGAACCATCGGAGGATTAATTTGTTTTTATTGCTTAGCAGGCCCAGTTAATTGGGCTGCTTTTAGTTTATTTTACTGTGCTGGACCTTTAAGTAATATTTTTGAATTCTGTAAATTAAACGTTCAAGACTGGTTTCCCCGTATGAGGGCAGTCTTCTTAATTTTTTGATTTTTTGATGACAAATTTGCCATGAGTATGGCCATGCAATGTTTTTGACTTCGGTGTAATTTTATTCGCAATGTTAATAGATTAACTTTACTTTGAATTCTCACATGATTAGCGTTTTTCTTGATCTGTTCAAGGATTTTGGGTACTTTAATCTGTATTTGGAACAATGGACGTCGGTACTCTATCTGTTGCTTTACTGTTCTACATACTACTATTTCACTTTCTTATAGATGCCTCGGGAATATTTGAATGCTTTCTCAGATTGTCGATAATCTCCATGTGGACCGTTACAGGATTTTATATCATGTCCCTGTATGTGACATGGGGTATTTTTCTATCATTGTCTGGGGTGGGACTTCCACTTTTCTGGATGGATATTTGGGTTCCAATCTTCAGATGTGAAAATGTAATGACTTCATGGACTGTTTTACTTCATATAATATATTCAAAATATCATTTTTTCTCTTCTGAAAAAAAAATGATTAATGTTTATCATTCTGCCTTCAAAACTAGCGATGCTGGTCTATGTTGCTGGTTTATTGATATGGTCCGATGGTCTTTTTATATTTTGGACATATCACACTCCTCACATGATTAGCGTTTTTCTCTGTTCAAGGATTTTGGGTACTTTAATTTGTATTTGGAACAATGGACGTCGGTACGTACTCTATCTGTTGCTTTACTATTCTACATACCGCTATTTCACTTTCTTATAGATGCCTCGGGCATATTTGGATGCTTTCTCAGATTGTCGATAATCTCCATGTGGACCGTTACTGGGTTTTATATCAAGTCGTTGTATGTGACATGAGGTATTTTTCTATCATTGTCTGGGGTGGGACTTCCACTTTTCTGGATGGATATTTGGGTTCCAATCTTAAGATGTGAAAATGTAATGACTTCATGGACTGTTTTACTTCATACAATATATTCAAAACATCGTTTTTTCTCTTGTGAAAAAAAAAAGATTAATGTTTATCACTCTGCCTTCAAAACTAGCGATGCTGGTCTATGTTGCTGGTTTATTGATATGGTCTGATGGTCTTTTTATATTTTGGACATATCACACTCTCACATGATTAGCGTTTTTCTCTGTTCAAGGATTTTGGGTACTTTAATTTGTATTTGGAACAATGGACGTCGGTACGTACTCTATCTGTTGCTTTACTATTCTACATACTGCTATTTCACTTTCTTATAGATGCCTTGGGCATATTTGGATGCTTTCTCATATTGTCGATAATCTCCATGTGGACCGTTACTGGGTTTTATATCAAGTCCCTGTATGTGACATGGGGTATTTTTCTATCACTGTCTGGGGTGGGACTTCCACTTTTCCGGATGGATATTTGGGTTCCAATCTTCAGATGTGAAAATGTAATGACTTCATGGACTGTTTTACTTCATATAATATATTCAAAACAACGTTTTTTCTCTTGTGAAAAAAAAAATGATTAATGTTTATCACTCTGCTTTCAAAACTAGCGATGCTGGTCTATGTTGCTGGTTTATTGATATGGTCTGATGGTCTTTTTATATTTTGGACATATCACACTCCTCACATGATTAGCGTTTTTCTCCGTTCAAGGATTTTGGGTACTTTAATTTGTATTTGGAACAATGGACGTCGGTACGTACTCTATCTGTTGCTTTACTATTCTACATACTGCTATTTCACTTTCTTATAGATGCCTTGGGCATATTTGGATGCTTTCTCGGATTGTCGATAATCTCCATGTGGACCGTTACTGGGTTTAATATCAAGTCCCTGTATGTGACATGGGGTATTTTTCTATCACTGTCTGGGGTGGGACTTCCACATTTCTCGATGGATATTTGGGTTCCAATCTTCAGATGTGAAAATGTAATGACTTCATGGACTGTTTTACTTCATATAATATATTCAAAACAACGTTTTTTCTCTTGTGAAAAAAAAAAATGATTAATGTTTATCACTCTGCCTTCAAAACTAGCGATGCTGGTCTATGTTGTTGGTTTATTGATATGGTCTGATGGTCTTTTTATATTTTGAACATATCACACTCCTCACATGATTAGCATTTTTCTCTGTTCAAGGATTTTGGGTACTTTAATTTGTATTTGGAACAATGGACGTCGGTACTCTATCTGTTGCTTTACTATTCTACATACTGCTATTTCACTTTCATGGACTGTTTTACTTCATATAATATATTCAAAACAGCGTTTCTCGTCTTTTAAAATTTCAATTTTTTTTTTTAAATTGAACCCTCCGTCGGTCTACCAACGCCTTGTAGACGTCGGAACTGCGACAACCCAGAACCGTCAAAAGAGAGACAGTATGAAAACGTCGGAAGAGCGACGTTCCAAACGTCGGACCACATATTGTCGGCATTGCGACATCTTACAGACGTCGGAAGAGCGACGTCCAAAATGTCAGACCACATTTAGTCGGAATTGCGACGGTTTACAAGCATCGGAAGAGCGACGTCCAAAACTTCAGACCACGTTTAGTCGGAATTGCGACAGTTTACAAGCGTCGGAAGAGCGACGTCCAAAATGTCGGACCACGTTGAGTCGGAATTGCGATGTTTTACAAGCGTCGGAAGAGCGACGTTCCAAACGTCGAACCACATTTCATCGGAAGTGCGATAGTTTACGAACGTCGGAGGCGCGAAGGTTTGTGAGACGTCGGAAGAGTGATACTTGTTCGGAACGACGGAAGAAGTGTCGATAGTGCGACACTTTTTTTATGTGCATTGGAACGGCGACGGCATGACAAACCATGGTTTGTCTGCCCCCGAACTGTCGCCCTTGCGATGACTATGTGTCAGAATAGCGACGAATTGGCTGTCGGAATTTCCGCCAAATTCTCTAGTGTAATTTTCATAATTATCTAAATCTTGGGACTTGTGTTGTGAATGCTCTGGATCCTGAATTGATTTTTCCTATCACTCATCTTCAGAGATATATTTTACAACATCATCTAAACTAATACTAGGAGTTGGATCTCTGACTTCTTCTATTCGTAACAGGTCCAATGGGACTATTTCCAATCTCTTATTTCTGTATTCATGAAATGATTTGATGTCTGCTACACTGAGTTTATTGGATGCCATGCTTAATACATCTGTAAATTTCTGTGTTCTTTCAAGCAAATCATCAAAATCATCTTTTTCATGCATGAATGGTCTAATTTTCAGAGCATTAGTAAAATATTGAACCACATTGTTGGGATCATATTTTCTTCTTGACATAAAAGCCAGGTTCAAAGAGGTAACATTAGGGATTTCCTTTGTTGTATGACCTATATCAAAAGAGAAAAGGTACCACACTGTAATGGAAATGTAGGCCAAATGGATTTCTTTGAATCCCTGAGATGCTTGATTATACCATTTCCAAGTGTTTGGTATGCAATCTCCCTGGCCAAAAGTTTGTCTGGGACATAATAGGGAAAAACATGAGGAGGCACAAGACTCCCTAAAACTCTGACATAAGTAAAGTTCTCTTCTCCAAACCATCTGGCTACAAGCATAATGTCTACACTAGCCTCTTTATAAATTCTGGGGGATTTCTCATTAAAAATGGTTTGATGGATGGGAAACATGACTCCATGACAAATATTATAAAAATGGTAACGAAATTCAAACTCCCACAGGGATTTATGATAAACATGAATAGGAATAGGGTCTTGACTGGTCCATTTCCAACCTATAATAGGAAAATTTGAGCATAAACATATAACATCCATAATATATGCACTCATGTAAAAAGGAGGGATTTCTCTAGTAGAAAATACCCTATTTGTTTTGTATTCCATAATAGTTTCGGCCAAATTAATTGATAAGATATTGGCCTAGATCATAATGGTATAATTAACGACAACGTCTATTAAGGGAACCCATTCAATGGAAAATTTTGTGGTATCATTTTGGGAAAACAACCTACACAACATTTCTGCCATAAAAAAGTGGGGTGAGGGTAATTGTGCAATTGGATACATACCAAGTTTTTCCCGCTTCAATTTTCCTTGATCAACCTTCCATTCTTTTACTACCTTCATCAAGTCTTGATTTTCTTTTGCAAAATTTTATAGGAAAGTTTTATCATAAGCCTTATGTGGCATTGGAAAATGGTAAATTGCACACAAATCTTTGGGGGTGAATGAACCCATGTCTTCTTGTCTCAAATTCTTGAAAGTCTTGTCTATGACATTGAGATTGTCGATGACCCATCTCACCATATCAATATATGGTAAAATATTTGGTCTTACAACTATCCTATGTAAAAATGAACATGCAACCTTGAAATAAGAAGGCTCTGATGAGCTAGATGCATCTGTTGTTGCTACTTTCTTTAATTGCCTTGGATTTTCTCCTTCAAGCAAATTAAACATTGCCTCGCAGGAAGAAGTTCCACTTTCCTTATTACAAGTAGTATCTGAGAAGAGTGGAGGCATATATGTAACTTCAGAGGTGGATGAATGGGCAACTGATTTGATTTTCTTTTTCATTTCTATTGATATTTCTTTCTCAAGAAGTTTCATGAATTCAAGCAAACAAGGAAACCAGAGTTGAGATGAAGAGTAGAGAGGAAAGGAGAAATAGAGTTTAATTACCATAAATCATAAACCCAATGCTTTTATTTGAAACATGCTTTAGAAAGATATCAATCTTTTTGAGCCCTAAAATCATTGAATGTCGTTAATATCTCTTTAAATGATTATCAAATATTTTACATGTTTTACCATATATGTCCAATCAGGAGATTTATATCATTAGATCTTTTCAATGGGCCAATTGATTAAGCATCACTTCAAGCGCTTAGGTAATAAATGTTATATCGCAAATCACACATCTTACAAGTATCCATATTATATATCTTGACCGCGAGTGTATGAAAAATGTGATCTGCGCAAATCGCATATCATACTTTATCGAAGCGGGTGTGACTTTTATTTGGTTTGATGATGCGGGATGTGATTAACGCTAAAACTCAAAGCATTGCACTTCATCGGATTTGCGGATATGTTTCAACATTTGTTTATTTTTCTATCGAGTCCGACATCATCACATTTTCTTTTCGAATAATATCTCTATTTCTTTTTCTTTTTGGGAGGCGTGATGTGATTTATAGTTATAAAGGTTTTTTCACTTTTTAATGTTAATTTGCACATAACTCGAAAATATCTTAGCGCTTATCGCAATTCGCAAGCTATATATGTGTTTCAAATTTGTTAGCTTGGTATTTTTGTGATTTGCACTAAGTGGAATAAAATCAAAGCGAAAAAAGGTTCATGCCTTTTATTCCTAAAGTTTTAAAACTTAAAGTAAAGCGAAGTAATGTTTCCTAAGCTCTATTTGTTTTTTTAAAGAGTCCCCATTTATTATTCACAACCTTAATGGATGTTCATATAAATGGGGGGTTGTTTCATAGCACAACACATTCTTAAAAGGATGTTTCTATGTAAGGATACCTAACATTATTGCCAAGCTTAATCCTTTGAATAATAATATTAGTGGTCCATGCAAATAACTCAATGATTCCATATCAACAAACAATAATGAGGAACACTACCCTTATAATATCAAATATTGTATATCCAACCTTAACCACTCCAATATCCAAAGTTCGTTATTGTTAACCATATTCTAATTAGCTTAAGTATCAATTCCATATCCCTAATTCATCTCACTATAATATAATTATATGTTTAGTCAATTTTATGTGTAAGTATAACAACCCTGGTGAAAATTTCATGTAATAAAATTTAATAAGGGAAAAATATAAGACCAAGGTCATGGGACATGTATTCAAAGTTGAATGGTGGGAAAAAAATCCTATTGTGGGTGTTCATTTAGTTTATTATGGATAGAGGAAATTAGAAAAGGCAATGGCATTTTTGGAAATTTATTTATGAAAATAATGGAAATTAGAGAAAAGGAAGCTGAAAGGTCATAGGTTGCATGTGAGGAGGAAAATGAAGAAAAATAATGGAAATTAAGAAATTATAGGCTTCATTGATAAAAAGTCTTATGAGGATCAGTTCATAGCTTTTGACAGTGAGACTTTTGTCAGTTCAGTTTTGGATATCTCTCTCTCTCTCACTCTTGGACACTTAGAGTTTTCTTGGAGCACTTTAGCATTGGATCAAGAATGGAAAAGAAGGAAAAGAGGAAGCAAAGATCAAGAAAGGAAGAGTAGGATCAAATATCTACAATGGGTTTACTTGCAGGTATCAATTTTCATGTGTGATTTCCTTGCTAGAGTTGGCATGCATGGTTATGAATGTGTGTTCTTGGTTTTCTTGTTTTCATTGGCATGGGTTTTGCAAGGTGTGATATTGTTCTTCAGCCTTTCCTTTCCATTTCCGTATAGCCATGGTGTGATCGATTTCTCATTTTTTGGTTGAGATGGGCTTTCGAGTGGATTCAAAACCGAGTGAGGTGTATTTATGAATGGAAGAACACATGGCCTAGCGATCCCTTAACCATACTGTGGATTGCGATAAATTCACTGGCCTAGTGACCCCCAAACGAGGATGTGGGTTGTGGTAAAGCCATGTATTGTGTGCCTCGATGGACCTAAGAATCCTCAACTAGTGAATGGAGGGACATACAGTAAATCCTAAAGGTTTTTTCCCTTAACCAGGCCTAGGAATCCTTAACCAGTGAATGGAAGGATATACAGTAAAGCCTGGAGGGTGGTGTCTCACTTATGTCCTAGTGATCCCTAGATCGAACTATGGATTGTGGTAAAGCCTAGATACTAGGAGACAGGAAAATTCCTCATGGTGTAGGTGGAGAAATACGTTGGCATCCATGCTTGTTTATGAATTAGTGATCCAGTGAGGATTGTGGTAAATCTCAGTTCTATTGATGAGGGTGAGGTGGTTTAGCCTCGGGAAGCACTATTTGGTTCTTTTGGTTTTAGTCCCACATTCATGCTTAGAATATGGCACGAGGGTGATTGGATAACGAGATATTTGGTTCAGGAAATCTATGGTCAGGTGGAAAGTGGAAGTCTAAAACCTAGTTGGATTTTGCATTCATTAATAAGAGTTCCTTCTCCTTCGTATTTCATGTGTAAATGTACTGGTTTATATGTGGATTCTATGGTTTTTGTATCCTTGTGATTTATGTTGGTTATATGTTGGTTATGAACATGTTTTATGACATTGATAATGTATGGCTCTCATCATGTTTTGATTTATGAATGAATTAGTAATGAATCTATGAGATAATAGATGATAATGCAGCTAATGTGATAAGACAACAATGATTCTTAGCTATTCTCAAATAAGTGTGAGACCTCTATGCTCATATGTGTTCGTATAACCTGTAGAATTCATATTTGTGACATGTTTGATGAAAAGAATGTCATGGTTAGGGTTTGATTAGGTCAAGTCCTTGATAAATTTTTGTGTTAGAGGCTTTATCTTGGTGTCATTTATTGCCTTGGAAAGTCTCATCAAGTTTAGGGAAGTGGTTTGGATACTAGCCCTGAAAAAGTGGCTTAAATCTTGCAGTCTTTGGCATAAAACTAGTTGAAAAAGACATCAATATCTCCCTTGCAGGTATTGTGGGAGAGGTTATAGGGTTCCAATCGCATGCATGCCTTGTTATGGGAGCGGATGGGGGTTTAATTGATTAAAATTCTAGGTTAAATCAAGGTTTGGGCTCCTGGAGTGGTGGACTATCACTTATGGGAGGTTTTTGAAGTGTTGGTTCATCATTTCCACTTCCTTAACTTCAATTAGGGAGTTGAATATTATCATAGTAGCTCTTCATCACATGTTTACCCTGGTGGACTTGTTAGCTTGGGTAAACGTGGAAGGAGGGTGTTACAGAGTGGTATCAGAGCATGGTTCAACACTTAGACTGGATGGGTGGAATGTGTTTTTCATGCATACATGGCAGTTGCATATGTATTTTTTATGCTTGTTGAATATGTTCTTGTTGTGTATGCATGGTGATGGTCATTTCTTCCGTTGTGTCACCATGTGGAAGTTGATGATGTTGTTGTTGGGATGTGTTAGTCATGAATGCATGTTGGTTGTATATGCATTTGTTATAAATTCTAGTGTCCATATGCTGTTATGCATGCATTATTATGGGTATGAGGTCATTGTATTCGTTTTAGGTCATCATTATGGTGTTGGATGTTATGATGCTAATGTGTTGGTTGAGATAGAGAAGGTGATGAAAATCATCAGAGCGAGGTTGCAGTACTAGACTTCAGGGTGAGAGAAGATCTTCATACAGGTTTGTATGTTGGGTATGAAGGTATATAGGTTAAGGGTTGATATATGCATTATGGTTATGTGTAATCCTTTCATTCTACTATTATGGTTACATACATGATAGATGTTATTTAATTAGTGTGATCATATGTACATGTGTTGGTTAGTCATGCATGGTATTAACTTGATGACTATGTTATATGTTGTCAATGATTATGTTATATTATTAACTTGTTTTGTTATATTTTAGTCAACTTGATGATTAGGGTTAAGATATTGATGTTATATGTATCATGCCAATTTGGATTGGCCTATGAAGTTGGTTAGGGTTATGAATTTCAGGTATGAGTCGACCTATTTGTGTTAGTGTGTTGTATTATGTCCACACTGACTATGCATATGTGATTGTTATGCATGAATGACAATTGTTTATGAGTGTATGATGTGAAAATGTTAGGCAGTTACTGTTATGTATATCATGACCTTATTTGTGATTGAGCGGATATGCTGTGAAGTGGTATCATGCTAATCTATATCGACTGTGCATACAAGATATCCTCCCTTGAAATGTATCAAGGTACGAGTCTGTTTATGGTGTATACTTGGTGCTTGACTATTTGATTATGTCATATATTTGGTGTTTGAGTGTTTGGTGTCCATTATGTCATCTAGTTGATTTATTTAACATGGTACATGTATAGTTTGTTTGAGTGTTTAATTAATTGCACGATATGAGTATGTGTCTATAAGATTGCACGAATGAATGGTATTGTTTTAAGATGGTTGTACTAAAGCATTATGTGTTGAGACAAATCATATGTACTTGAGTGTAAGTAGGTGATAGTTGTAGCATTATGTATTTTACTTATGACTGTGAGTCGATTGTAGATCCTAACATAGTTTTTAGACTTGCTAAAGGTTGATTTCGAATTAATAGATATGTTGCCTTGATCTTTGCAACATGTGATCGGTATGTGTGAGTAGTTGCAAGGAAACCTGCTTGGTATTTGCATGACAAGGTAATAGTTGATGTGTTTTTATAACTAAAAATTGGGTGATGTGATAGTACATAGTAAGACTCAATTGAAAAAAGGTAAGGTAACCTATATGTTGTTATGTTTATTTATGCACTGATAGTTATGTGTTTACGAAAATATGATACAAGGAATTTCATGGCAATATATTGCCATGAAATCTGAAAGAAGACTCGGGCTGAGATTTCCTTTGGATGCACTGGGAACCATGGGGATAGATTCATGGTGTTTGTTGTCAAACTTGTGCTTTTTGTATTTTGTGATTTGTTGTGCTTGATTTGTGGTTTTGATTGCATCTAGTGCATGATATTTCCACCTTGTTTGTGGTGTCGTTTGCTATTGGTTTTTCATGGTTTTATTCTTCTTTGTTTCTTGTTCTTTCCTTTTTGTTTTGAGTCCTGGGAATTGGTTTGGAAAGACAAAATTTAATGGATTTTAGGGAGAGTTGAATGGAACTCAATAGGTAATGAAAGATTTAGATGAAGCTCGGGGCATGAGCAAGGGAAATTGAAGGCAAGAGTATGATAGTGAATTGAAGTGGTTGGGTCCATTGGTGTGATGGAAAGTGGCAGGACAATCATGAGAAAGGTAACGAGGAAAGGTAAAGTAAATGAATTTGAGGTGTCATATTCCTTGGCTATGTTGGGAACTATTGTTCTCAATGTTGTGCATACTATGCACACATAAAGGGAGTTATTTTAACCTTGACCTTATGATATCTGCTAGTTATCTTGTGATCATGATTATGATAATGTATATATATGTATATATATGTATATATGCATGTATCTATGTCGTTTTCTGAAGAGATGATGATTGGTTTATGTTGATGTTTATATATATACATGTATGTATCTATGTATGTATGTCATTGATTGATAGGGTCGTTAGGATTTTTTGCACTAGTGTTCACATATATATATGTGTGTGTGTGTGTGTGTGTGTGTGTGTGTGTGTGTGTGTGTGTAACTGGGTGGTTAGGGATCATGATTGTTTTATTCCAATGCTTATATGTATATTTATGTATGTATGTGTGTAATTTGTTGTTTGACAGGGTCATCAGGAATCATTCTCATGGAGGAATGATTGCTTATGCAGGTGAATGGTATGAAGAGGTTCCTATTTTTTGAGGAATCAATTGGGAAGAGTAGCCCTGACTAATCTACAAGGTCAGTATCATGTGGATATGAATTGATATTATATGTTTGTACTATGCCTATGTTTATGTTATGGACATGTATAAATGGTGTTGTGCACATGTTGTTTATGCAGTGTTGTGTACAAATGGTCTTTTTTGTACATATGGTGCTTTGCACATGTCGCATATGCAGAGTTGTATACATATGGCATCGTTTCCATGTTGTACATATTGTGCTATGCACATGTGGTGTTGTGTGTATGATTGTACATATGGTGATGTGTGCATGCGAGGTCGTGTACATGTTTTACATGGGGTATTGTGTGCAAGAGTTTCTATATACATGTCGTGCATGTGGTACTGTGTACATGTGGTGTTGTGTACATGTCGTGCATGTGGTGTTGTGTACACGTTGTGCAGGTGGTGTTATGTACATGTGGTGTTGTTTACACGTTGTGTAGGTGATGCCGTGTACATGTGGTGTTGTGTACAAGTGGTATTGTGTGAATGTTGTACATGTTGCGTTATGCACATTTGGTATAGTGTGCATGTTGTACATGTTGTTTTGTGTATGTGCATTGCATAGTCGTGGTATTGGAACATGTGTATTCATTGTGTTGTACACTGGGAGTAGGTGTATGTATTGTGTTGTGTTATACACTGGGTGTAGGTGTATGTGTTGTGTCATACACCAGATGCAGGTGCATGTGCTGTGATGTACGTCAAGTGCAAGTGTATGTGTTGTATTGTACATTGGGTGTAGGTATATGTATTGTGTTGTGTTGTACTCTATGTATGTATATGCATTGTTTTGTACACTGGGTGTGGGTGTATGTATTGTGTTGTGTTGTACACCAGATATAGGTGTATGTATTGTGTGGTGTTGTAGGCTGTGTGTGGATGTATGTGTTGTGATGTACATTGTTTGTATGTGTACGTGATTGAAGATAAGAAAGAGGAGCTTGGTGTTTTTTGGGTGTGGTAACCGATGTGGTGTGCATAAGAAAATGACAAAGGACTGATTGAAGGACAAGTATCAATATTTTATTTCAGTTTTAAGTATGCATGTGATATTTTATTTCAGTCTATGATGATTATATGTGATCTATAATTATATTTTATGATGATAACATGTGATTCATGATTCTTGATTTATGATGATTGATTTTTGAGATAACTAGATGTGATATGTTATACGTGATGATTTGATCAAACAAATAGTTTGACTGTTATGACAAGAAGTGAACATAATTGCAAGTGTACCTTATTGACAGGCCACCAATGAGGTATGATGTGAATTTATTTTAATTCATTTTGAGTCTAATGGAAATTATGTTCTTGGTACAGGAAAGCATGAAAATGTATGGTTGGGTGGTTGAAATTGACTGCAAGAATTAGCAGCAACATCAAAAGGGATTGGAACAGGCAATAGTATGTTGGTAAAGCACTCTAGGAGCATGGCCATTGTGGGACACTAGTTCCCAATAGTTTCCATTTATTTCCATAAGCATGCTATGACTCGTATGATGGTTTTGAGGTAGGTATATGCCTTGGTTTTTTTATCTTCTGATGCGAGGAATCCTTGCCAAGGGATGGATCGTATGGTACAGGGCATGTCGAGGAACTCTAAAGGTGAGTGGCTGCATGGAAAGGGTGACCGGATTTCTCGAGGGACTCTGTAGTAGAGAATGGAAGGTCGAGGAATAAATTTTTTTTGGTCATTATCATTGATAGATGGAATCAGATTCACATTGGGAGAGTGCCCTAGAACAATGAGTCGGTAACTATTCACTGAGAGGACAAGTGTCGCAGGATTGTAGCACTAGACATTGGATGCCTCTTTGAATTTGGCAGTGGATTATGGACTTCCTAGGAACGAGGTGAATCCTGGTATTACTTTTGAGAGTGGAGGTGTGAGGCTCTAGATTCCCTTTTTGTTGATACAGGCATCGTATCCTTTTATTTTCCAGTTGAGAAAATGTGCGTGAGGAGAAAAATGAAGGAAAATAATGGAAAATGAATAAATTATAGGCCTCATTGATAAAAAGGATTTTGGGAATCAATTCATAGATTTTCATAGTGAGACATTTGTCCATTCAGTTTTGGATCTCTCTCTCTCTCTTTATTCTCTCTCTCTCACACACTCTTGGACACTTAGAGTTTTCTTAGATCACTTCAAAATTGGATCAAGAAAGGCAAAGAAGGAAAAGAGGAAGCAAAGATCAAGCAAGGAAGAGTAGGATCAAGAAGCTGCAACAGTTTTACTTGCAAGTATCGATTTGCATGTGTGATTTCCTTGATAGATTTGGCATGCATGGTTATGCATGTGTGTTCTTGGTTCTCTTGTTGTCATTGGCATGGGTTTTTCCAGGTGTGAAAATTTTCTTTAGTCTTGCCTTGACATTTTCAGATAGCCATGGTGTGATGGGGTTCTCATGTTTTAGTTGAGCTAGATTTCCAGATGGATTCAAAACTGAGATAGGTGGATATCTAAATGGAAGAACAGATGGCCTAGTAATCCCTAAACTAGACCGCAGATTGCGGTAAATCCACTAGCCTAGTGACCCCTTAACCGGATTGTGGATTGTGGTAAAGCCAAGTATTGTGTGCCTCAGTGGGCCTAGGAATCCTCAACTGTTGAATTTCAAGATATACGGCAAAGCCTATAGGTTTTTTCTCTTGATCAGGCCTAGGAATCCTTGACCGATGAATGGCGAGATATACGGTAAAGCCTGGAGGGTGGTGTCTCAATTATGGCCTAGTGATCCCTGGATCAAACTGTGGATTGTGGTAAATACTAGAGACTAGGAGACAGTAAAATTCCTCACATTTTTGGTGGAGAAATATAGTGGCATCCATGTTTTTTTATTTCCTATTGATATAGTGAGGATTGCGGTAAAGGTTGGTTCTATTGATGAGGGTGATGTGGTTTAGCCTCGGGAAGCCCTGGTTGGTTCTTTTGGTTTGAGTCCCACATTCATGCTTGGAATATGGCACGGGGATGATTGGCTGAAGAGATATTTGGTTCAGCCAATCCATGGTCTGGTGGAATGAGGAAGTCCCAAACCTGGTTGGATTTTTCATTCATTAATAATAGTTCCTTGTCCTTGGTATTTCATGTGTAAATTCACTAGTTTATATGTGGATTTTATGGTTGTTGAATCCTTGTTTTTTTTGTTGGTTATATGTCAGTTATGACCATGTTTTATGACAGTGATAGTGTATGGCTCTAATCATGTTTTGATTTATGAATGAATAAATAATGAATCTATGACCTAATAGATGATATTTTAGCTAATGTGATAAGGCATCAATGCTTCTTATCTATTCTCAGATAAGTATGAGACCTTTATGCTCATATGTGTTATTATAACCTCTAGAATGCATATTTGTGACATGTTTGACGAAATGACTGTCATGGTTGGGGTTTGGTTAGGTCAAGTCATTAATCAATTTTTGTGTTAGTGGATTTATCTTGGTTTCATTTATTATCTTGGAAAGTCTCATCACGTTCTAGGCAGTGGTTTGGAGACTAGCCTGAAAAAGTGGCTTAAATCGCGTAGTCTCTAGCACAGAACTGGATGAGAAGTACTGTAGTCTCTCCCTTGCGGAAATTTTGGAAGTGACCATAGGGTTCCAGTCACATGCATGCCTTGTTATGGGAGTGGCTGAGGGTTTAATTCATTAAAATTCTATTTGAACTCAGGGATTGGGCTCCTGGAGTGGTGGATTAGCTATTGGGGGTCTTATAGCACCCGAGGGAGGTCTATGAAGTGTTGGTTCATCGATTCCACTTTCTTAAATGCACTTAGGGAGTTCAATCAAATCATAGTAACTCTTCATCACATGTTTACCCTAGTGGACCAGTTAGCTTTGGTAAATGTGGGAGGAGGGTGTTATAGTAAGCCAAAGAAGGGATACTTCAAATAAATTTTGGAGTTTTAGCTTTAAAGAAAAGAAGGATATCAAATATTGAATCCTAGATAAACTTGCCTCTTGTCTATTGGGTTGTAATCATATTGACATTTAGGTCATAAATTTATATAGGAATTAATGGTTGCTAAAATATTGTTGACTACCAAATAGATAGACATCTTCAGAAATATTTTTATTTGATCTTAATAAGGTTGTATTATATTATTTATTCATGGAATTATTGAACATGCTTGTATTGATTTGATTAGGCATTTTTAATTATTCATTTACATCTTTGGATCAAAGAAATTGGCACAAAAGTGGTCAACTAAGAATAGTGAGTTGATATAACAAGCCATAATTGAGTTTTACTAATCTCCATACAGTCATCTGTTATTTGTCTCATGCAAGTGGAGATTATTAAAACTCATCCACATACTTATGGAGTTCCCTCTTGGTGATAATAATGAGTTTTCCATGCATGAAACCACTCACCAGTCTAACTAAAGTAAAATCAAGTGTATGTTATCTCCAATACCCTCCACCTAAAGCACTACTAGGGAGAACATAATGAATGGGTCCGACAAGAAGCCATGTAAGGTATCCATTTTACAATGCATCTAAGTAACATAAAATAGCTACAAAAAGAGGAAAGAGGGAACACCACATGGGAACAAAACCTTCCCTCAAAATACAATGCTAAAAAATAAATATAACTACTAGGTAGTTGTGTCCTACACCCCAAGGAAATCTCTCAAAAAGTGAAAGTTATGCTCAGTGAAAGTCTTTGTAAATATGTCGACATTTTGTTCGAAAGTTGGATAGTACTACAAGTCAATAACCCCAATGTATGAATCCCTATATGTAGTGCATGTGGATCTTGATGTGTTTTATTTGTTTCTGTTGGACAAGATCTCTACAAAAACTTTAGTTTTCTTTGATTGTCACACTAGATGATTGTCAAGAAGTGAAATAGGATACCAATAATATTGAATAAGTTATGCAACCAAATGGCCTGAATAGAAATTTTGACTGCACATTTGTATTCATCCTTTTCCAATGATAAAGAAATCACAAATTTATTTTTATTGGACCAACAAATGGGTCCAAAGCCCAAATTGAGAACATATCCTAAAGTGGACTTACAGTCAATGTTATCGCCAGCCCAATATGCATTAGTGTGGCCAATGAGATCCAAAGTACATCCTACTACATAATGAGTCTCATAGTTGATGGTTCCCTAGACATATATGAGTATGCGCTAGGCATATTTCCAATGCAACTTATGTGGCTCCTACATGTTGCTAGAAACTGCACCTACTACATTTGAGATATTTGGATAAGTGTGAGTGAGATAGAGGAAACTTCCCACAAGATTTATGTACATAATGCAATTAACCAATGGTGTATCCTTTCCATTCTCAAGTTATTCCCTTGATAAAAAAATGTGTAGTTGTTGTCTTGCAGATGGTCATGTGAAAGTCAACTAAGAGATCTCTCACAAACTTAGATTGAGCAATTTTTATCCTTGAATCATTTTGGTTGATTTATAGTCTAAGGAATAAGTGTAATAGAACCATGGAGAACCTGTCATGAAAAGTGGGTTGGACTACAATAATGGTTGATATTGAACTACCTGTGATAAGTAGATCATCTACATAGAGCACTATGATCAATAGACAGTCATAAATTCTTAGCATTTAAGCATTTGGATCATATTTACATTGAATGAAACTTTGAGGGAGTAAATAGGAATTCATATTTATATTGTTGACTCAAGAAGTCTCTCTATGGGCTCAACCAACTTTCCAACTAAGAATATCTAGATTAGTTAACAAGCCTATACATGCTTATTTGGCCATTTCTCTTATTGTTATTTATATCAATAGAGAATTTGTTCCATAGGGGTTGCCTATTAATGATGACCTTTGACCAAGTTAATAAAATTTTGGAATAACATAGGAGTTTGATTTATTGTTTGGGGAGTTGGTTGTCCCTTTGTGTTTCTATGAAATAAATGTCAAGATCAATCCCCATCTAGGACAATAGGGACACATAGGTGACCTTTCTAGATCCATAAAACTTTGTGGGTGACTACTACTTTCAATTGTGCTAACATATTTTTTTCCTTCATCTTGTGAGCCTTGGATTTAACATCCTCATAGGAATTGAGTCTTTGAGGCTTTGAGGTTGATGCAGAAATATATTTAACATAATGTCTTGTTTTAACATGAAATATAATAAACCGAATGCCCTTTTTCCATTGTTGAGAGTACAAGATACTACTAAATTTCTCAAATTTTCCACTTCTTTGTGATTTTATACCAATATATAATATACCTAAACTCCTATTTTAGCCAAATTACTATCAATATATGATTCGTAAACTTCTATGGATATTCCACTCGATAGTTTGTCACAAAAAATATGATAATATTATTAAAAATATGAGATTCTACACTATAATATTTTTATTAAACTTTAATATCTATAGATTTAATTGTGATTAGTGCATTCAAGTGAATATAAATTATGCATAAAAGTAGAGAACAAAAAAATAAGCTCTCACACACATAAGACACAATATATTCTCTCTTGGAAACCCTTTCGGGAGAAAATAACTAGAAGGTGAGGTCGCTTCACTCTCTTTCTTTGTCTGGAAATATGGTTGCAGGTAGAAATAATTAATGCTTGTGGATAGTGGGATGCTACAATTCACATATCCTATATGTGTGCTCTACCTCCTATATCTCATGTCTATATTTTCTCAACTACAGAACAAAATTCTCTCGAAAGAATGGAATGCCTCTTCCTCCTAATGGCAAGGTTATAACACAACCTAATAGCCTACTAGTGGTTAATTTTGACTACATCAACTCTTAAATAGAGTTAAAATATTTCTTCTAAAGTCTTTTACATCATAATCACGTGGATAGCCAATTTTCCATGAATAATGGGGGCTAACGCGACATCCTCCCGAACTATAGGTGTGAAAACAAGAAGGTCAACCTCTGAGTGGCATAACTTTTGCAAATGGACTCCGATTGACGTGCTTCTTGTGTCGTCAGAAATATCTATGTATGTATAAGATCATGGAATGGTGCATGCTAAAGTGACAATCTTTTACCCCCAAAAAACGTCGTTTGATGCCTTATAACACTACTTAAAGGTTTAGGACCTCGTTTTGCCAAACTAGGTCCCGCCGGTAAAAAGGGCCCCATGAGTTGATTCCTCCACTTTTTCCACTCCAAATGCATCGAGATGGATGAAAAAAAATATAATGATCCAATCTGGATAAATCTAATTACGTACACACTACACTTTCAAAATTTCATTCAACTTGACTCATATTTCCATAATCAATTACATTGATACCATATAATAATTATGCCCTACATATGAACTAGATATGTAGCCATAGAAAATGAAATAACGTAACTTATGCATAACACATAATAACATACATAAATATAAATATGCACTCCTATGGAAATTAAACACGTAAATACATATAATAAAAATCATTCAAGCACATATCAATAACACTTACCTTTTGTAAAATTCCATTGATTAGTTGTAGATCTCCCATCTTCCACCCAACCATAGACATTATTGTTCTACCTCTCTTAATAACAAGTCACCCATGACTCAGGGCTATGATTCCACCATGGAAAAGGATACCTAAGCCAACTAGGTCTTAATGACAATATAGGTAAGTGTTTAAACCAAGGTACCAACTCCAACAACAATTCCCATTATCAGCTTTCATTCCCCTCAACTTGCACAACCCAAAGAAGTGTACCCCTTTCTCTACATTTCAGTCCCTTAGGCTATCTCACTTCCCTTCCACAACTTTACTACAAGATGGATAGGAAGTCTCAAAGATATGGCTCTAGGAAATCTAGTTGCACCAATGGAGTGTCCAAACAACCTTTGGGCCCCACAAATTAGGCAATTATACCTACCCAATTCCCCTCTAGGGCTCCATCCTTCCCCAAGGAAACCAAAGGAGAATTAGCAACAAAATACCACCAAGGATTTACAAGGTTTACTAGGATATAGGTTCTCAGTGGCTCATAGGATCACACATTGCTCTAGTAGTAAGAATCAACCAAGAATGACCCCCCTTTCATTGGAAACTAAGGATTATATATGCATGTCAGGTTTTTTAAAGTTTCAATCAAATAACTAAATTCCCAAAACTTGGGAACATACTTATAAAATTGTCCATTCACTTTAGAAATATAACATAAATAACAAGTCATGACTTTGGGATTATATCACGCCTTTAAGACTTAGGTAATATGTATGGCTTTATGACCTTCGAAATATATCCCCATAAAGTGGCCTTAGGCTAATATAAGGTTATGACTTTGGCTTGGGAACCATTTCTTACTTTAGTCCCCTCACCATTCCCTCTTATGGAATCGAAGCCTCCCATACTCTTTTGGTCTATTATTTTGTAACTGTGATGTTATTTTATTAATATATGTGAGTGTGTACATTTTACATTAATAGATTCTCCAACCTTAGTCTTTACAAGCTCTCCATCCCAAGCCCATATTAGTTGTTTAGCCTAGATAAAATATATGTATATATATGTTTACAACTAGGGGTATTACATGAAAACCCCTCCACAAATATTTAATATTTTTTATCTTCATCCTCCATTACTATTGACATGCTATGGAATTTGTTTCTTAAGGTTATCAATAAAGTGAATGCATTTTATGAGCTTCTTGAAAAAATTATATATCTTAATATTCTATCCCACATTCCTCCTCATATAGTGTAAGTGATTCGACACATTTATATGACATGTTAATGTTGTAGTGGGAAATGTGAGAAGTATATGTCAGCAAAGGCATCATTGTTTTGTGAAAAAAAATTGAAAATTTCCACTTAGTGAGTGCTACATTTCCCTAAAATTGTATATATCTTAATATTTGATCCAAAGTTTTAAAAATCGGCCAAACATATTCGAAATTGGTCAAGCCGACCGAGCCAAACCCTTGCTCGAGCCGACTCGGTACAAAAATCAAGCCAAGGGTCAATTTGTTACTGAACCGTCCAAGACATTCATCAAATCGACTGGTTCCATAACAAACTAGCCAGCTCAGCCGAGTCCGACCTAACTCGGTCGAGTCAATCAAACCCGGGCTACGATAGAAAAAAGGGAGGGAAAACAAAATTGAAATTGGTTTTTTTGTTTTAGGTTTTTTTCATGTCCATATAACCTCTCTCAAGCCTATAAAAGCTACCCAACCCCCTCACATTTCCTCACATCTATCTCATTCCATTTTTGTGAGAATTTGTGAGGATTTTTTGTAGAGTTATGGAGTTGGTGTTTGGAGTAACAGTGAGGAGTCTCTTGGGCAATCATTGGAGCAACAATGAGGAGCTTCTTGGGAATTCATTGGAGCGACAATGAGGAGCTTCTTGGGAATTCATTGGAGTGGCATTTTGGAGTTGGTTTGTTGGAGCGACATTGAGGAGGCTAGAGCCTATATGTATTTCTTTTTTTCACTTCTCAAATCTGCCTTTGCTTGTTTTCTTTTTTTGAAAATCTGGAAATTGAAAAGAGTAATTTCTGTAAAATAAATGAAAATTGAAGAGTTATTTTTTTGTTTCCATTTTCATATTTTTTTCCTTTCATTTCCAAGTCCAAAAATCAGAAATGGCTCCTAGAATGAAATATGTTCCTTGGGAATATGCTGAGATGATTGATAATCAAATGCATTGCAAATTTTGTCATAGAAAAATTAAGGAAGGTGGAGGGGGCATTCATAGGTTGAAACAACACTTGGTTGGAATTAGAGGCCAAATTGCTCCATGTGCAGCACCAATAGAACAAAGTGGGGATTTTAGGAAGGAGTTGCTAGAAACATTTGAGAAGTTTGGGGAAGAAAAATCTACACAAAAATAAATAGAGGCTGAAATTGGGAGGAAGAGGAGTATAAAACACATGATGGCTTCCAACCCCAATTTTGATTATGAGGGCTCTTCATCTATCCCTTGCGTTGATGCATCCACCCCCTTTCACTATGTTCCTCCCTCTTTGGAGTCTATTCAAGAAAAGGGTAATGGTAAAATTAAAAAGAACGGTGATAACAAAATTTATTTCACACCCTCCTCTCCCTCTGATAGTGCACATGGTCATCAAGCTAATAGAGGTCAAATGCAACCCACTTTAGATGACCATTGGAATAAATATTTGAGAGAAGCTGCATGTGATTACATAGTTAAATGGTGGTATGATGCTGATGTCAACTCCAATGCATCTCGTTCACCATACTATGAACCGATGTTTGATGCCATATTTGCTACTGGAAAGGGCTTCAAAGGCCCTACTATGCATGAGTTAAGCGGATCTCTTTTGCAAAGAGAGGTTTCTTCCATTGATGAATATTTGAGAGATTTCAAAATCTCATGGGAAAAAATAGGATGTACCATCATGTAAGATTGATGGACCAATGAAATGAACTATACCATCATAAAATTTCTTAAATTTTTCCCACGAGGAACCATGTTTCTAAAATCAGTTGATGCATCTGATAGGGTGAAATATGCACACATGTTGTTTCAAATTTTGGATGTGGTTGTTGAAGAGATGGGGGTGGCTAATGTTGTTCAAAACATCACAGATAATGCCTCTAACTATGTTCTTGTTAGTAAAATGTTGGAGGTGCTAGCCACCTATGAAATTTTTGCCAAGCAAACAGGTGGCTAAATTGTTTTATGAGCCTTCAAGAGATATGTTTCCTCTAAAAATCTCTCATCCTTGAAGCCTCTATGTGTCCATTGCCTTTTAAAAGATATTCACTGCTACTTCCATCCAAAAAGCCTCACTGTCTGAGAAAAATTTGTGCTCAGAAAGGCCTGATTTTCCCTTTGTATCCCTGCAAATTTCCCCTTTTTTAACCTTTTCTTCCCTTTTTTCAAGTTTCCCTTTAACCCCAAAAATCCCTCCTAAGTCTTCCAAACCATCCATTTCCCCTTCATAAACCAAGTGGAATCCTTTCATTTGATTTTAAACCCCTTCATTCCCCCTACCGAAAGCCTAATTTTAGCCTTAAAACTCTGTTTCCAAGCTAAAAAACCCATTTTTTACCATATGCAGGCTAAGCACCTTTCGGCCAGCCCCTAACCACTTCCCCTCCATGAGCCCGAGCACTAAGACCAAGCGCTAGTCCTTAAGGCGCTCATCGCATCGGAAGGATTGGTCGAAGCGCTTATTTCCTTTGTGAAACAAAGTTCCGATGTGATAGTGTATCGGTTTGTCGGCTTTCGAAACGATCTCTGCCATTGATCTTGAGGATCTTACGGTCCACATAGGCCCTATCGCACCCCAGTCACATTTCCTTGTGAAACCCTCGATGGCAATCTTCACCATCAATTCATGTTTTACTCCAATGGCCATCGCAGCACCGCCTCCATCGCCAATCAGAGGTTTTCAATTGTGCCACCCTCCGTTTCCCCCGATTGTGATCGCTCGACGCAATCCTGGCCGTTGAATCCACAAGAACTAATGGCCATGATTCACCCTCGCTACCGCCCCGCTTCCCCGATTGGTCACCCTCTGACCCAATCACAGTCGTCGATTCCCTATAGAAATGACGGTCCAGAACCAATCGCATCATCGCCCCTCGGAGTTTTGACTCTTCCATCGCTCCCCTCCAATTAGATCGCATCCATCCGTATCTTATGATCTAACGACTCAGGTTTCTCCCGCTCACTAACCAAAATCCTCTGCCTGTGTATTTCCTCCACAGATCTCCACCGTTCATTCACAGATCGGGCGGTCCACAACTAAAGCGCCATCTGTCTATCCCCACTCTACCAACCGTGCATCTCCTCAGATCGCGCTCCTCCATTATCGTCAGATCTCGCAAGCCCAGATCTAACGGCCCAAATCAATATTGCGCAGTTTGGGCACCCGAAGTTTACATTTCAAATTCACGCGATATGGGTAGTTTTCTAAAGCCACGTGTCAGCTAAAGACCCATATCACGTTCATAAAGTGAAAACTGCCTCAACCCCCTTTCACCGCGCGAAACCAATGGTTTTGTATCCCAAAACCACTACCCCACTTTGTTGCCCGAAGTTCGTTAACAAATCTCGACCATTAATCTGTCTTGATCAACAGCCCTCATTGCATCTCGCACTCCATGCATTTCTCTTCATTGCGCGACCTCGGCATCGCATCGGACCATCGCAACCATTGATCTCCTCCTGAGATCTAATGGTCCATATTGAATCGCCCTCCACCCATGACCGAGTCCCACCATATCAGTCTATTTCATTGCATTTTCGTGCATTCCCTTTGTATTTCATTCAAAGTTCCTAACCTGATGTTTTGCATTAAAATCATATTATCCCGCCAAACATTAAGACTTTAATGTTTTATACTAAGTTTCTTCATTTCTCCTAGCTTTCCAAAATCATTCTGTTAACTAATCTCCACCGTCGATCATCGCCTCCGGATTTGATTGAAAGGTCCACGGGCAATCCTACACCAAACCTTCATCAGTTGCATTTTCACCATTATTCTGCTTTTTTCCACCGTTTACATTGCATCCAATGTATCCATCCATGTTGCGTTGCCAATTCCACAGCATTCCACTGCGGCCATCTTCCCCATGCATGGATTTTCTTAACTTATTTGTGTGCTTTGTAGGATACAAGTGGTGTAAACCGCCATTGTTCACACTCGATATTACATTGGCACAGAATGCAAGAAGGGCCATTTTCAGGGCCTAATATTACAGAGAAGATCCTGGGAAGGTGTTAAGACGTAAGTTTCATCAAAGTACAGAGTTTAACTCTGTAAAACCTCTCCATCACCATTAAAATCCTCAAATTTCATAGACAAAGACAGTAATGAAGCGACAAAGAGTATCAGTGGATAATCAGAGAGCTTAATTCCCGCAATTGAACATTTTAAGCTCTGATTCAATGTTTAAAAGGAAAAGGTACCAGGTTGAAGACCTCATGATTGACATAGAAGGCCTGAAGAGGCCTAACACATAGAAGACTATACTGACAGTGTTTCACATCCGCAGAAGTTTCCTCCCGAGAAAGGACACAGTACCCATACTATCTTCATTCTACACCATGTTCCTGATAAGATTTCCACCCTGACAGAACAGTCCTAATGCTACCAAAGCATTGGTTATGAAGTATGGCAAACCTTGAAGTTATTTATCTGCCTTTTTGTTTATTCACCAGAGTACTAAAGAGTACTGCAGTGAAAGTACATCAAATACATACCTGGAGTAAACTTCAGCCTGTCGAAGACCACTCTTTCTTCCAAAGAGTACCGAAGATTAATGCATAGATATTAAGACAGAATGGGACACGAGCCTCTTCCTCTGCTCTGTTTTAATGTTTCATTTAGTGTTTCATCTACCTCTTCTGCCTCTCTTTCAACTATAAAACTCATGAAGAAACTCATTGTAAAGGTTGTTGATCGGATATTTGTGAATTGTAAGTTGTTTCTCTTGAGATATAGTTCTCTGTGTAAAGTTGTAAGATAGGTTGAGGAAGATTTTTTTAGACTAAATATCAAGATGTTGGCAATGTTGTACATGACTGGTGTTACTCTTTAATATGACAAGCACATTTCTTTGGATCCTGATTTAAAGCAGCGGTGATGTTTTTCTTACTTTGTCTCTAGTTTCCTTTGTAATTCATCACATTTTGTTTCTCTGGTACGCATCATAAATTTGGCATAGGATTTACCCTTGCATGGTACCCTATGTTTCTTCTCTCCCTACCTTCGATTTTTTCTACTGATTGTGTTATCTGGGTATTGATTCAAGTTAATTTAACCAGTGTAGTGGCTATATTTACTGCTAGCTGATGTATGAATTAATGAATCTGTTCTTAGATGTTCTTGTTAGGCTTTAATTGAGTGAATTGGGATACTAGGAGTTTAGAACATTGTCTCTGTCTCACTAGGGTCCTTTTCAATCAATTGAACCTTTCCAAGTTCCCTTAAGTTGGATGTTGAAGCATTGAAAGTTCAAATTCTTTCTATGATCTCAGGCCTTCACCTTTGTGTTTAAATATTTTACGTCTCCTTTGTCTGAAGAGTTAACCTTTTAGGAGTTGGATCACAAGTGTCCAATGGCATGTCCTATCCCTGGACCTGATTCCTAAGTGGTCATCTTGGAGGTTTCCTTGCCTTTCACATTCCTTCTTACCATTTCATGTCAACTATCATCTTTAAGATCTAATGCTTTAGATGACTAGCCCAACTGAAAGCCTGCATATTGAATAGCAAGTAAACCCTTTCCCGACTCCATTGCCCAATGGTCTCGAATGTTCTCTGAATTGTCTCTCCTTTTCCTAAAATCCTCTTTGCTCATCCTTGTCTTATACTGAAACCTTCCTTCCTGATTCCTAGCAACCAAACAAAAAATAAAACAAACAAACCTCATGCCTATAACTAGCCTCATATCTTTAAACAGAACTTTCAAAGACATAAACCTTTGCCTATATAGAGAGATCCCTCTCTGGACCTAGGAGGGCTAGATCCTGAGGTCTGAAAGTGGTTCTGATGTTGTCTCATCTTTTGGTATTTCCAAACTTGCCAAAACATGGGAACTCCAACAAGAGGAAAAACACAAAACCATCTTTTGGATCCCATGTGCTGCACATTGCATAGACCTCATGCTTGAGGATATTGGTAAAATAGATTGGATCAAGAAGATTGTAGAGCATGCCAAAAGCATAATAAAATATATCTACAATCACTCATGGATTTTGAGCCTGATGAGGAAACACACAGGGGGCAAGGAATTTGTTAGGCCTGCCATCACTAGATTTGCAACTGATTTTTTGACATTGCAATCTATGTTTTCCCAACATAGAAACTTGAAAAGGGTGTTTTATAATGATGAATGGAATGAATTTCAATGGGCTCGCAAAAAGGATGACAAAGATGTGAGAAAGGAATTTAATGAAGGCATATTTTGGAAAAAGGAAACACAGATTGTGAAGGTTGTTGAGCCACTGGTTAAGGTGTTGCGGTTGGTGGATGGTGAAAGATTGGCTATGGGCTTCATTTATGAGGCTATGGATCAAGAAAAGGAGAAAATAAAGGAAACATACAAGGATTGATCCAGGTGGATATCGGTGGCCTCCCACCTATTCCATTTGGACCCGCAGCATCAATTCTTTCAGTTTTTCAGCTTCAGCACAGCTTACTATTTATAACAGGTTTTCGGGTCCTGCACACCCAGAGCCGTTTTGGGGCATTAATAATCCAGGTGGATATTGGTGGCCACCCATCAAGTCCATTTGAACCCCCACCATCAGTTATTTCAGTTTGTAAGTTTCGACACAACTTACTATTTTTAGCAGTTTTTCGGGTCTTAAACTTCTGGAGCTGTTTTGAGGCCCTAAACTACGTTTTTTGGGAAAACGGAGAGCAGCATGGGTCCATGGACCTATGGTGCTCGTTCAAAAGTTGTACTCCTCGGACAGATCTTTCTAACGAGCTATTGAGCGCGTCAAATGGAGATCGGATGCCAAAGTTACGTCCCCGGGAAGTTGAACCACCAATTTACCCAAACGGGGCCCACAGTTTTGGCGCTTCATCTCCTACGGTTAGGGTTTTGGACGTTTTGGATTCTACATTGTTTCTCAACAATAAATAGGCCCTCGAGCCTCATTGTAACACAGTTCAGGGGGCTGGGAGCCAACACATCTCTTCTCAGAGATAAGCGCGACCAGTGCCCTAGCTCGCCACATCTCTATCATGTCTGCATTGTAACACAGTTCAGGGGCTGGTAGCCGCCACATCTCTTCTCAGGGATACGCCGGCCACCAGAGCAGCCTCTTTTATTTCCATTATGTCCGTAATAGGCCCTCGAGCCAATGTCTGCACGCGCCCGCAGGCCCGCACGCCACATCTCTCTCTCTTTTCGTAGATACGCGCGCGCCCTCAAATTTATTTCCATTATGTTTGTAAGCTTATTGCAGTCATTCTTTTATTAATAAAATGAAGCATTACTTCCGCTGCGTCTCTGTATCTATGGTTATATATGTATTCTATTGTGTTCCTGCATAAATCCGGATCAGTGGTATCAGAGGGGGTCTGTTCTTTCTCTGTTTTTCGCTTCATGTCCCCAGTGCGGCCAGGGTATAAGGAGTTCAACCTCGCAACCCCGACGACCCCCCATGGCGGAAGGAAAGAAAGACGAGGGAGCAGGAGATCCTATCAAAATCTTGCTCGAGGATGCCCTCGAGAAAGAGAGGAACGCGATGATGGAAATTTTTTTTTTTCAGATCCTTCAATGGCTGCCCAGCGGTGGCACATCTACATCCAGCACGGCTGCCAACACCAAGTTCAGCAAAATTCCCCCCACCCCCCCCCCTCCCCCATGGAGGAACTTAACGCAATGGAGACCATTGCTTCCTAAGGAGGGAGGAATGATCCAGGTGGATATCGGTGGCCTCCCACCTATTCCATTTGGACCCGCAGCATCAATTCTTTCAGTTTTTCAGCTTCAGCACAGCTTACTATTTATAGCAGTTTTTCGGGTCCTGCACACCCGGAGCCGTTTTGGGGCATTAATAATCCAGGTGGATATTGATGGCCACCCATCAAGTCCATTTGAACCCCCACCATCAGTTATTTTAGTTTGTAAGTTTCGGCACAACTTACTATTTTTAGCAGTTTTTCGGGTCTTAAACTTCCGGAGCCGTTTTGAGGCCCTAAACGACGTTTTTTGGGAAAACGGAGAGCAACATGGGTCCATGGACCGATGTTGCTCGTTCAAAAGTTGTACTCCTCGAATAGATCTTTCTAACGAGCTATTGAGCGCGTCAAACGGAGATCGGATGCCAAAGTTACGTCCCCGGGAAGTTGAACCACCAATTTACCCAAACGGGGCCCACAGTTTTGGCGCTTCATCTCCTACTGTTAGGGTTTTGGACGTTTCGGATTCTACATTGTTTCTCAACAATAAATAGGCCCTCGAGCCTCATTGTAAGACAGTTCAGGGGGCTGGGAGCCGATACATCTCTTCTCAGAGATAAGCGCTACCAGTGCCCTAGCTCGCCACATCTCCATTATGTCTGCATTGTAACACAGTTCAAGGGCTGGTAGCTGCCACATCTCTTCTCAGGGATACGCTGCCAGTACCATAGCTCTTTTATTTCCATTATGTCTGTAATAGGCCTGCGAGCCTCAATGTAACACAGTTCAGAGGCCTACGTACGCCACATCTCTTCTCAGAGATACGCTACCAGCGCCCTAGCTTATTTCCATTATGTTTGTAAGCTTATTGCAGTCATTCTTTTATTAATAAAATGAAGCATTACTTCCGCTGCGTCTCTGTATCTATGGTTATATCTGTATTCTATTGCGTTCCTGTATAAATCCGGATCAAGGATAGTGTGGCTAAGTATGGGCCCATTTGGGAAATCATTCATCAAATATGGAACAATCAACTCCATTGCCCTATACATGCAACTGATTTTTTATGAACCCAAGGTATCATTATAAAGTTTTGGAGGTAGAAGATTTGACTGGGGAGGTTATAGATGGATTTATTGAGTGCCTTGAGTGCATGGTCCCTAAGGAGAGTGACCAGTTGGAGATACACTGACAAAGCACTTGTTACAAAAGAGCCACAAGTACCTTTGGCAAGAACCTAGCAAGGATTGCAAGGGAAGTAGATGAACGAGGTAAACAAACAATTTCAATTTTCAAATTCTTATTTTGTTAAATTGCTTATAATTTGAGATTTATATATAATTTGTTAAGCTAACTCATTACACAACTATGTCTTTTGTATAAAAATTGTGGGAGGCATTTGGAAGCCATTGTCCTCAATTGTAGAGGTTTGTAATCTGTATTTTGATTCAAAATTGCAGTGCTTCTCGGTGTGAGTGCAATTAGGCTGCCTTGTAGAGGATTCACATGAAGAAGAGAAATTGTTTGGAACAAAAATGGTTAAATGATCTGTCTATGTCCAATAAAAAATTCAACTAAGATGCAACCAATTGATGAACAAAATACCTGATACAAATCTCATTGTGTTGGAATATATTGATCGAACATTAGATTGGGTAGCGGAGAATCATCTAACAGAGTTTGATTCTGATGAGGATATTGGTATTGATTTGGATTTACAAATGGAGCCATTAGTTTAACATAATGTTAAGTTAAATGCAGATCCACTAGTACCAGGCCCAACCCTATGTCCTCTAGTTACAGGCACTTCCTCTACTCAGCCAAGACGCAAGTGCATAGATCGTATATCTTAGCGTGCAGATGTTGCCCCTGCTAGTGCTACTACTTCTATAGTTGCAGTTGGAGATCATGATGAGGAAGAGGAGCCATGGGTTTCCTTGTCTAATGAGTCAGAGTCTAAGCCAGATGATGTAGGATTCTCTAGCAGTAGCCAGTAGTGACTAGTGATGTTTTGTTATAAAGGCCATTTAGAGCCTCCTTGGTTATACGTTTTTGTTTTGATCTCTATATGTTACAATTTACACGTATTGGATAGTGCACTGGGTGCCACTTTGATATAATAGATATATTCATGAGCCTATTGATCTAGGTGGATATCGGTGGTCACCCACCTATTCCATTTGGACCCACACCATCAATTCTTGCAGCTTTTCACTTTCAGCACAACTTACTATTTTTAGCAGGTTTTCGGTTCATGCACTCCCATAGCCATTTTGGGTCCCTAATGATCCAAAAGGATATTGGTGGCCACCCACATATTCCATTTTAAATGCCACCATCAGTTCTTTCAGTTTTTTAGTTTCAACACAACTTACTATTTTAAGTAGTTTTTCGGGTCTTGAACTTCCGGAGCCGTTTTGAGGCCCTAAATGACATTTTTTTGGGAATCGCACCTCTGGCATATATGATTCCATTTTGGAATCAGTATTCATGGTCAGAAGTTGTACTCCTCGGATAGATATTTATAACGAGGTATGGTGCATGTCAAATAGAGATCGTATGCCAAAGTTATGTCCCCAGGAAGTTGAAAGTTATGTATGCCAAAGTTACGTCCCCAGGAAGTTAGGTTTTTGGATGTTTAGAGTTTTCCATTGTTTCTCAATAATAAATAGGCCCTCGAGCCTCATTGTAACACAGTTCAAAGGCATGTCGCTGCCACATATCTTCTCAGAGATAAGCTACCAATGCCCTAGCTATTTTATTTCCATTATGTTTGTAAGCATATTTCTGTTATTTGATATCAATGAAATGAGGCATTATTTCCACTCCATATCTGTGTTTATGCTTATTCATGTATTTTATTTCGTTCTTGCATAAATCCAGATCAGTGGTATCAGAGCGGTCTGCTCTTTCTCTATTTTTCTTTGCATGTCTCCAACACAGTCAGGGTATAAGGAGTTAGGGCTCGATCTGGTTGAACCCTTGCAAGATCAACCTCGCAAACCCCAACGACCTCCCATGGCGGAAGAAAAGAAAGATGAGGGAGCAGGAGATCCTATCAAAATATTGCTCGAGGAGGCCCTCGAGAAACAAAGGAACGTGATGATGGATAACTTTGTGCATATCCTTCAATGGTTGCCCACCTACGGTGCATCTGCATCCAACAACCACTCTGGAGGCACCGCTCCCTTAAAGGTACAAGTATAATTTGACATTCTTGTATTTGAAGACTAGACAGATGCAGACGTCGTCGATAGATGGTTGAATTTTCTAAAAGGGCATTTCTCAGTCCATGATTTCTCCAATCGAGAAAAGATTATTTTTGCACTCCTCAAAGCCACCCCCCATGTCAAGGACTGGTGGGAAACATATTGTGAGAAAAAGGATGGGGGGGAACCCTCTCTATTCTCGGCCGCACCCACTTGGAATTCATTCCAAGACGGCATCAAGGAACAATATTACCCCGTGGGGAGCTATGAGGACAAGTACATCCAATGGACCACACTGCGGCAGCAAAGGGATCAAGATGTGCACGAGCTGACGAATTTGTTCCATACGCTGCACACAAAGTTGGGTATTAAAGATTCAGAGAGACATTTGGTGCTCAAGTACCGTAGTTGTCTGCATAGACACATTCAGGAGGAGATGGAGTTCCTCAACATTACATCGTTTGACACGGCATATCGCTATGCTGCCAAGATTGAGCATAAATTTAAGCAGGAGAAGCGAGACTTTGGATCTACGAATCCGAAGCCAAGGAAAGGCGCCCCCGAACCGTAGAACAAGGGGTAAGGCCAAAGCGGTGCGACTCAAAATAACACCACAAATCCAAAGAAGGACACGATGAAGTGTTGTGAATTTCATAATAGCCCCACTCACAGCACAAATGAGTGTCGGGCCAAACAGTTGTTGGTGGCCGAAATAAAGGCACCCGAATCATATGCATGTTTTGATCCTGAGTCAGAACTAGAAAAAGGCAATGAAAAATGGAAGTAGATAATTGATGTGGATCCCAATGTCATTGTTGCCACCACCAAGATCCATAGGGAGGATCTAGAGGATCCAGAGGAGGGGGAGCACCTCTTCCATTCACAGATGTCATGTGAAGGGTTCTCCACCGCAATTCCTTGTCGATAGTGGAAGCCAAAGGAACCTCATTTCAGCAGAGGCCGTGAAGCGGCTTGACCTACCGACCATAGCACACCCATAGCCATATACAATTGGGTAGCTTCACCTAGGGAGAGTGTAGGTTTTAACCCTATACAGAAATTATCTACAAACAAATCTTAAAACAGAAAATAAACAATAGCGAGAGCATAAAATATAAAACAGATAAACACATAGATTTTCCCCTGGATCCCAAATCGGGATGACCAGCTTGATTTTCCATTATATTCCTTTTAGTGTTACAACACATATATATACATGTCGAAGCATACATAAACCCCAATCCATTAACCCTGGATTAGAACATAATCGTAGTTCCCTTGACCGGATCTACAAAATACCAGGGGCCGAAAACCATCATGCCCCAAAACCATGTGCAAACCCATGCACAAAACCATGGGCAGGTCCGCCCACCAGAAAATAAGGACCAAAAAAATTTTCCCGGGGCGTTGCCCTAGACCCCGACAGGGGGGGCTGTCGCCCCCGCTGTGACCCCCCTACTGCACCCGTCACAACGTACAAGACATGCTATCACCACCCCCCCGGCACATGACTAGTCGTGGAAAGAATATAACACATACCCAACAGAGAGATCTCTGCGTCTGCCAGCAATGTCGCCTACCATACAGTATCAAGCCATTCACAGATGAGGTATTGTGTGATGTTTCTCCTCTTGATGTAGCTGATTTATTATTGGGCCAACCATGCTTGTGGAGGCGACATGTTGTGTATGAGTCTAGGCCTCGTGCTGTTATTATTAATTTTGGAAATAACTTTTACATGATACTGGAGGTAGTACTGCCTCCTGTCATCTCTTTGACTACTGCAAAACAACGCAGTAAGATTGTTTCCCAAACCAGGAAATTTATCTTCCTTACAACTCGCTCACAGGGAAAGAATAATATTGTGGCCACAACCTCGAAACAGGGCTCCCCTGCATGGCTGCAGGAGATGGAAAAAGTCATGGAGGAATATGAGGACATTTTCTCCTCACTTGTAGAGGTTCCTCTACACTGTCAGGACAAGCACTCCATTGATCTGACCCCCAACGCACCGCTGCCTGATGTTGCCATACCTCATGCGACTACACATAAAAAATCCACACATGTACTTTTTGAGGCTGATTAAGAAACCAAATTTACTAAACACATCCAGCATGTTCACCCATAGGTCCATGACATCTTCGACAAATCTAATACCTAGTTCAACAGAATTTGCCTCATCTCATGAAGGATCTCAACGTAATGGGGACCATTGCTTCCTAAGGAGGGAGGAATGATCCAAGTGGATATCGGTGGCCACCCACCTATTCCATTTGGGCCCGCACCATCAATTCTTGCAGCTTTTCACTTTCAGCACAACTTACTGTTTTTAGCAGGTTTTCGGGTCTTGCACTCCTGGAGCCGTTTTGGGGCCCTAATGATCTAGGTGGATATTGGTGGTCACCCACCTATTCCATTTGAAACACCACCATCAGTTCTTTTAGTTTTTCAGTTTCAGCACAACTTACTATTTTTAGCAATTTTTCGGGTCTTAAACTTCTGGAGTCGTTTTGAGACCCTAAACGATGTTTTTTGGGGCATCGCGTCTCCAGCAAATATGATTCCATTTCGGAATCAATATTCATGGTTAGAAATTGTACTCCTCTGATAGATATTTCTAACGAGGTATGGTGCACGTCAAATGGAGATCGTATGCCAAAGTTACGTCCCCGGGAAGTTGAAACACCAATTTACCCAAATGGGGCCCATATTTTTGGCGCTTCATCTCCTAGGGTTAGGTTTTTGGACGTTTAGAGTTTTCCATTGTTTCTCAATAATAAATAGGCCCTCGAGCCTCATTGTAACAAAGTTCAAAGGCATGTAGCCGCCACATCTCTTCTCGGAGATAAGCTACCAGCGCCCTAGCTATTTTAGTTCCATTATGTCTGTAAGCATATTTATGTTATTTGATATCAATGAAATGAAGCATTATTTCCGCTGCATCTCTGTGTTTATGTCTATTTTTGTATTTGTTAAATTTGGACAACTAGGTCCAAACTCCATGTTATGATGCTCAGATTAAGAGGCTAATATTTTTGCTGGATTCCTCTTTCGGAGAGGTGTAAAATCCATATATAATATGTCTTAATCCGATGAGCAGAACATTTATTTTGAATTTGTTTATTCATAATAAAATCATATGTGTGTCGGCCTTAAGGTCTCACACTCGTATGTGGGCTACACGCTACAATGATGGAGAAAAATACAGTAAAGTCGAGAGCATTTCAACACAACACAACTCACATCTTCTTCTCTCATCTGACTTAGTACGAGCTCCTTGGAGGACGAGTTCAGCCCACACGTGTGAAGGAGAAGAAGGACAAATCTGTACGGATAGCTGAAGGACGAATTTCTGCAGTTAGGGTTTTGCAGGAAGTTTGACCAGCGTTGACTTTGGTCAACGCATGGTCCAATTGGGCTGAAATTTGGTGAGAAGTTCGATTTTGGAAGGCCGTACTGTTTGGCACAGAAATCGAGGTCAAAGGGTTGACCAATCTGCTGCTGTGTTGACTTTTAGCTTGCTGCCCTGCGTTGACTTTTTCTTGACAGCGTTGACTTTTTGGGAGTTGACTTGGGTTGACTCGTTTGCTGATTGGAGGACTGTTGTGACACATTCTGGGTTGGCTGACCAAGGAGACTTTGTTGGTTGAAGCATCCTGTTGACCGCCGTAACGCACCACCACATTTTTCCTGTTTCTGATTTGTCTTCTATAAGATCCACTTATATGTTCTATCTGCATTTTACTTAACTATTTGTATGATTGTTGTGAAAGAAGTAAAGTTGCTCCAAGCATAGAACATCTACAAAAATTTACATGGTATCAGAGCTGAGGTGAAGACAAACTCTATCTTTAGCAATCACCACCGGAAGAAATGGGTTCTACAAGTCTTGAATTCAAGGAGAATGACAAGCTGACTGGAAGGGATGACTTCCATGCCTGGAAGATGATATTAGATCTCAAATTGGAGGACCATGATCTCTTGGATCATGTGCTAGGTAAAATTCAAGAACCTCCATCCAATGCTACCGTTGCTATTAGAAACAAGTATAAGAAGGGAGAGATCAAAGAAAATCTGCTGATTAGGGAATCCATACATAAGAGTCTGGTTGCCTATATATCTGAACTAGGCACATCCAAGGAAATGTATGAAAAATTGATCCTTATGTTCAAAGTAAACAATGTGATCCAAGTGCTATTCCTCAAGAACAAGTTGAAGAATATGAAGAAGGGTCGGGATGAGTCTATTCAAACTTACTTTCTGAAGTTGACTGAAACAAGGAACAATCTGCTAGCTATTGGGGAGACAATAGCTGATCGTGAGATGGTTCTCACCACACTTGGAGGACTTCCATATGAATGGCAAGTATTCACAACTACCATTCTCAACAATAATACCATTCCTAACTTTGATGAGCTTCTGTCTAGATGTATGCAAGAAGAAACAAGGATGAAGGAATTCGATAATGACAGAACTGCTGCCTATGGTGCTCATTCTCGAAAGAAGAACTCTGGTGGTCCTAAGGACAAAGGAAGAACGAAGGCTCAAGAAAAGAAGAGCAAGTGTTTCACCTGCCATAGGCCTGGACACTATGCTAGAGAATGCCCCTTCAAGAAGGATTCTCCCGATAGTGATGATAACAACAACAACCGAAGGAATGGGAATCGAAGAAATGACAAATCCAAAGGAAAGAGGAAGGCTCACTTTGATGGAAACAATCAACCTTCTAAAAGGTCTAGAAATACCAGGTATGAGGAGTCTAATGTTGTTGATAAAAGAAATGAGTATATTCTTGTATCTGCTCTCTCAGCTACATCTCCGCCCGACACTATGGATGTCTGGCTAATCGATAGTGGTGCCTCAAGACACATCATCGGATTCAAGGAAGCACTTTCTGACATGGTTGAAAGGGATACTAATCTAGAAATTATCCTTGGGGATAATGCCACTTATCCTGTGAAAGGGATCGGGACTGTGACCCTCCACTTGTCCCAAGGTCAAGTCCTCCGTTTGCAAGATGTACTCTATGTACCCAAATTGAAGAAGAACCTTGTGTCTGTATCTGCCATGGAAGACAAAGGATTCAATGTAACTTTCTCTGATGGAAAGGTGCTCATGTGGAAGGAGAGCTTCTAGGAAGCTATCTCAATTGGTTTTAGAGTTGGTACACTCTACCAGGTTGGAGGGAGTCCGTTGGGAGCTATGACTTGTGATACTATCCGTCAAACCGAACTATGGCACCGAAGATTTGGACACCTTCATTACAAGGCCCTTCCCGAAGCAAGGAAGGTGGTGACAGGGATGCCTGACTTTGGAAATAATCATGAAGGTGTATGTAAGGGCTGTGCCGAAGGAAACCATACAAGGGGACCTTTCCCCTCAAGTGTCACAAAGACATCTGACATTTTGCAATTGGTCCATTCTGATCTATCCGGTATGTTGCCCGTGACATCCCTGGGAGGATGTTCTTACTACATGACATTCACTGATGACTTCTCTCGCAAAACCTGGATATACTTCTTGAAGAAGAAGGATGAGGCTTTCATGTGGTTCCGTACCTTCAAAGCCTTTGTGGAAAATATGATCGGAAAGAAGATCAAGATTTTGAGGACCGACAATGGCACTGAATATGAGTCAAATGAGTTCAAAGACTTTTGCAGAGAAGCTGGCATTAAGAGGGAGACTACCACTGCATATACTCCTGAGCAGAATGGTGTTGCCGAACGCAAGAATAGGACTATTGTGGAAGCTGCCCGTGCCATGCTATGTGACCAGGGTCTACCAAAGTTTCTGTGGGGAGAAGCTGCAAATACTGCCGTGTACATTCAAAACCGATGCCCTCATTCCGCTTTGGACTCCAAAACTCCCGAAGAGGTTTTCTCTGGTAAGAAACCTGATGTCTCACATTTTAGAATTTTTGGATGTCCCGTCTATTTTCATGTGCCGAAAGAAAAGAGAAGTAAGCTGGATGCTACTGGGAAGAAAGGAATGTTTGTGGGCTACAGTGAGACTTCTAAGGCCTATAGAGTCTATGTACCTGGTCAAAGGGAAGTAGAGATAAGCCATGATGTCACCTTTGACGAAGATGCTTCCCCGAAGAAAGTAGTAGATCTTCCAAGATCTGGAGAAAATCATGAAGAAAGGCCTGGAAATCTGGAAGAACCGCAGGATGAGACAATGCCTGATATTGAAGGACCAATGGACCCTATTGATCCATCTCCTTCACTGGGAAAGAGACCATCATGGCTCAGGGATACCCTCGAAGATGCTGAGGGTCATGCTGCCCCAAGGGGGACATTCCGAGAAAGCAAGAAGCCGTGTAGATACCAAGGGTATCTAGCTGCCATGGGTACTATTGTACAATCTGAACCTGGATCTTTTGAGGAAGCCGTAAAGCATCAAGTTTGGAAGGATGCTATGCACGAAGAATATGAGTCCATAATGAATAATGATGTCTGGGATGTGGTCCCGAGACCGAAGGACAAATCTGTTGTCACCGCAAAATGGCTCTACAAGATCAAACATGGATCTGATGGGAGTGCTGAAAAGTTCAAGGCAAGGTTTGTTGCCCGTGGCTTCTCTCAAAAGGAAGGAATTGACTATGATGACATATTTGCACCCGTGGCACGATATACCACCATTCGATCAATCATAGCCCTTGCTGCTACGCAAGGATGGAGTCTTCATCAGATGGATGTCAAGACCGCTTTTCTACATGGTGCAATAAAGGAAGAGGTGTATGTGGAACAACCTCTGGGATTTGAAGTTCAAGATCGAGACACTCATGTCTGCAGGTTGAAGAAAGCCCTCTATGGGTTAAAGCAAGCACCCAGAGCTTGGTACGAGAGGATGGATAGTTACTTGATGAAGCCGGGCTTCACTCGAAGTAATGCTGATCCGAACCTTTACTTCAAGGTTGTGCAGGGGAAGCCTCTCATTCTAGTGCTGTATGTGGACGACCTCTTCCTGACAGGTGCTGACCCTCTCATTCATCAATGTAAGAGGGAGCTCGCTGCTGAGTTCGAGATGAAGGACCTAGGACCGATGCACTACTTCCTAGGCCTGGAGGTCTGGCAGAGACCTGGAGAGATTTTCCTTTCTCAAGGAAAATACATTGTGAAGCTTCTGGAAAGATTTGGAATGGTGGACTGTAAGTCCGTGTCGACACCGATGGAACTCAACTTTAAGAAGTTGAGTGGCAGCGCTGCTGGGCCTATCTTGGCCAATCCTACCGAGTATCGTCAACTCATAGGAGCTTTGATGTTCTTAGTGAACACCCGACCAGATATATGTTTTGCAGTGAACACTTTGAGTCAACAGATGGTTGAGCCTCATCACTTTCACTGGGTTGGTGCCAAGAATCTTCCGAGATATCTTCGGGGCATGATAAACCATGGGCTAAGATACACTGCCGGGAGTGTGATACTCCGTGGATATACTGATGCCGATTGGGCTGGTAGTGTGGTGGATCGTAAGAGCACATCGGGATGCTGCTTCAATCTTGGTTCTGCTTCGATCTCATGGATGAGCAGGAAGCAGAAGTCGGTGGCTTTGAGCACCGCGGAGGCCGAATACATTGCTCCTAGTATGGCCTGTTGTGAAGCAGTTTGGTTGTGAAAGCTCTTTAGTGAGCTGTTTGGACATGTGCTAGATACCAGTGTGATACTCTGTGATAATCAGAGTAGGATTCGTATGACTGAGAATCTTGTGTTCCATGACCGATCCAAGCATATTGATATCAGGTACCACTTTATCCGGGATATGGTACAGCGAGGCGTCGTAAGGCTCGATCATATAGGAACTGATGAGCAGGTCGCGGATATTCTCACTAAGCCCCTGGGGAAGGTCAAGTTCCTAACCTTCCGTGAGAATCTTGGAGTCGTGGAAAGACCCTATGATGTGGGTCCTGTTGGACGATGAGCTCTGGGAGCTCTGGGGGGCTTTGGGGATAGCTTCTCGGAGCTATAAGCACTCATAATGCTTCTGCCCCACCCTTGTGATTATTGAGCTGGTTCGCCTCTCATTTATCCGTGCCCCGTATGCATCCTACCCATTGAGTTCAGGGCTCATGGGAAGTACCTCTCATTTGGCCAATGAGGTGGGAAAAGCTAGAGACTATTAGCAAAGACTGATGGACGCATCAAAGATTGTCGTACTCTCTATCTAGGATGGCACGGTCCAACCACTTGATCTGGGATCAAGTTTAGTGAGGTCTGGGACCTCTGCCTGACTTCGGGTCAGATGAACCAACTTCAGGTTGGTTGGAGACTCTTTGTGAGTCCACGAGAGGGTTTGAACCCCGGATCGATTATGTCACGGAATGATGTCTTTGTACCGACTCCATTTTGTTCTCAAATAAAGAGGCCAAAGAAAGCAGCATACGGATGACGATTTAGCGGCGCTCTGATTGCACTGATGGATGCAGTTCTCCCTAGTTGAGAGGGAGTGTTAAATTTGGACAACTAGGTCCAAACTCCATGTTATGATGCTCAGATTAAGAGGCTAATATTTTTGTTGGAATCCTCTTTCGGAGAGGTGTAAAATCCATATATAATATATCTTAATCCGATGAGCAGAACATTTATTTTGAATTTATTATTCTTAATAAATTATATGTGCAGGTCGGCCTTAAGGTTGCACGCCCCCAGCAGATGTGTCACACGCCCCAATGATGGATATAAATACAGGAAAAGTTGGAGAGCATTTCATCACAACAAAACTCACATCTTCCTCTCTCATCTGAAATAGTACGAGCTACCTGGAGGACGAGTTTCAGCCACACGTGTGAAGGAGAAGGAGGACAAACCGTACGGCTGAGTTGAAGTACGATTTTTCTGCAGCTAGGGTTTCGCAGAAAGTTTGACCAGCGTTGACTTTGGTCAACGCATGGTCCAATCAAGCTGAAAACTTGTGGGAAGTTCGATTTTGGAAGGCCGTACTACTTGGCACAGAAATCGAGGTCAAAGGGTTGACCAAATTGCTGCTGCGTTGACTTTTAGCTTGCTGCCCTGCGTTGACTTTTTCAGGACAGCGTTGACTTTTTTGGAGTTGACTTGGGTTGACTCGTTTACTGATTGGAGGACCGTTGTGACACATGCTGGGTTGGCTGACCAAGGAGACTTTGCTGGTTGAAGCATCCTGTTGACCGCCGTAACGAACCACCACATTTTTCCTGTTTCTGATTTGTCTTCTGTAAGATCCACTTATATGTTCTATCTGCATTTTGCTTAACTATTTGTATGATTGCTGTGAGAAAAGTAAAGTTGCTCCAAGCATAGAACATCTTCAAAAATTTACAGTATTTTATTGTGTTCCTGCATAAATCCAGATCACCTACTTTGATCATATGTTGTCTTCTCTCTATATTATAATGCTTTGTGTTTGGAAACATGAATGAAAATCTTTAAAACTATGTTTTTTTATAAAAAAATAAATATTTAATGTATTTTTTACAAAGAATGAGTAATTTAAATCAACTCGACCGAGTCGATACTGAGTTAGAGTTGGATTCAAAGCCTACCCTCGACCGGTTTCGAACTCAAGTCGAAGTTTTAAAACATTGATTTGATCCCACCTGCCTCCTTCTATAATGTAAGTGATTCAACACTTGTTTATATGGCATGTTAATTTTGTAGTGGGAAAGGTGACAAGTATATGCCAAAGAAATCATATTGTAGTGTGAGAAAAATATGAAATCAACTACTTAGTGATTGCCACTCACTCAAAAATGGGAATGGGATTAGGTAATGAAGGTCATCATTTGTGATATATGCAATGAGGAACACATCATTCCCATCATGTAATCATGTTACGCTTAGGGATTCCTACTATTAATTTAAAATTTCCATTCTCTCATACCATTCCACCATTATTGAGTTAGAGCATGCCATTTTTGTAAATATAGATCATATGAGGACCATTATCTTGTCACCCATTTCACATATGAACTTCATTATGACATCATCTTGAGAAAAAAAAGATATTGAGAAATTTGTCAATGTTTCCACATAGTTGTATATTTGTCATTCTAAGCGTTATTACTCCATGCGATGTTTGTAGGTTGGAAATTACGTCTATATTTTAGATTCAATGATTAATCCAACGCTCGCTACCTTCCTCCACAATGTGACCAAATTCCACGTAGGGCATTGGTGTCTCAAGATGACACATAAGGTTTGGTTTAGTTAGGTTAAGTTACTAGTCTTCTTGTTGTTAATTTTAAATTATTGTCAATACTAATAAAACAAATAGAGGACTCTTCTGCATTCAATTGTGAAAACTATCACACATATGATATGTTGTCGAGATGGATAATGTTGCCAAAGTGGCTTTTAGGTTCGAGTCTCAAGTGACAAAAAAAATCACATATAGCCTCGATTCCTATTCAAGAGAGATATAGATTTGGTTTCTTGAGATCATAAATGACAACAAAGATACAAGGATGATGGGTTAGTACGTGGATGAAGATTGTTCATTGGCGATGAAACCATCGATGTTGAATCCTCATCATACTTTGTTTTATTCTCTTCCATGTTCCTCATTAGCTAAGATGGCGGGAATTAAAGGATTGGGGACACTTATGTAGGGTTTATGTGTTGCAACCAATACTTTTAATATCAAACATTTCATTCCTTATGTAGGGTCGTTGGATTTTTAGGACATTAGAGGGCATATGAAAGTGCACAAAGAATTTAATGCATTGTGGGAAGAGATTATAAGTAAACAAATTGAGAGGAGGAAGGAAAATGAGGATGATTCTATAAACATGTTGCTTGACACCTCTTAGAGGGCCAATGCCATAGACATAAAATTAAGTAGCACATAGAACATAAATTCCCATATTCTAGAGATCTTGATAAGTAGTATTGATATTTTGATCATTAATTTGGAAAGAGAAACATTAGATACATTGGTAATTCTATTGTGATAAAAGAGAGTGGAGAAATAACTTGATGGGTGATTAGAAAACATAGCCCAAAGTCATGAGATTCTCCAAGTTTTGAGTACCTATAATGGGCAATGAAGGAAACATTGAGATTACATTTTTCAATTCTACTATTGCTTCCCTAAAAATAAATAAAGACTTGCACTGTGGTAGGATACAAAATTCACGAGTTTGTTGTCTGTGATAGGGGCATCCCAATTGATAGCCACTGTAGGATTATATAGGAGAATAACAAGTTATTAGGGACCTTAGCAAAATTTTGGTCCATGGTTGAATCACAAAAACTATATATAAATTAGCAAAATAGTAGCATGTCGTTGATAGAATTGAAGAAGTTGACAAGTTAGTGGATGGGCACACAAGGGGGTTAATGAAATATAGAGGTAAGCACTTAACAAAAGGCATGTGATGATACATAACAAAGGAGGACTGAGATGAAACCCCTTATCATCCTCTTAAGACATGAACATATAAATACATCTTGAAGAAACGTCTCATTGCAAACTATCATAGTAGTTTCTTATTTGAAGTGTAATTTGTGTTTCCGATGGTATCTTGAAGCAAATAAATCAATTGAGCAAAGGCCAAACTACTTACCAAGATATGCCTTTCATTTATTGTAATACACTATGCATAACTAAGCTCAAAGGTATTGTAAATTTGAAGATTGTAGAGGAATTGGCTTTGTTTAGGTCTATGTGTTGTAATCTTAAAGATAATAAGATAGGAAATATATAAAAAAATTTGATCAAACAAGAAAAATTAAGAAATAAAAAATTAAAGCATGCATATCATGATTAATATGTTGTAATGTACAATCACTTAAAAAAAGGTATGGATGACAAGTTAGAAGAACCACAAACAAACAATTGGCATATTCTTAAAATGCCTTCTACATAAGATTGTCTAAATTCTTTGTACAAAAATCACGGATCCAAAAATCATGGACAGAGATCAAATGTATATTGAAACTCTAATTGTATAAATCCCAATGATGAAATATGTACCCAAATTATAATTGTATAAACACTAATATTAATAATCATAAAATTGTGTCAAATCTTTGTGAAAATATTATATATCCAAACTCTAATGATATATGTCTAAGCTCTAATTATATAAACACAACTCAAGTTTATATATATAATTATCTAATGTTGACTTTATAATATTAGGGTTTATCATATTAATATTAATATATAGGATTTATAATATTAGATTTCAATGTTAATTGAAAACTTACTCACTTAATTGAACACGTAACTTACACTTACTTATATTAAAACTCTACAGTAAAACCCCAATACTAAACACATTACTAAAACTTAATATTAAAACCCAATATTTTAATATTATAAAATCTAATTATTACTTATATAATTATTATAATTATATAATAATTAATATTAATATTAAATCCTTACCATACACCTAATAATTATTAATATGGTATATCAACCAAATTTAATAATGTTGTTGTGTATGTTATATACTTGTGTATAAACCATTTTTATTAATGTAATTGTGCTAGTTATATAAATATTAACTACTAAAATATATCCAGACTATACTTTATATCATGATTGCTTTATACTTTATATCATTAAAAATAACAATTTAATGGTTGCTTAAGGCATTGAATGATGTGAAGTTGTGATAACATTTATTTGAAATCCATTGCTACTGTTGTCCACTTACCTATTCTAATTTTCAACAAATTGATGAATATGGCATTTAACGATATGAAGTTGTCGTAAAGTTTACGTCCGGCAATGCCAATGGGTTACCGTGAAGAGAATGGGAGATGATAACGTCTTGTTGCGATCATATGAAACGAATCGTCCGGTAAAGTGGAAAGAGAAATGAATCGAACACTTAAAATCCTGTCGTTGTCAAAAGAAACGAATCGTCTATTGAAAGCATTTGGTTGACGGGGAGACGCGTAAAATTCGGAATGGTTACACCACGAAATCGCCACGCATGCACGTCCACTCCCACCTGCTTTTTATGTCAGTGGATGCCACCTGTTTTGCTCTGAGGCTCATCACAAAGAATTATATCATATGTTGGTGGATGCAAGCTGGTTTGCATAAATAATTGGGTCCCAAGTGAAGGAATCATATCTTTGGTAATCAACGTAGGCCCCAAACGCTTTACGCGTACAGAACTGATAGATGACAAAAGGTCAATAATGTTGTGACACATTAGGCAATCATACCCACCCAATTCCCCTACAGGGCTCCAACCTTCCCCAAGGAAACCGAAAGAGAATTAGCAACAAAATACCACCAAGGATTTACAAGGTTTACTAGCTTATAGGGTCTCACTGGCTCCTAGGCTCGCACATCGCTCTAGTATTAAGAATCAACCAAGAATGCCCCCTTTCATTGGAAAATAAGGATTATATATGCATGTTAGGTTTTTGCAAGTTTCAATCAAATAACTAAATTCCCAAAATTTGGGAACTTATTTAGAAAATTTTCCATTCACTTTAGAAATATAACATAAATAACAATTCATGACTTTAGGCGTATATCATGCCTTTAAGACTTAGATAATAGGCATGGTTTTATGACCTTGGGAATATATCTCCATAAAGTGGCCTTAGGCTCATATAAGGTTATGACTTTGGCTTAGGAACCATTTTTTACTTTAGTCCCTTCTTATGGAATTTATAGAATATGAGCCTCTTATACTCTTTCGGTTTAGTATTTTGGAATTATGATGCTATTTTATTAATATATGTGAGTGTATATACATTTTACATTACTAGGTTCTCCAACCTTAGTCTTTACAAGCTCTCCAACCCAAAATCATATTGGTTGTTTTGCTTAGATAAAATGTATGTACATATATGTTTACAACTAGGAGTATTACGTAAAAACCCCTCCACAAATATCAAATCTTTTTTATATTTATGGAATTTGTTTCTTGAGGTTATTAATAAAGTGAATGCATTTTCTATACTTCTCGAAAAAATTATATATCTTAATATTCTATCCCACACTCCTCGCATAATGTAAGTGATTTGACACATTTATATGACATGTTAATGTTGTAGTGGGAAAGGTGAAAAGTATATGCCAGAGAAGGCATTTTGTATTGCGAAAAAAATATGAAATTTGCCACTTAGTGATTGTTACATTTCTCCAAAATTGTATATATCTTAATATTTGATCCCACCTTCCTCCTTGTATAGTGAAGGGATTCAACCCTTGTTTATATGGCATGCTAATGTTTCATTGGGAAAGGTGACAAGTATATGCCAAAGAAAGCATATTGTAGTGTGAGAAAAATATGAAATCAGCCACTTAGTGATTGCCACCCACTCAAAAATGGGAATGGGATCAATGAATGGAGGTCATCATTGTTGATATATGACTTGAGGAACACATCATTCTCATCATGCAATCATGTTACACTTAGGGATTCCTACTCTGAATTTACGATTTCCATTGTATCTTATCATTCCACCATTATTGAGTTGGAGCATTTCATTTTCATAAATATAAAGCATATTAGGACCAGTTTCTTGTCACTCATTTCACATATGAACTTTACTATGACACCATCTTGAGCACAAAGAGATATTGAGAAATTTGTCAATGTTTCCATATAGTTGTATATTTTTTAATCTAAACTTTATTACTCCATGTGATGTTTGTAGGTTGCAATTATGTCTATACTTTTAGATTCAATAATTACTCAACTCCCGCTACCTTCCTCCACAAATTGACCAAATTCCATGTAGGGCATTGGTGTCTCAAGATGACACATAAGGTTTGGTTTAGTTAGGTTAAGTTACTAGTATTCTTGTTGTTAATTTTAAATTATTGTTAATCCTACTAAAACATATGGAAGACTCTTTTGCATTCAATTGTAAAAACCATTACATATATGATATGTTTTTGAGATGGATAATGTTACCAAAGTAGCTTTTAGGTTCGAGATGGATAATGTTACCAAAGTAGCTTTTAGGTTTGAGTCTCAAGTGATAAAAAACTCACCTATAACAACACAAGATTGTTACTATTCAAGAGATATATATTAATTTGGTTTTCTCTAGACCATAAATGGAAACAAAGATATAGGGATGATGGGTTATTACATGGATGAAGATAAGTCATTGGCGATGCGACCATCAATGTTGACTCCTCATCCTACATTGTTTTATTCTCTTCCATGTTCCTCATTGGCTAAGTTGGTGGGAATTAAAGGATTGGGAACACTTATGTAGGGCTTATGTGTTGCATCCAACACTTTTAATATCAAACATTTCATTCCTTGTGTAGGGTGGTTGGAATTTTAGGACATTAGAGGGCATAAGAAAGTGCACAAAGAATTTAGTGCATTTTGGGAAGAGATTATCAATAAAAAAATTGAGAGGAGGAAAGAAAATGAGTGGAGAGAATGAGGATGATTCTATAAACATGATTCTTGACACCTCTTAGAGGGCCAATGCCATAGACATAAAATTAAGTAGCATAGACAACATAAATTCCCATCTTCTAAACACCTTGATAGGTAGTATTGATATTTTGATCATTAATTTGGACAGAGAAACACTAGATACATTGATAATTCTATTGTGATAAAAGAGAGTGGAGAAAGAGCTTTATGGGTGATTAGCAAACATGGCCTAAAGTCATGTGATTTTCCAAGTTTTGAGTACCTATAATAGACAATGAAGGAAACGCTAAGATTACAATTTTCAATTCTACTATTGCTTTCCTAAAAATAAATAAAGACTTGCACTATGGTACGATAAAAAATTCATGAGTTTGTTTTCTATGGTAGTGGAATCCCAATCGATAGCCATTGTATGATTAAATAGGAGAATAACAAGTTATTAGGGACCTTAGCAAAAATTTGATGCTTGGTTGAATCACAAAAACTATATATAAATTAGCGGCATAGTAGCATGATGTCGATGGCATTGAAGGAGATGTCAAGTTGGTGGATGGAAACAAAAGGTGGTTAATGGAATATAGAGGTAAGCACTTAATAGAAGGTTGGTGATGATACAAAAAAAAGGAAGACTGAGATGAAAACCCTTATCATCCTCTTAAGACATGAACATATAAATACATCTTGCAGAAACATCTCATTCAAAACTATCATAGTAGTTTCTTATTTGAAGTGTAACTTGTGTTTTCCATGGTATCTTGAAGCGAATAAATGGTCTTAGATTAATCAATTGAGCAAAGACCAAGCTACTTACCGAGATATGCCTTTCATTTATTCTAATACACTATGTATACCTCAGCTTGAAGGTATTGTAAATTTGAAGGTTATAGAGGAATTGGATCTGCTTAGGTCTATGAGTTGTAATATTAAAGATAATAGGATAGGAAATATATAAAAAAAATGATCAAATAAGAAAAATTAAGAAATCAAAGATTGAAGCATGCATGTCATGATTAATATGTTGTAATGTACAATCACTTAAAAAATGGTACGAATGACAAGTTAGAAGAACCACAAACAAAGAATTTTCATATCCTTAAAATGCCTTCTACATAAGATTGTCTAAATTCTTTGTAAAAAAATCACGGATCCAAAAATCATGAATCCAAAAATCATGGACACAAATCAAATGTATATTGAAACTCTAATTGTATAAATCTCAGTGATGAAATATGTACCCAAATTATAATTGTATAAACACTAATACTTAATCATAAAATTGTGCCAAATCTTTGTGGAAAAATTATATATCCAAACTCTAATGATATATGTTTAAGCTCTAATTATATAAACACAAATCAAATTTATAATATACTTATATATTATTGACTTTATAATATTAGCGTTTATAATATTAGGTTTCAATGTTAATTGAAAACTTACTTAGTTGAACACTTAACTTACCCTTACTTATATTAAAACTCTATAGTAAAACCCCAACACTAAACACATTACTAAAACTCTAATATTAAAACCTAATATTTTAATATTATAAAATCTAATTATTACTTATATAATTATTATAATTATATAATAATTAATATTAATATTAAATCTTTGCCATACACCAAATAATTATTAATGTGGTATATCAACCAAATTTAGTATTGTTATTGCTATATGCTTAGTGTATATGAACCATATTTATATTTATTAACGTGATTGTGTTAGTTATATAAATATATCCAAACTATAATTATATATCATAAAATTGTATCTAATTTATATAAAACAATAATATATCTAGACTTAAATTAATTATATATATATATATATATATATATGCAAATTCAACACTATGTATATATAATAATAAAATTAAAAAAAAAACTATAAAATTAGGAAATGGAATTTATCCAATCATTGTGAAGGTAAGACTATTAAGTTAAAATAAAAATTTGATGATTGATTAAGGTATTGAAGGATATGAAGTTGTTATAACATTTATTTGAAATCCATGACCACTGATCTCCAACAAAAAGAGTATATTGGAGACCTAAAATTTCGTAGAGGGCAAGGTTCTTATTGCTCAATTAAGAACCAACTTGCATCAACTTCGGTGTAAAACAAGACCGTAGAAAAGACCTAAAGAAGGTTGGGAAGAAAGTGTGTACATTTTGCACGTTTATAGCAGTGGAATCAGAAAAACATTTCATTTTGGAATGTGATGAGTTCAAAAACATCAGAGAAAATTATAGGAATATGTTAGCATCAAATTCTTGATATTATCTTTTTAGCGATGAGATTGTTGGAAGGTTAGACCAGCACATCATCAATTTGAATTAAAAAAACATTAAAATACAAAAAACAATAAATAAAAACTCATAATCCTATAAACTATTTTTAGTTTCATAAACTTTAAAATCTCATTTCATTTCATTATTCTATTTTCAACAAATTGATGTACATGGCATTTAACGATATGAAGCTGTCGTAAACTTTACCTCCGGCGATGCCAATGGGTTACCGTGAAGAGAATGGGACAACATAACGTCTTGTTGCGATGATAGGAAACGAATCGTCCGGTAAAGTGGAAAGAGAAGCCGACCAACCGTTGTGCATAATAATGAATCGCACACAAAAGATCCCGTCGCTGTCAAAAGAAATGAATTGTCTATTGAAAACATTTGGTTGACGGGTAGACGCGTAAAATGCGGAATGGGTACACCACGAAATCGCCACGCATGCACGTCCACTCCCACCTGCTTTTTATGTCAGTGGATGCCACCTGTTTTGCTCTGAGGCTCATCACAAAGAATCATATCACATGTTGGTGGATGCAAGTTGGTTTGCATAAAAAATTGGGTCCCAACCGAAGGAATCATATCTTTGGTAAAGCAGATTTGCGCAAGGAAATCAACGCAGGCCTTCCAAACGCTTTTCGCGTACAGGAACTGATAGATGGCAATGCTCAATAATGCTGTGACACGACGAAGGGGAAATTGCCAGGAAACTTCTTGCTTGCTGTGACGAAATTGGCAGGAAACTTAATGCTTGCTGTGACACGACGGAGGAGGAAACTAGCAGGAAACTTCATGTTTGCTGTGACAGGACGAAGGGAAAATTGGCCCGAAACTTCATGCTTCCAAGTTCCACCGTTCAGATTGCGGCATAAGTTCAATATATATCGCCACTTGGTTTGCTCAAGAAAATAAGAAGGTCAGTAATCAACCAGATACCACAGCTGTTTTTTTTCAATAGCGTGCCCAACCATTGGGGTCTTGAAACACAGATAAATCATAATACCAGCAGCTGGTAAGTTCCTTGCCCTCCTGAATCTTCAGACGTAAATATTGAGGCTGAGCGCACTTTCTCGATCTCTGCAAAATATCTTCGATCTTGCTTTTCTGTTATTCTATATCCAATGGCACACGTTAACTCTACTCCCGCCCGTGACGGAACATCCTCCGCATCCACGTCACAGGGCAGTACCAACAGCTATGTGTATGACGTGTTCGTAAATCACAGGGGTCCTGATGTCAAGGAAGACCTCGCTAGCCATATCTACCATCGCCTTACAGATTTTGGATTAGCAGTTTTTCTGGACCAGGAAGTATTGGAAAGAGGAGAGGGATTGAATCCTCAAATCGAAGGGGCTATTCGAACAGCTTCAGTGCACGTTGCGATATTTTCTGCAAATTATGCTCAATCAAGATGGTGTCTGGACGAGCTCGTACAGATGTTGGAGTCTGGATCCACAATAATTCCGGTCTTCTACAACGTCGAGCCCGCAGATCTTCGGTGGACGCGCGGCGGAGATGGAGTTTATGCTCGAGCTCTGGGCGGGCTCGAAAGGAAGAGAACATTGGATGGTCAGCCACGATACGAGCCGAACACCATAGAAAAATGGAGGAATGCTCTTTCTGCTGTGGCAGATATAATCGGTTTTGAGCTGAAGGACAAGTAAGAACCTCCCTCTCTCCCTATTATTTGAGTTTTGTACTTTGTTGGCTTGATAAGTATATTACATATAATTTATGTAGATGTTTCTTGTTAGTCATTTGACTGTGGTTGTGAATATTATTCAGGGAAGAGTGGCAGCTCGTCCATGAGGTCGTCCAACAGGTTCTGAAAAAGGTTCGCAAACCACCTTTGGACGTCGCTAAATATCCTACTGGGGTTGATGAGAAAATAAAAGATTTAGACAGGACATTGTCACTGCAGCCGCAGAGACAGAAGTCTACAGTTTGGGGAATTGTAGGTCTTGGCGGGGTCGGGAAAACTACCCTGGCTAAACAATTCTTCAACCGAGAGAGATCAAATTATGATCGATCTTGCTTCTTATCTGATGTCAGATCCAAATCTTTACCTTCCGTGCAGAGTAGCCTTATTGAGCACCTGATTAAAAGGAATGAACAAATAAACAGCGTTGCTGAAGGCATAGGGAAGCTCAAAATAGTTTCTCCACGGGCTCTTATCATTTTAGATGATATTGATCACATTAAGCAACTGGATGCTTTATGTGCACCCGTTAGAGATAGTATTCATGTAGGTAGCTTAATCTTAATTACATCACGCAATAAGGATGTGCTTCTAAGCGCAGGTATTGAAGAGTCATCCATTTATACATTGAAAGGTCTCAATCCACAGCTCTCGCGAGAGCTCTTTTGCTTGCATGCCTTCGGTCAACCCCGTCCTATTATCGGATTTGAGGAAGTGGTTAAAAAGTTTTTGCATGTCTGCAATGGTTTGCCACTATCGCTTCAAGTGATTGGGGCTCTTCTTCGTGGAAAACATTTGAAGCATTGGGATGCGCAGTTGCGCAAAATCTCCAAAGTACTTCCTGAAGATATACAAAACACACTTAGAATAAGTTATGATGCTCTAGATAGCGAGGAAAAACAGATATTCTTAGACATCGCCTGTTTCTTTATAGGAGAAGACAGGGATACCGCTATCAGAGTATGGGATGGATCCGACTGGGAAGGGTTTCTGGGTCTTTGGAAGCTGGAAAGTAGATGCCTGGTGGAGGTGGACGGTCGGAACCGTCTCAGAATGCACGACCACGTTCGAGACCTCGGCAGAGATATAGCTGAGAATCCAGAATATCCGCGTCGTCTTTGTCGCTTCAGGAAGAATTTTCTTCTTGATGTTGTAGCTGACCAATCACCTGTAAGTATATTGTAAGCATGTTTTCAAAATTTGTCTGTCAATTTGAATTCTTAAAACTGGGGGTGAACAATTCAGGTGCGTGGAATCAGCATGGTGGACGGAAATGACTCCGAACAGTCTTTTCAAAGCTTTGACCAATCACTTGTAAGTATTTTTGAAGATTTCCACCGAATTTGAAACTAGCCTCGTGTTATCAAAATTGTCTGTCAATTTGAATTATTAAAACTAACAGCTGGGGGTGAACAATTCAGGTTCACGGAAATGGCCCTCGGCAATCTTTTGAAAACCTTGCGCGCAGGTGCAACCTAAGCAGGTTACAGATACTTAAGGTTGAAGGTCATTCTGTTGAACGAGTATTCGGGACAGGTCAGTTACCACCGCTAATATATCTCGACTGGAAGATACGTCCGGTGTCCTCTTCACCTCTCTCGATTCCATTAAAGAATTTAAGAGTGTTACATATAGAGGGGGGACGACGACTGAAAACACTCTGGCAAGATGAATCTCAGGTAGTAGTGTTGTTTTTCGTTTCTTTTTAAACAGATCTATTTACTTTCTTTTCATATTGTAAAAACTGTTGTACTAGAGTGTTGCTCTCGTATACCACAATGCCAAAAAGCTGTAGAGGCTCAAACCACTCTAATAATGCATGTGAACATTGCAGGCACCTCTGCAATTGAGGGAGTTGCATATTAAGTGTCCCCTTTCTAAGGTTCCAAGGTCCATTGGGAATCTCAAGAGCCTTGAAAAGGTTTTTCTGTGCGCAGATGTTGAAACTTTTCCGAATGAATTTTGGAACTTATCAGAACTCCAAAGTCTTCACTTGCAGTACTCCGAAATGCAGCAGCTACCAAAGTCGATTGAAAACCTGACGGGCCTCCAACGTCTTGACTTGAGCCACTGTCACAATCTGCGGACGCTCTCAGAGTCGGTGGGAAACCTGACGTGCCTCCAATGTCTTGACTTGAGCCACTGTTACAATCTTGAGACGCTCTCAGAGTCGGTGGGAAACCTGACGTGCCTCCAATGTCTTGATTTGAGCCGCTGCGGTCTGGAGACGCTCCCAGAGTCGTTGGGAAACCTGACGGGCCTCCAACGTCTTGACTTGAGCGCCTGTTCCAAGCTAAAGACGCTCCCAGAGTCGGTGGGAAACCTGACGGGCCTCCAACGTCTTGACTTGAGCAACTGTTCCAATCTGCAGACGCTCCCAGAGTCGTTGGGAAACCTGACGGGCCTCCAACGTCTTGACTTGTGGCAGTGTCCCTATCTGCAAACGCTCCCAGAGTCGGTGGGAAACCTGACGGGCCTCCAAAGTCTTGACTTGATCGACTGTTCCAATCTGCAGACGCTCCCAGAGTCGGTGGGAAACCTGACGGGCCTCCAAAGTCTTGACTTGAGAGGCTGTTCCAATCTGCAGAGGCTCCCAGAGTCGGTGGGAAACCTGACGGGCCTCCAAAGTCTTGACTTGACCAAGTGTTCCAATCTGCAGACGCTCTCAGAGTCGGTGGGAAACCTGACGGGCCTCCAAAGTCTTGACTTGAGAGGCTGTTCCAATCTGCAGAGGCTCCCAGAGTCGGTGGGAAACCTGACGGGCTTCCAAAGTCTTGACTTGACCGGCTGTTCCAATCTGCAGAGGCTCCCAGAGTCGGTGGGAAACCTGACGGGCCTCCAAAGTCTTGACTTGACCGAGTGTTTCAATCTGCAGACGCTCCCAGAGTCGGTGGGAAACCTGACGGGCCTCCAAAGTCTTGACTTGAACGCCTGTTTGGATCTGCAGACGCTCCCAGTGTCGGTGGGAAACCTGACGGGCCTCCAACGTCTTCAGTTGAGCAGCTGTTCCAATCTGCAAACGCTCCCAGAGTCGGTGGGAAACCTGACGGGCCTCCAAATTCTTACCTTGAACTTCTCTGACAATCTGCAGACGCTCCCAGAGTCGGTGGGAAACCTGACGAGCCTCGAAACTCTTGAGTTGGCCTACTGTTCCAATCTGCACACGCTCCCAGAGTCGGTGGGAAACCTGACGGGCCTCCAAAGTCTTGACTTGACCGAGTGGTCCAATCTGCAGACGCTCCCAGAGTCGGTGGGAAACCTGACGGGCCTCCAAAGTCTTGACTTGACCGAGTGTTCCAATCTGCAGACGCTCCCAGAGTCGGTGGGAAACCTGACGGGCCTCCAAAGTCTTGACTTGGCACGCTGTTCCAATCTGCAGAGGCTCCCAGAGTCGGTGGGAAACCTGACGGGCCTCCGAAGTCTTGACTTGACCGACTGTTCCAATGTGCAGACGCTCCCAGAGTCGGTGGAAAACCTGACGGGCCTCCGAAGTCTTGACTTGACCGACTGTTCCAATCTGCAGACGCTCCCAGTGTCGGTGGGAAACCTGACGGGCCTCCAACGTCTTTATTTGGACGGCTGTTCCAATCTGCAGACGCTCCCAGAGTCGGTGGGAAACCTGACGGGCCTCAAAACTCTTGAATTGAGCTACTGTTCCAATCTGCACACGCTCCCAGAGTCGGTGGGAAACCTGACGGGCCTCGAAACTCTTGACTTGAGCTACTGTTCCAATCTGCACACGCTCCCAGAGTCGGTGGGAAACCTGACGGGCCTGAAACTCTTGACTTGAGCTACTGTTCCAATCTGCACACGCTCCCAGAGTCGGTGGGAAACCTGACGGGCCTCCGAAGTCTTGCCTTGAGACACTGTTCCAATCTGCAGACGCTCCCAGAGTCGGTGGGAAAGCTAACGGGCCTCCAAGATCTTGACTTGACCTGGTGCCCAGCTCTTGACTTGACGGGCCTCCAAGATCTTGAGTAGGTGGAAAACAGTTTTTTTGTTTGCGCTGATTGGACCGTACTTAACGGTCCTCCGCCAATTTAAAGATGCTGCCCAAAATTGAACGGTTGAGGTAGTTGGAGATGTTTGATGTGCCAGATGTGCCCAACGACGATGGTAGATGTAAACTCAGAGAAAAGGTGTGTCGAGTGAAGAAAGCGGCAGTTGGGAAAAGCTTCACGATGATGATCATGGTAATTTAGCGCTGTAATCATACGATCGATGTACAAAAGAAGCAACTTCAATTAAGATTGTTTTCAAATATTTTATTTATTAAGATTAACATTGTTTTCAAATATATGATGCACATGGTCATCATGAAAATTCATTCCATCATTATTTAATAAATCGGAAGGTAAAAGAAAATTTAATTTTTTTATATATTTAGTTTCTTTATTGATAAATTCAATCTAAATGGATTTATATTAGAAAATATTATTTTATTATTTAATTCGTTAAATTAACCTGGGAAAGTTTAGCGATAACCAGCCATGAATATTTCAATGTAAAGTAAGCTTCAAAGAATTTTACCGAACGAATATTCATTCTGTTTAATTTAATTTAACAAAGCGATAACCAGCAATGAATATTTCAATGTAAAGTAACGTTCAAAGAATTTTACCGAACAAGTATTCATTCTGTTTAATTTAATTTAACAACATTTACATTAGTATTATTAAATTTATAAATATATTGTAAATTAACATTCAAGGAATTTTAACGAAAGAATGTTCATTTTGTTGAATTTAATTTAAAAACATTTACATTAGTATTATTAAATTTATAAATTCATTAGATTGATATTTAATTAAATAGAAGAATGAATTTATTATTAAAAATCTATCTTCTAAAAATAATAATTATTATTATTATTCAATTTAAAGTCACAACCAAGAGTGACATTAAATTAGTGTATGAAATTCTTTTATATAGATCTTAAAATATTAATAAATTTAACTATAAATGTTAAAAAATATATTTGTAAGGAAAGATTTAGTTCGTTTTTTTAATTCTTTATCTATATAACTATCTATTTAACTCTAAACTGTTTATTATTTTAAGAAATTTAAATAAAATTTTCAGTCTTTGAAGCTCAGAATTTATATTTAAGTACTTATCATCTAGTTACATGTCATTCAGATTAATCACATCATTAGGATTTGGTCAACATTTCGAACCAACTAATGTGGTTCATCTTCAACACAAGGACAAAGTGAGAAAGTTATCTTCAAGAATAAATAGTAGTTAATCGATCTTCATGAATAGTATAGATGCATCATTGCCCATAATCATTAAATAATACCAAAAGAATATGTCACAACTATATACATAAATACAAACTTACCATAAAAAATTATTTAAGTTAAAACCTTGCATTTCTACTATACTAATTTACCTTTCCTATAGTTATTTTAACCATAGATTAAACATATAATGCTACCTGCATATCTATGTTGTTCACACATGCATCTTGGTTAAACATGTGTAGTTACATCAATTCACTAATACAGGGTATGATGAATCATTGGTATAATTTTTAATACAATACACATAACTTTTGGAGTTCATCGTTCCGTGGAAACCACAATACTACATCATAATAATGTCGAAGTTGATGGACTTTGTACTTAGGATATTTGGTTTGATTGCTCGAATAATAATTTGAGTTTGGATTTAATTAGAAATCAGACAACTCAATCCATAATGTGATCCCTATTATTCATTGCATTTAAGTTTTTGATTACTGCTCCACCTCGCACAGACACACCTAGCCAAAGACTATGATCACAGCTATCCCACATGATCTGACTACCGCATCACATCCGTCGATATGGTGTAACCCTAGATCCTACAGTTTTTTGATGGAGTTTGGGGTGGTTAGGGTAACCACCCGACCACTTGTCCCATTCATCGAGCTCATTCTTTCGCTGTTGTCGGGACTTAGCTGGGCTCTGCAACTTTCTTCAGTTTTTTCTTTGTTAGTTTTCTGTAAGCCCGCCCTTATGGCTGACGGTTCGCCTACCTTCGTCACTCAACAACTGGTTTTTCATTAGAGCTCGGTAAGGGTTCCACTGTTATTTCTGTAGAAATTTGCTGAATAATGATATTTTATCCACCGAGATTATCCTGATCACATATCAATTCGAATTCATATGCAACACATAATCTCTTCCACTCAGATCATCACACATGCGGAAATAAAACAAGTGATAACACATCAATTCATCATACACATTAACACAGTATGTATGGGGAAAGCTTATAGCTGAAAACCCCGCAGCTATTGTGTATATTATAATGGAGAAATCATGTAACAAACTCAATACAATACTCCTCACAAGTACTCAGTACTTTCTCATAAAGTTACACACAAACTAGCTTGGTTTTGAACAGGTTACTGGTTCAAAACTCACCACTAATTGCCTTGCCTCTATTGCGCAATCATGGTCTGTCTATATAGAGATCCAAGGTTCGAATCTCCTTGGCTTGACAGCGCAATCATCATGGGCAATTCCTCCAAGTGTGGTGCAAATCTCATGCACAACTGATGTCGCCACTGATAGCTAACTCCACTCTTTCATCTACCTCTTTCACTGGTCTCCACTGAACTGATCATGCACTGTAGTGAACTGATGTGTTCTTGAGTTGAATAATGAGTTACTAATAAATGAATTAAATAATATTTAATTCACTCCACTCATAACTAATTGATTAGCTAGTTAAACTAATCTCAACTAGTTCAACTAAAATAAACAGAACACAACTCCACTAGCTGTCCCATTAACTCCACCAAACTTCTGCCACTGAAGTCCTAACTGAAGTAAACCATGCATGATGCCATCAAACCCTTGGGAATAGCGTAATTCCTCTGTCAGATGCATGAGCCACTTCCAAGGCTCGAACTGAAGTGCTCCAAGAGAGTAAATTGAAGTTTATAGTCTAAATATTATTAAGGGTAAATAATATTTGACTTCCCTATTTTAAGGAGAGGCAGTCTAAAAATAGAATTCGACCTATAGGTCCAAAAAATAGAGTCCCATCTATTTTTACCAACATGACCAATACTCCAAGAATAACATACTGCAATCCCTGGACCATGCTCCATATGTCTAAAAATAGACATAGTCTAAAAATAGATTTTGCGCCAGAATTTGCTTGCGGGCCCACTTAGTGAAGGCGACTTCATTTCACTAAGCTCTATCATCTTGCTGCATTTTCAACACTCCCTCTCAGCAAGATATGGATTATCTGCAACCCCTATCCTGCCTCTGTGGAATTCGAACTTGCTCCTGGTGAGCGCCTTCGTCAGGATGTCGGCATCCTGATCCTCCGTGGGAACATATGAAAGCATCATGATTCTCCGCCGAACACAATCTCTGATATGATGGTACCTGATGTCGATGTGTTTGGATCTATCATGAAATACTGGATTAGCCGAGAGTTTAATGCAACTCTGGTTATCACAGTAAATCACTGTAGGCTCCAAATGCAACCCAAACAATCCAACGAGGATCTTCCTCATCCAAATAGCCTCGCATGCAGCCAAGCTAGCTGCCATGTACTCGGCCTCTGCTGAACTGAGTGCCACGGATCTCTGCTTCCTGCTGTACCAGGAAACTGTTGTCGACCCAATGCTAAAAACTCCTCCAGATGTGCTCTTACGGTCCGTTGGGCTCCCTGCCCAATCTGCATCAGTGAAGCCAGAAAGCTTCGCTCCATCATCCTGTCTGTACCATAGCCCATATCCCGATGTGCCACTAATATAGCGCAATACATGCTTGCCTGCCTTCCAAAAGAGCTTGGTAGGCTTAACCATAGCTTGCGAAAGTTGGTTAACAGCATAGCATATATCGGGTCGTGTATTGACCAGATACATAAGCGACCCCACCAACTGTCGATAGACATTGGCATCCACTACCTCCGCTGAAGTAGCATCCTCCTTCCTCCAACCACCAGGAAGAGGAGCAATCTGCATCAGTGAAGCCAGAAAGCTTCGCTCCATCCTCCTGTCTGTACCATAGACCATATCCCGATGTGCCTCTGATATAGCGCAATACATGCTTGCCTGCCTTCCAAAAGAGCTTGGTAGGCTTAAACATAGCTTGCGAAAGCTGGTTAACTGCATAGCATATATCGGGTCGTGTATTGACCAGATACATAAGCGACCCCACCAACTGTCGATAGACAGTGGCATCCACTAACTCCGCTAAAGTAGCATCCTCCTTCCTCTAACCACCAGGAAGAGGAGTGTCAACAGGCTTGCAGCCTTGCATGTTGAACCTCTCCAGAATCTCCCGGGCATACTTGCCCTGAGAAACAAATAGTCCTCCGCTGCGCTGCCAAATCTCCAATCCCAAGAAATAATGAAGGATGCCCAAGTCCTTCATCTCAAACTCTCGTGCAAGATCCTCCTTGCATGAAAGTATCAACTGCTCATCGCCAGTCAAAATCAGATCATCTACATACAGTACGATGATCAACAGCTTCCCCTCCACCACAATCTGGTACAGGTTTGGATCCGCCTCACTCTTGGAGAATCTAAGCCCGGTGAAGTAGCTGTCTATCCGAGTGTACCAAGCACGAGGTGCTTGCTTCAGCCCGTACAGTGCTCTCTTGAGTCGGCACACATGCGACTCACTGCTGAAGATCTCGAAACCTTCAAGCTGCTCTATGTACACCTCTTCCTCAATAACTCCATTGAGGAACGCAGTCTTCACATCCATCTGATGAATGTGCCACCCCATCTGCGCTGAGAGAGAAAGGATCGTCCGTATGGAAGAGTACCTTGCGACAGGTGCAAAATTCTCCTCATAGTCAATCCCCTCGATCTGTGAGAAGCCACGGGCGACAAATCTCGCCTTGTACTTCTCCACACTCCCGTCAGCCGCCTGCTTCACCTTGTAGATCCATCGCGAACCTACAACTGATTTCCCAACCGGTCTTGGGACAATCTCCCATGCACTGTTCCCGATGATCGAATCATATTCTTCGATCATGGCATCAACCCATGCGGGTTCCTCCACAGCTTCCTCAAAAGAGGATGGCTCTGTCACAACACATTGACTCACAAGAGCCATGTATCCAATGTACCGATCCGGTGACTGTCTCTGTCTGCGCTGTGCTGTAGGTGGTCCTACAACCTTCTCTGCATCCCGAGCCAGTCGCTCAGCTTCTGTAGTGCGCATGCGCCCTCTGATGGTTGGCGCTGCCTGGGTGGTCTCTTCCACCTCCTGAACCTCCTCTTGTGGCTGATCCACATCCGGAAGCTCCTCCTTAGGAACTAACAGCTCCTCATCTGCATGCAAGTGTAGCTCCCTCTCAAGCGAACACCGCATGGCTTTCTCCTCCTGAAATTTTATATCCCGTCGCACAACAGTCTTTCGACTGTCTAAAAAATACACCCGATAGTTGTGAGGTGTATCAGTGTACCCCACAAATATTCCAACCTCAGCAGTTGGATCCAGCTTCCTTCTCGCATCCTTCGTCACATGCATGTAGACAAGAGAACCAAAAATCCGCAAATGGGAAATATCAGGCCTCTTGCCAGAATAAGCCTCCTCTGGTGTACTCATGCCAAGAACCTTGTGAGGACAACGGTTCTGCACATACACTGTTGTATTGCATGCCTTAGCCCACAAGTGAAGGGGTAGGCCCTGATCATGCAACATCGCCCGTGCCGCACCCATGATCGTTTTGTTCTTCCGCTCAGCCACCCCATTCCGCTGTGGGTTATGGGGTGCGATGAGCTCTCTCTGAATCCCTTCTGTGCTACAGAACTCCTTGAATTCAGCCGAGATGAGTTCACCACCATTGTCGCTCCTTAGAGAAATCACCTTCTTCCCCGACTCCTTCTCGACCAGTGCTTTAAACTCACAGAACTTCGCGAATGTATCACTCTTCTTCTGCATGAAGAAGATCCAGCACTTTCGAGAGAAATCATCAACAAATATCACATAATACTTGTGCTTTGCTGTCGAAGCAACCGAGAAAGGACCACACACGTCTGTGTGAACTCTCTCAAGGATCGTCGTGGCGCGACTATCCTTCTCGTGAAAGGTGGCTTTCACATACTTCCCCAAAGTACACCCCTTGCACTGATCTGACTGCGCAAGGGTGCCCTTAGGAAGCCCAGTAGAAATCTGCTGTAGAATCTTCAAAGCTCCATGGTGAAGGTGGCCCAATCTCCTGTGCCACAGTTCGCCCTCATCATCCCGGCTCACCACTTCTCACGCCTTGCATGCCATAGCTGCGCAGCCATCTACCTACAACCGATAAAGGTTCTTGGTCCGAACCCCTATCTTCCGGGTCTCTCCAGTAGTCTTACTTCGCAGGAAGGCTTTTCCTTCGCTGAAGACCACATCATACCCCTTATCCTCCAACATCGCCACAGAAATCAGGTTCTTCTTCAATCCAGGTACATGCACGACATCCTTCAAGACAAAGGGTTTACCAGACTCCTCTCGAAAGGATATGGTACCGATACCAAACAGACCGTATCACCATCATCAAAATGCATCTCCCTGTGCACACCCAAATCTTTGTCCTCCGCATCTGAGAACAACTTCCCCGATCTCCCGTCATATGAAATGACGCACCCACAGTCTAAGAACCATACTGATCCCAAGATCGGAACTGATCCCAAGACACTTGAAACCAAGCAGTGATCGTTGAGCTTTGGCGACTTCCAGGTATTTGGCGATACTGTCGCCCTTCTCCATCTTGATGTTCCCGAGCTTATCTTTGAGCGCCAGCTTCCTTTGGTCGCTCTTACTCTGGAATAGATCCGTCAAAGCTTTCCACATTAAATATGGAGAAGCCTTTCCATGCAGGCTGGATACAATATGATCCTTGACGCCCTCCAACAAGATCCTTTGACATTTCGCCATCTTCTTTTGCCATGCTTCGACTTTAGCAGGATCAGTGGGCTTTTGGACATCCGTATCTACGAACTCCTTCAGACCATTATCTTCTAATACTGCCTCCATGCGATCCTTCCATGCAACATAATTCAAACTGCCTTCAAGAGCATATTCAAGTCGCAAACCGTTGAAAGACATTTTCAACACCGGCACCAAGAAAACAAAACTGCTGCAAAATTTCGAATTCCACCTCAAAGATCAACCGCTCTAGATCGTGAGAACAAATTATTTCTAGCACAGAGATCGACTGCAAGGGGCATTTACCAGACCTTTCACTTTCCGAAGAAAGATGAATCCGGAGGCTACCTGGCCCGCATGCAGACTCTGTCTACCGAAATAAGTTTGTAATCACTGTGATGATCAATCTAAGCTTCAATAGCTCTGATACCATGTAGAAATTTTCTGAATAATGATTAATTATTCACCGAGACTATCCTGATCACATACAATTCGAATTTATATGCAACACATAATCTCTTCCACTCAACTCAGATCATCAAACATGCGGAAATAAAATCAAGCGATAACACATCAAATCATTATACACATTAACACAGTATGTATGGGGAAAGCTTATAGCTGAAAACCCATAAACTGTGTATATTTATGTGGAGAAATAATTTTAGGGCAGAATTCCTGATACTCACTCCACAAGTCTTACAGTACTATCTCATACGATTACACAATCTAGCTCAGTTTTGAACAGGTTACTGGTTCAAAACTCTCCGCCAATTGCCTTGCCTCTATTGCGTGTTTCAATGCTATGGGATGGCCTATTTATATAGATAAACCACCAGCATGAACTGCGCAATCCTCATGGGCTTACTCCACCTATCTGTGTGTTGCAAATAGCAACAGTATAGTCACAACTGATAGCTAACTCCACCCTTTCATCTACCTCTTTCACTGGTCTCCACTGAACTGATCATACACTGTAGTGAGCTGATGTGTTCTTGAGTTGAATAATGAGTTACTAATTAATGAATTAAATAATATTTAATTCACTCCACTCATAACTAATTGATTAGCTAGTTAAACTAATCTCAACTAGTTCAACTAAAATAAACAGAACACAACTCCACTATCTGTCTCATTAACTCCTCCAAACTTCTGCCACTGAAGTCCAACTGAAGTCAACCATGCCTGATGCCATCAAACCCTTGGGAACCACGTGATTCCTCTGTCAGATGCATGAGCCACTTCCAAGGCTCGAACTGAAGTGCTCCAAGAGGAAAGTATAATATTTGTTTAAGTCCAATATTATTAGGTAAATAATATTTGACTTTACCTGTTTTAAGGAGAGCGGGTCACAAAATGGGCTTAAATATCTTTGGCCTCAAAAATAGAGTCTCATCTATTTTACCAACACAAACACATACTTCAAAGTCTCAATGGAATCCCCGAACCATGCTCCATATGTCTAAAAATAGACATAGTCTAAAAATAGATTTTGTGCCAGAATTTGCCTGCGGGCCCACTTAGTGAAGGCGACTTCATTTCACTAAGCTCCATCATCTTGCTGCATTCTCAACAATTTGTCGGTTGAGTTTAAGAAAGTAAAGCCACCTAAATTTAATGGAGAGGAAGAAATCACAGGATGTAGAGGCATGGTTGTTTGGTATGAGGAAGTTTTTCAGGTTGCATGTTTACTCAAAAAACATGAAATCCAGAATAGCTATATTCAACCTCAAAGATAAAGCAGATATTTGTTGGGAAGGTGTGAAGAATGTCAAGGATATTTGTGAGGAGGAACTGACTTGGAGAAAATTAGAGAGACTATTTTGAAATAATAATCTATCAGAGAGATACTATGATGACAGGGCAAAGGAATTTTATGAGCTAAAGATGGGACCTATGACCGATGAAGAGTACACTAGCAGATTTTTGGAGTTGTTGAGATATGTGACTTACCTCAAGGAGGAGAAGGCCAAGATTTACAGATTCAACAATGGGTTTCCGATAACATTCAAAGACAATATTGAGTTTGATTAGCCTAGATCATTGGAGGAGGCCATTCAGAAGCTAAAGCATTTTTACGAGTAATCAAAACACATATCCGAGGCTAAGAAGGATTGGAAGGGTAATGATAAGAACAAAGGGAAATGAGAAAAGAAGCGAGCAAGACATCAGGATACAGGTAACAAAGAGAATGTTGCACCACCTAAGAAGTTCAATAAATTTGGCAGAGGATAGGGGCTTCGATCTGAGGAGAAAAATAAGGATGAAGCTGGATGCCTATACAATGTTGGACTTATGGAAAAGATCATCGTAGGAGATATTGTCCAAAAAATTAGGGTGGTAGAACATAGATCTATAGTGTGCGTGAGGCATAGAAAGTGGGAGAGGTTGGACAAAGTATTCCCAGGATCTATGCAGCGCTAGATAGCAGGCAGGTAGATCACCAGGCATTTATTATTGAGATGAATGGTAAGCTTTGTGATCAAGTTATTTCTATTTTGATTGACCCTGGATCTAATTATAATTATGTTAATCTTGACCTGGTGGATAAGTGTGGTTTGAATAAGGAAGTGAATGCAAAATATTGGTTAGTGTAGTTGGATACAGGTACCAAGAAGATAGTTCATCATTGGGTAAGTGCTTGTGCATTTGACTTGAATGGTATGCATACCTCAATACATCTGAATGTTTTTCCGTTGGGATCATATAGTATGTTTTTGGGTATGGATTTGCTATATCTTCATAGGACCAAGGTGGATTTTTATGACAAGGCTATTGAGTTCTTGGATGACAATGGGGAACAAATAATCTTACTAGGTAAGAAAAAAACAACATCAATGAGAATGGTTACAGCTATGCAGGCCAAGCGCAGTCGTAGGAAAGGGTGTGTGTTATTTGCAGTCCATATTTATAGTGACAAAGGTAAGGAAGTTGAGGATGCAGATGTTTTGAGCAGGTACCCAGTTCTACAACAGTTTCAGGATGTATTTCCCACAGATATTTCAGAGTTTCCACCTCACAGGGAAGTAGAATTTACTATTGAGTTGGTACCCGGGGCAACGCCAACATTTAAGGCACCTCATAGGATGAGCACACCAGAGTTGGTAGAATTAAAGTTATAGTTGAAGGAAATGTTGGACAAGGGATACATTAGGCCATGTGTATCACCATGGGGTGCACCGATATTCGTTGCGAAGAAGAAAGATGGTACCCTCAGGCTAGGCATTGATTAAATACAGTTAAAACAAAGTGGTCATCAAGAACACGTATTTGTTGCCAAGGATTGATGAATTATTCGATTAGTTGAAGGGAGAAACAATGTTCTCGAAGATTGATCTAAGATTAGGTAATCATCAGATACGCATTAAAGAAGATGACATTCACAAGACAACGTTCTGGACCAGGTACAAACATTCTGAGTTTGTTGTAGTTCCATTTAGTTTGACTAATGCTCCAACTACCTTTATGTGCTTGATGAATAATGTGTTGTGTCCTTATCTGGGCAAGTTTGTTATTGTATTCATTGATGATATATGGGTATATTCTAAAAATGAAGAAGAGCATGCCGAGCATGTAGCAGTAGTATTGAGATTGTTGAGAGAACATCAATTGTATGCTAAGCTCAACAAGTGCAGTTTCTTTCAGACAGAGGTACATTACTTGGGACATGTTGTATCCAAGGAAGGTGGAGCAATAGATCCAGAAAAGATAAGGGCTATCATGGAGTGGGAAACTCCTAGTAATGTGGATGAGGTAAGATTGTTTATGGGGTTAGCAGGTTATTATAGGAGGGTCATTGGGAACTTGTCACATATTGTTTATCCTATCACATCATTGCAAAGGAAAGGTAAGAATTTTAAATGGACAGAGGAATGTGCAACCAATTTTGAGCAGTTAAAGAAGTTGTTGACACATGCTCCATTGTTAAAGATCGTATATCCAGATAAGGAGTTTGTGGTATGTACAAATGCTTTCAAGAGAGGGCTTGGTGGATTCCTTATGCAAGAAGGACAAGTGATATGTTACGAGTCACATAAATTAAATGAGCACGTGCAGAACTATCCGACACATGACTTTGAGTTGGAATTGATCATTCATTCATTGAATAAGTGGAGGCACTATCTTCTGGGTAGATGATTTGTATTGATGAGTTATCATAGTGGATTGCATTATCTATTTGACCAACCGAATCTAAACGCTAGGCAAGCTAGATGGTTGGCCACGATTAGTGAGTTTGACTTTGAGATCAGGTTTATTAAAGGTAAAGAGAACAAGGTTGCAGATGCTCTTAGTAGGCGGATACAAGTGAATCATATAGAAACTATGAGTTCTTATGGGACAAATCTACAAGATAGGATCTTGGAGGCATGTCAATAGGATGTCAGGTATATGGAGCTTAGGCATAATTTGCAACATAATACAAGTATAGGTATAGGTACAGGTACATTTACATGTACATGTACAGGTACAAGTACAGGTGCATAAGATGTGGACTATCGTCTCACAATAGATGGCTTGATCAAGTTTAGAGATAGGATATATGTGTGAGACAAAAATGATCTTAAGAAGGTGATGTTGAGAGAGTTTCATGTGAAGCTGTATTCATGTTACCCAGTCTATCAGAAGATGCTGACAAAAGTGAAGAAGTTTTAATATTGGTCGAATTTTAAGAGAGATGTAGCATAGTTTGTGGTTAGGTGCTTGGATTTTCAACATGTCAAAGCAGAGTGTAGGCATTCGGGTGGATTGCTACAACTGATTCTGATTCCAGAGTGGAAATGGGAAGTCATTTCCATGGAATTTATCATAAGTTTACCGAGGACATCTAGAAAACATGATTCCATCATGGTTGTGGTGGATAGGTTGGTGAAGGTAGCACACTTCATTCTAGTGTTGTATACATACTCAAGGAATGATGTATCACATGTCTTCATCAGATATGTGGTCAAATTGCATGGTGTCCCACAAAATATTGTGTCGGACAGGGATGCGAAGTTCACTTACAAGTTTTGGAAGGGGTGTTTTGCAGGTTTGGGCACAAAGTTGGCCTTCTGTACAATTGATCATCCACATAAAAATGGACAAACAAAGAGGATCAACAAGATAGTGGAGGGCATATTGAGGATGTATGTGATGCATTGACAGAGAAATGGGAAGAGCATATTCCAGTAGTAGAGTTCACTTACAACAATGGGTATCAAGAATCTTTGAGGATGAGTTTATTTAAGGGATTGTATGGGTGAAGTTGAAATACTCCCATTAGTTGGAGTGATCCAGTTAATAGGGTATTGATTGGATCAGACATGTTGGCAGAAATGGAATAGGAAATGTAGGTAATCAATAAGAATATGAAAGTAGCACGGAATAGGAAAAGAGCTATGCAGATCATAACATGTTGGTTAAGGTGTTTTAGGTTGGGGAACAGGTGTACTTGCACATTAAGCCTAAGAAGATCTCCTTGAGGACTGGAGCATGTGCCAAGCTGGCACCTTGATTTTGTGGACCTTTCAAGATGTAATATTCCAAATTTTTCCCACAATAAATTGGAATATTAACTTTTGCTATTTTCACTTAGGAGTTGAATAATTGGGTGAGAAGGTCCATTCATAATAAAAACATGTATAAAATCTCTCTAGTATGGAAAGGGATAAGCTTTGGAACTAGATTTCACACCCTCACGTGTGAAAGGAGACATTTGCAAAGAGACTAGGTCAAGTTTGACCAAGTCAAACAACACAGAGGTATGAGGTGGAAAGAACCTTATGGGACAACACAGAGAAAGAGGAGGGAATATTCCTTGAAGGAGGAAACCCTAATAGAATGGGACCCATGAAGAGGGAGCTCTCATGTGTTTAAAAGAAGGGCAAGGTAACCATTGTTATTCATGCATATGATTATTGATTTCATGTCTGTTTAGACTCTTGGCTGTAATGTTCCCAAATTAGCATAAAGCTAATTGGAACATTAATTTTGGTTATTTTAGCTAGGAGGAGAATAAAATGGGCAAGGAGACCCATACATAAATAAAATATCAATAAAGTCCCTCATGAAATGAAAGAGAAGCATCATTAGAGCTAGTCTTGCACACCCATGTGTGAAAAGGGATAATTGCAAGGAGGCTAGGTCATATGACCAAGTCAAACTATGCAATAGATGGAGGTGTGGCTTCCTTGGGAAGCCAACGCAATTGCTTGAGGAGTAAGAAACCCTAATGTGCGGGGTCCATGACCAAGGAGCCTTCGTTGGCATAAAAGAAGGAAAAAGCAACCATTTGCTGATTCATGGATTGAAATTTCGAATTGCTTGCTCTCTTCAGTTGCTTAACTGAGATATCTGTGATGTTTAGCACAAGGGAACTCCTGTTTAGGATTCCCTCCTTATTGAGAAGCCTCTTGAAGGTTTTTTCTTCAGCTCCTCCACATTTTGGTTCAAGGCCAAAGCATTTCCCTTCAGTACAACGTTTTCAGCAGCGCAGGAAACATTGTGTTGCTGGGTTGCAGTGGAGATTTCCATAGCATCACTTCCGGAACTCTGATTTTAGAGGAGAGAGCTTCTTTGCATCCGGGAGGCCACTAGAGGAGATTTTAGAGCCATTCTCTATATCTTTACATCAGGTCCAGCTCCTCTCATCATTCACAGCGCAGTCCCTTCCTTTGATTGCGTTATTTCTGAGCAGAATTGCAGTGGGGTTTGCACCACTAGTTTGGAGGGAGAGATCTTCAGGGATTGGATCAGCCTCTCTCTTGAAAGATCCATTGGAGGATATCTATTTAGAATATGCACCATTTTCAGCTATCTCCATCCATTTTCTGAGTTGTAGTTCTATTCCAGTTTAGAGGCAGCAACTTCGACATTTTTGCCTTTTTGTATATTTCAGCCAATCCTCCCAAGGATTGACGTATCATTGATTTCAGGGGTTGAGATCTTGCTCCCCCATATTTCTTTGAGCTTTATACTTCCATATCCATGTATTTACATTATATATGTAGCAGTACCATCTATTGACTGCGCAGTTTTAGTCACAAGAATTCTTGTGTAGCAGTATTGTGATATGCTTCCATATGCATGCCATTGAGGGGTTCTTTGCTCAGCTTGAGTGAGTGATTCTTCAAGTATTTGTATAATTTCTTACTGCTATATATATTTAGTGAATATTTATAGTTTCATGCACATTGGCTCTCTCATATAACGCTGCTATGCTAGTACATGTTCATTTGTTGATGCAACCCTCTTCATTGGGCATTTTCTGAAGATAAACAGGAAAAGGAGACTTGTCTTAAGCTCCTAGAGACATTTGTTTTGAGCCCACTCTTGGATTTCAACTCTAGATAGATATATTCAAAGTATCCTAGACCAGGGATCAAATCCTGCTGCCTCCATTCCTGGGAAATGAGTTTTCCAGGCTTGGGTTGCTAACCATTCCTACTAGGAAATTTCACATATCTGTAAACAGAGTCTGAAAAGGGCCAGCAAGCCTCCGGATCTCACCCTTCCTTAGAAGGTGACATATCTGGTAAATTCCCCTGCATTCCATCTCTGGCACAGACTTGTGATATTTTTGAAAAAGGAATACTATAGTGGTATTAGAGCTCCTTTCTTGGCTCAGCCTGTGGCTTTCAAAGCCCAAGAAAGAAAGAGAACAGAAGATGAAGAGGATGAGATTGATATCATCCATTTTTGAAAAGAAGAAGAATCTCCCCAAGGAGGAAGAGCAAACAGAAAAGGAAGATCCCTGCACTTCCTATTCTCATCTAAAAGGAAGCAAGAAGACCAATAGGAGAGAGACTCCATCTCTTGGGAGAAGGAAGGAGGATAAGCTCACAAGGATTCTTCCTAAATATGTTCAAAGAATTCATGGAGGTCTCAAGGAGACAAGGGAGGAGATGGATGGATCATCTCCAAAGAATTTTGATTCCAGGACAAACTCTAGAGTTGCACATAATGGGAGTGAGCATGTAGCCACACCCCATGATGACCAGCGCAGTCCTATGTCCAACAGTGACATAATTGAGATGAGAGAAGAGGAGGAGTGACCAAGGAGAGGAAGCAGTAGCATGATAGATCCATTCTCTCACTTTTTTATGGGTCACTTACAGTTTCAGCCAAAGCTTGGGTGGAGGGGCTAGACTCCATTTTGCAGCAACACAACATTTCTGAAGAAGAAGCAACCACATTTGCAGCGCTACACTAGAGAGGTAAAGCTTACACTTGATGGAATTTTGAATCCCTTCCTTTTAAAAATGCACATGTTTTATCTCATGCATTAGTAAGGAGATCTGATGGGAGGATTCATAAAACACATGTGGAGGAACACACTCAAAACAAAACCCTACATGTGATGGATGAAAATTGGGACTCCACTCTACTTCATACAACCATAAGGGAGGCTGGGACCTTACACTATACCTTGCTGGAGGAAATATTTTCATCATATACACTTGAGCAGGGAAGCATGAGGGTATCTTTCCCAAAGAAGGACCCCATTATTGGGAGGTTTCCCACCCATGAGGAGGAGGTTTGGAGCAACAGCGCTGGAAAAACCAGAGCGTATCTAGTACCTCATGCAGAGGAAGGTGGAGCCCTTGCTCCAAGTGGAGGGATTCTTGCATCATTGCAAGAGGGACCCCAGGATCTCATGTATAGAGATCAAGGCACAACATATGATCCATCTGTGCCATTGATGAGGAGGTGTGGAAGCTTGGGGACACAAGAATAAGGTAAGGGGAAGAGCCAGCATCGTTTGATGAGGAGTAATTACCCTTACTCATTTTTAGAGGTTGATGCACCATGGAGGGAGACTGGATTGCGCAGTGAGGGAATGGACACATCTACCCATTCATATATACAATCTACCTTTGATGATGATGTCTCACTGCATGGAGACATTCTACCGAGGAGACCACTGGATCAGTAGAGGAGGAGGGATGCTTCACATTTTGGGGCACCACTCATTGACTTCATAGAGGTGGAGACCTTGGGAGAGCTTGATACAGCTCAGGGAGCTTTGGGTAGCTACAGGAAGAAGGGGAGTTTTCTCTCATCATCACTATTGCCCACTCCCATTTCAGATTCTGCGCTGAGGTGGAAACAACAGGGGAAGGATGGTAGTCTTCCCACTTATATCTTTGGCATAGGAGATGTCAAAGAAGGAAGTAGCCATATGATAGTGAGTCTACATGAGGGATCATCAGTGCCGTCATTATGGAGGATGGATCCACATTGGAGCTCCCAATTTTGGGTGGAGTATTCCAGGGATATTTTTACTTGCATGGTGTTAGGTGATCAGTTGCATGAGGAGGGGACACATCAGCACATGGGGAGATGCAGAAGTCATGCAGATGTAGGGGGGGCACATCCCTCTTTAGGAGAGCTAGCACAACCATTCATTCTCTCCTTGAGGATGGGAGGAGGTATATCCATGAGCTACTCCACTTACATGAGCAGAGCAGATGGTAAGAATGTTAGTCATATACATTCTAATTTTTATCTTGCATGTATACTTCCCTTGACCATCTCTGTGCAGGACATTGCTCCAAGAAGGGGCATTCCTTTTCTTAGGCTTCTTGGGTCATTGGAGACCACAAGCAGGATTGATGAACATCCCCTAGGGAGACTTGGGGAAGAGCTATGTGTTAGAGGGCATGGTCACTTTGCAGCCTACATTGTTCCTTTCCTCCAAACACATAAGGAGAATTGGGCAGCACAGGTGGTTGGGGAACCACAATCTTTTAAATTCTCTATTGTGGTTGGGGATCAAGCTGCACTGGCTACACATGAGGAACCATAACCCCACTCACTTGCTACACATGGCAGCCAACATGATGCTTATCTTGGCTCCTTATGCTACTATTCTTATTCTTATGAGGAGCATGATCAGGAGAGAGACACTTTGGTTGGGTGTGTCCTTTGAGGGAGGAGGATCCCTCTCTTTTTGTAGTGCATGATCTAAGAGGAGGATGATAGTTGTGATGGCCACCATTCCAGGACAATCATTCTTTTATGAGGTTAGCCATGTGATTGGTAGGATACCCAGGGGTGATGACCATGAACTCCTATCCATCATAGATGAGATTATTTGGGCCATACTGATTTACAGCGTTGGGAGAGAGGTCTCAGGAGATCTAGACCCCATATTGCCACTTGATGGAAACCTTATTGCAGCCCAGGATCAGTAGACACCCTACACTTATCTTAAGTGGAGAGGTAGACAACATGGGGTAGACTATGTGGTCTACCATGAGCAGATTTTCATCCCACCAATTAGCAAGATTGGCAAAGTCCAATCACAGAAACAACATTGTTTCAACCACTTTGGGATTCTAGGATCTAGCCCTCCTGAATCCAGAGAGGGATCTCTCCAATAAGTGCAAAGATGGATTTGTCTTTGAAGTTCTAGATAATGATATTAGGCTAGTTATGAAGGCCGAGGGTTTGTTTTGTTTTTGGATGGTTGAGCATGATTACTATTTGAGGGAAAATCCTAAATGGAAAGAGTTTCAAAGGTGAGAAGTTGCAAGCAATGAGAGTAAGCTTCGACCAAAAGGATAGATAATTGCAGGTTTTAGTCCATTGGGTTATGGAGTCATAATAGGGTTTAATTGGAACAACGAGAGGCAAGAGTGGTCCATGGGGCAAGTCATCTATGTCTAAGGATCTCTTTGAAGTTTGATTTATGGAATGAAATGGTACAATAAGAAGGAGAATTAAACAGATGAGGAACAAAGAGCAGCCCAGGATCTGGTAAGTACTTCTAAACTAGCCAGCCTTTGACATAGACTCAAGAAAAACATAAAAGTAAACTAGTATCTGGTAAGTACTTTTAAAATAGCCAGCCTTTGATACACTTTCAATAGAAAACATTTTAAAACAAAGGGAAACTTGAAGGCAACTGTTGGAGTAGAAACTAGCGGGCCGAGCTCACCACAAATCCTCTCCTAGCTCTGCTTTACTTGGTTACTTTCAAGACAAACACAAAGATAACACAGAATGGCCTAAGATATGGTAAGTACTTCTAAAATAGCCATCTTTTAACACATTCCAAGGGAAACATTCAGACAGTCTTTGGGGATAAAACTAGGACCATGGCACACCATATCTTCCATAGTTCATCTCTACTTAACTAATACTGAACATAACATTCAAGAATAATATTCAGCTAAGGCAATAAGACGAGGGAACACCAACATTCTTATGCTTAAAATGAATTAAATCATTCCTAAATAACACAGATTGGAAGAAAACATGTAAATAAATATTTTCAGTCAGAGAAGGGTACTGATATACAGTAGGTCCTAACTCTATGCATATTGTTCTTTATAAGAGAAGATGAAACACAGTGAAAACAGAAACAAAATGACAAGTTACAATGAGAAAAACATCACCGTCAACATAGACCAGGATCCCATAAATAAGCTTGTATTGATGCTCCAAAATAGTTACAACTTTATGTCCAATGCTTTAGTTTAGCACCCATCTACACATCTCAGCCTAACTTATCACAAGCAGAGCTCCAAGGGCTAGTGAACCCTATTTAAAATCATAAGTTTAAGCTCAAATGCATTTCAAAGTTCTACAACCAACAATTGCTCATATTCTACAGAGGTATTTATAGAAGAATGAGGAGGTGAGATCTGATAAAAGATCTCTCAGGACAATTAATACATAGTGATGACTTCTCAACCTTTGAGGGGCTCGATGGAGAAGTTAACAGGTGTTTTACTGTATTAATTGATTTACATTTATGAGTTAAGCTCGGTGGGAGCTTTTGTTTACCTTTGAGGCTTTGTGTTGTGTAGGAGTAACTCTGCAAATATTTTGTCATTTAATTTTTATGTGTAGAATTAACTTCTCCGGCTGTGCTGAGGCGAATATCTGATTTCGAACAATAACTTCGGCCTCTGTTTGAATGCTTTGAGGCACAGGTGGCTTCGTGGTAGCTGGGAGGAATCAATTCGCCTCAGATGTGGTGGTGGAGGCCTTTCTGTCTGTTGAACACTTATGTTTTTCTTTTAACTATGTTTTAATTTGGGGGATTAGGCTTTTGATAATCAATCGTAGCCATAATCCCCACAAATCTGTCTTCAATATTTTGTTCTGCTGTGCTCTGTCTTCAAAACTGATATTCTTTTAATTGTGATTAAAATCACAATGTTTTGTTGATGTGTAGGCCGCACAGGGCTCTCAAGGCATCAATGCCCATGAAGCATTGACGAAACGTGGATTAGAGCCCTCGTAGTTCTTTCCGTTTAATAACGAAAGGCCAGAGGATCGTCACCCTCGACTTTCTTTTTCTTTATATTATAATGGAAAAAGCCTTTGAAACCTGCAAAACACAGACTTCTTAAGAAATCCTACGTTTTTGGATAAAACTGCTTAGAAGGCTGCGGGGAGGAGCATGGCCGTTGGATCAGATCAAACGGATGGTCCGGATGTAATCGGAGACATTCAATCGGCGGGGAAAGAAATTGCACAACGTTGAAAACTCGTGATACGATTGAGCGATGACCGTTGATCTGAGGATCAGATCAATGGTGGGTAATTAATCGGAGGGATGGACGATCGGAGGGAACAAACAAACGCACTCAATAAAACTTGTGATGCGATTGAGCATGGGCTGTTTGATTGGCTTACGATCAATGGTCGGGATTGTTTCAACTTACGCGCAGGTGGAAACCCTTTATAACGTATGAAAACTCAGAAATTTAATAACACAAAGGTTTTGGTGGCGGAATATATATATGAAAAGGTTTAGGCACCCGATTGCAGGGCCTTGGTCTATATGGAACATGATGGGCCCGGGGCGTGTATAACAAAGGGCTAATCGCAATCGGAGCCTCGGGCTCGGGCTTTTCAATCTACCCATTGGATCTTTGCGATGCGATTAAGGGCTTCGCGACTTCAACACTTGGTCCCAGGGTGAAAGTTATATGGAGTATAAAATGCAGGGGGCGGGGATATACATATGGGACCCAATCGCATCAGAAAGTTTGATGCGGGTCTTTCAATCAACCCATTGTGAATTTCTCCAATGCGATTGCGCTTCGGGTCTTTCAATCAACCCATTTTTTATTATAAAATCGTTGTATGGGCGCGTTAGACCAAAACTTTGGATAAAAGGGTTTTATGTATTTACAAAGGAAAAAATGGATCTGGAATGAATATTTATAATGACTTAGCGCCCAACTGCGGGCATTAGGGTTTATGACGTGATAATGTGATGGGGGGATGTAACACACAGGGCCAAATCGCATCGAAACTTTTTAAACATGGCAAACCGACTTATGCACTTGGATGTTTGCGATGCGATAAGCGTTGTGAGGTTTTAGCGCTTGGTTCCAGCCCCAAAGCGTATGGTGGGGAAGTGGTTAGTATTTAGCCCAAGGGGGCTTAAGTCCATAGTAATAAAAACTTGTTTTTTATGAAAATTTTCAGAGTTTTCAATGGATTTGGGGGTTTCGGTATAGTTTAAAAATGAGTTTTAAACTATGTAAAGAGGATTTTAATGAATGGGAGAAGGGGAGTCATGAAAAATAGAGGAATTTCATTGAGAAAAAGGGGAGCAAATGAAGGTTAGTTTTGAGTGGAGGAAAGGGGAAAATGATGATTTTGCAGCAGTGTTTTCTCATGAAATCAACAGAATTTTTGAGTATAAAAAAGGGGAATAGTAGTGAAGATTTGGACAGAGGAGGGGCATGAGGCCTTCAAGAGTCTTCAAGAGCCAACACTTTTTAGTAATAAAATTTGTTCCTTGAAGGCTACAAAAAGTTTTAGCCACCTTTTGCTATAACAGATTTTATAGGTGGCTAATAGTGGCTCCACTTGGGGATGGTGCCTTCTTGAAGGCATCAAGGACTTCAGACTTGCATTCTCTGGGAGGCTGACCTGTGTCACATCCATTGTGTTCTCTGGGAGGCTGACCTATGCCTCATCCATTGGGCTGCTTTCTTTTTCTTGAATGATCTTGCTCTGAAAACATATTAGCAGCCATAAAAAACAATGGGTCTTTTATCAACAAGCTTTCTACCTACCCAATCCTACAGATCTAACATTTTTTCTTCATTAGAGTGCACTTGGATTGGCAAAATCTTTTCACAACATTTTATTCTTTTGAAAGTAGGAAACTAATCTAATTCTACTTCTTATTTCTACATGGACTCAGATTAAACAGTTGAGTCCATATGTTTCTCTACCTAATCTACCATCTGTTGGGATTAAACTATCCAACAGATTTTATTCACTAAATTCTAGAACAGAAATTTAAAAACAGTCAAGTCAAGATTAAACTATTTGATTTGCTGTGATCTATGGCATAAAAGACAAGCTGCACATAGATATTTATTTTGCAGGAAATTTAAATCAAAATGGAAGGCTTAAGATCTGAAAGTTTCTCATCATGGCCTTCTCTTTTCTTTACAACTCTACTTTTACTTTTGTTTGAGCTGTTCCTTCTTTGTCCTCTGGTTCAGACTTTGAGTTAATTAGAACCAGATTTAGATCTTTTTTGACTCAAAAAAATAAAACAGATTTGAGTCATCTCTTTTTGGAAACTTAGGTTCAGATTTTGAGCTTGTTTGAACCTTCAATTTCTATCCTAAACTATCTACTGATAAGCCAAGATTAAACAGTTTGGAAAAACGAATTCACTACCCTATCAGTAGAAAATTTAAAACTAATTAGTCAAGATTAGGCTATTTGAATAACTAGAAGTGTGTTCTTTAGGAGTGGCATTTGAGCTTGTGAACTTTCATATTTGTTTCTCTTTTTTGGTATGGGGTTGTACCTTTCTTATTTTCACAATCTGCCCTCTTTTCTTTCTTTTCTTTGTTTTTATATTTTTGATTTTTCTAACTTTGAATGCAATGGTGGATGAGATATTTATAATGAGAAAAAAGATAAAAAAGGCTTTCAGAACATGGGATGGATCAAGAGAAGTAATGTTTAAGCATCCTACCATTGACAAGACCCCTAAACAATTCTGCTCCATTCAACTCTTGTAAGAAATAGGCATTGTTACTAGCAGCTGAATGAATAGAGTAAGGGCCAAGCCATAAGTTGTCAAATTTTCCGTGCTTGCCCTTATCTTCTCTCCTTGAGTCCCATTTTAAAACTTTGTCCCCAATTTTGAAATTGTTGGCCTTTGTTCTTCCGTCAAAAAACCTTTTAATGCTGTTATGCTTTTGCAATGATTTGTTATAAACCTCCTCTCTGGTTTGCTGAAGATGAATGGCTTGATTTATTCTTCTGATCATGTCATTTTCTTCAGTTTGAAACTCTTGAATCAACTTCATCACTGGTACACTAAGGCTGTTTGGAAAAATTTCATCAGTACCATACACAAGCTGGAAATGTGACATACTAATAGATTTCTTCAAAGTCAATCTGTCAGCCCAAAATGCATGGACCAGATTTGTGTGCCAAGACTTTTTGTTGTCCTCCAACAGTTTCTTGATTATGTTCACTAAAATTTTGTCTGAGGATTCCGAAAGTCCATTACCCTGAGGGTAATAGGCCGCGCAATGCCCCAATGTTATCTGATATCTATGAAAGAACTCAACCATCCTCTTTGATCCAAATGCTGCTGCATTATCAGTGATGATCTTGGCAGGACAACCAAATTTGGAGAGAATGTTAGTCTCCATGAATTTTATAATAACTGAATCATTGGCCTGTCTACAAGGTATGGCTTCTATCCACTTAGTGAAATAGTCTGTGGCAGTGAGAATCCATCTATGCTGGGCAGAAGATGGGGGATGGATTTCTCCTATGAAGTCAAGTCCCCACTGTTGAAAAGGAGTTTCAACAGTGATTGGGTGCAGAGGTAGGGGTAGCAGTTTTCTTTTGCCTTCAAAAAGTTGACATTTATGGCAGTCTATGATCATCTTGTGCACATCATGGAAAACAGTAGGCCAATAGAACCAGCCCTAAAAATTTTGTTGGCGGTTGTCTTCCAGTACAAATGACCTCCAAACTCTCCTTCATGAAACTGGTGTTTAACCTTCTCTGCATCAAACTCAGGCAAACATTTAAGCAATAGACCACTTGCATTTTTCCAATAAAGACATTTGTCTATAATGCAATAGTTTACAACTTTTAATTTTAAGAACCTTGCTTTTATTTTTGTCAAACCAGGAGGTGTATTCAAATTAAGTAGAACATAAATTATATCAGCATACCAAGAGGAATTCATAAAATAGTCTTCAACAATGGGAGTTGAGAATCCTTCTTGTTCATCCAAAGCATCAATCATATTAATATCAAGAACTTCAAAATTGGATTCAGCCAATTAATCTAGCTAGACCTTGGCCTTTGATGAGTTTAGTGGGTTTTATCTCTAAATCATATTCAAGAATAACGACAATCCACTTACCTCTCTTACAATCTGGGTCCTGTGTTAGAATGTCTTTAACAACTGAGTTTGGGACAAAGGCAATGATGTGTGAGTGAAGGATGTACACTCTGAAGTCTTTCAAAGCTTTAACCAAAGCAAAAGCTTGCTTCTCCATAATGTTATACTTCAGAGGGGCATCCCTCAATGCCTTACTAAAGAATGCAATAGGCTGCTCTTGTCCTTGTGGATTTTTCTGTAAAAGGACAACAACTATGGTATGTTCTGATGCAAATGAAAAAATATAAAAATCCTTGTGAAAAATCAGGACTTATAAGAACCGGTGTTTTGGTTAACGCTTGTTTCACCAGTTCAAAGGACTTCTTTGCTTCCAAGGTCCATTTTACCCCTTGTTCCTTCTTAACATGTTTGTGATATTCCTAAGGAGCTCAGCCAAGTTGGGGATGAACCTTCTCAAAAATTTAATATTTCTAATGAAAGATTGCAACTCTTTGATGTTTCGAGGATGAGAGATTTGCAATATGGCCTCAATCCTCTTTGGATCTATCTTAATACCCTCTTTTGAAATAATGTGCCCAAGAAATTTACCTTCTTGGAGACCGAATAGTGTCTTCTTAAATGTTCTAAGTGCTCTTCATCTGTTTTTGAAAACACAGTAACATCATCAAGATAGATAATGATGAAGAAGCCCAGTTCCTCCGAGAATGCTATGTCCATGGCTCTTTGAAAAGTTGCTCCAGCATTCATTAGACCAAAAGGCATTTTCACATACATGAAAGTGCCCCATGGTGTAGTAAAGGCTGTCTTTAATTGATCAGCAGGGTGGACTAAGATCTGATTGTAGCCTGAATAACCATCCAGCAAAGAAATTTTTCTAGACCCTACCACCCTTTGTAAAATATGATCCATCTTAGGTAAAGGGTAGTTGTCCTTTAATGAAGCTTTGTTTAAGTCTCTAAAGTCTATACAACGCCTGATCTCCCCTGTTTTCTTCCTAACAGACACCAGATTAGATACCCACTCAGAATATCTAATAGGGACAATAATACCAGCGTCATACATTTTCATGATTTCCTTCTGAACCAAAGGCAACTGAACATGGTTTATTCTGCACAGTTTCTGTTTGAATGGTTTTTGGTTTTCTATGAGAGGGATTTTGTGCTATATTATTTCAGTGTCATAGGACTTAAGATCTTCGTCACTCCACGCAAAAACATCAGAAAATTCTTTAAACAGCTCTATGTATTTGAGTTTAATGTGAGCTGATAAAGTCTTAGACAGTTTAATCATCATAGGTTTAAGTTCACTGCCTATATTGCACTCTTCCACTTCAGTCTCTATAGGTTCCAGTTTTGGTTTCTTGGCCACATCGTTAAAATTGAACAACTCCTCTAAAGGGGCCAGACCGCTTGGAAAATTTCATCTTTAGAGTGTAGAGTTTCTAACTCGTCTGTTTCTAACTCTGCATTCAATTTTGTTTTGTTTTGAAGTTTGCTAGACAAAAGATTAATATTGACAAGCTCAGGAGACGACTCTTCTTCACCAAGAAAATTTTCTTCACCACAGTTTGTATCATAATCTGAGTCCGAACTGTGTAGTTCGAATTCATTTCTGAATTGCATGAAGTCTTCTATTTGTTTGTCTCCATCAAATACTTGCCAATACTTTGCGTTATCAGGCACGACTAGTCTAAATTTCATCTGAGTTGTGCAGTCTTTGGTATGATATGGCGTTAAGCATGTTCTAGCTACAAAGGCTAAATTGTGGGCAGAACTATTTTTTTTTCTTGGGACAAAAATCAGTTTGGACTCCTCGAATGGTTTTAAAAGGTCCATGAAATTGTTTCGGTAGGCTCTAAGCCTAGGATGATTTGCGTTATACTCCCCATTGACTTGCCTAATGACTAACTCTGAATCCCCATACACGTTGATTCTTCTGGCTCCTAACTTTTTCAATAAATGTAAGCCTAAGAGAAGGGATTCATATTCTGCTATGTTATTGGAACACTGAAAGTTTAATTTGCAGGAGATGCAGTCTGTGTGGTTATTTTCAGTGTTGGAAATCCAGACACCTGCACCAGCGTTAGTCCTAGTGCAGAATCCATCAAATAACATACTCCACATAGGAATATTCTCGGTTTCGTCTGTTTGGTGGTTGTCCTCTTTAACTAACGTGCTTCTTGATTGTTGCGAAGTGTCAGCACTTAGTTGCATTTGTTTCAACCCCTTAGGTTTTTCATTGGGTTGAGGATTGTTTTCTTGACTGTCAAGGTTTAGGAGCAATGGACTCGTGACTTGTGGCTCAAGACCTTTGTTTGATTTTCTAACGTTTTCGAGTGCAGCAAACTGTTTAGACACTTCTGTGCTGTGTTCCTCTTCCTCCCTAACGGCCATTAATCCTGTTAAAGTGACTTGTTCACTAAATTTTTCATCATTAAACATAATAAAAGAATCAAGGCCTGTATCCATAGAATAGAGAGGAGAGTTTTGTGGTCTGTCTTGACTTGTAATTGTGTATTGCATATGGGATTCCCTGTAAGTCTTCTATTGTGATTGAAAACAGGGATAGTCGCATAGGTCATGTCCATTTTCACAGTCCCTTGTAACTTAGCTCCCCACGATCTCGATAACAACATTCCATACTTGGGGGGAACATCAGCCACAACAATATCCATTACTAAGCATTTGGCTGGAATCTGGGCTAAGTTAACACAGAGGTCTTTGATCAATCCTAAACATTTTACTCTGCTTGAGTCAAAGGAGTAAAGGTCTTTGTAAGGTCTGGTGATTTCTAGACCCAGGCTCTCCATTACAGCTTTAGGCATTAAATTATGAGAAGCCCCAGAATCATGCATAGTGTTGTGTAAAATTTTGTCATGAACATTTAAACTCACATACAAGGGAGGAACAGGTCCCTCTTGATACATACCTTCAATCTTTGGACCGAAAATAAGCTCTGGCTGGTCATCATTAAGATTGACTGTATCCTCATTTTCCTCTATATTCAAAGCCTTCAAAATTTGGGTCCTATATACATGTTGGGCAGCTAACTCTGTCAGGGGAACAGAGATTTTGATCTTTGAAATTTCCTGCTCCAGGCTGAAAGGAATTTGACTCTTTAAAGCACTTGTCTCAGCCTTATTAGCTGTCACTCTATCAGCAATATCAGCTTGCTGATTTGTTCTATTTACATTTGACAAGATGGTTTTAACAGGAGTACTAGCTGAAGTGTTAGTACTGCTAAGGTCTGCACTCTGTTTTGTAACGTTTTGAGTGCCTTCTTCTTTATCATTACCAGAATTTACAACCACTGTTTTGTCCTTTTGTTTGAAAATTTTAGGCTTGGTCGTAGTGCTGTTTTGTGAAGATTTGTTAGAGGTTTTGCTGTTGGGAGTTTGTTGACTGGTTTTTCTTCTAAGGTCATATTCTTTTTGAGATTCTATGATGACATTTTCCATGTCTTGATAATAATTTTCATCATCATCTCTTCTGTCATCATAAGGTGTGTATAGACCTTGTTTTTTATCATAATGAATCTCAAAGTCATCATTATCTACCCCCAGCATGTTGATATCATCCTCCTCTGTTATTTCATCTGTTTCCTCAACCTCACTTACATAGTTTTGATGAAAGGAAGGAGTGATCTATTGATCATCTTTCCGAGGTCTGTTTGGAGGTTGGTTCCTTCTAAAATTCTGATTCTGGTTCTGATTTCTATTTTGAGGAGTAGTTTGGTTTTGACTGGCTTGTGCTTTCTTAATTATGCTCATATATTTCATCATCTCTTCCATCATTCTCTCCATCTTTGAGTTGGAAGTAGAGGGTGTAGTTTCCTCTCTAAAGGACACTCTCTTTTCATTTTTCATTCTTGCTCTCTTCTCCATTAAGTTGACTTCCACAGAAAGAGCACTCTTTTGCATCTCTTCAAGAGTTGCAAGATCTCTTTCTCTCAGCTGATAGGCCATCTCAGGGTCAAACCCTTCAGGAAACTTGTTTAAAGCTGAGCCTTGCGGAGGTTTTAGCTCTGGGGAAAGTGCATTATATACATTGTTGAATCTAGTGCAATAAGCTTGTACACTTTCCCCGTGTTTCTATGGAGATTTTTGTAATCAGAAAGGACTTGGAGAGGGTTTTTCTTTACTTCCCATTTGTTTAAGAATGTTTGATGGAAGGCTTGGAGATCATTGATGCTGTGGGGGGTTAAGCCTTTGAACCATTTTCTTACTTCTCCCCCCAGACTCTAAGCAAATAATCTAATATTGATAGAATCATTATCAATTTCATTTCTGTCAAAGTAGTCATTCATCTTATCCACATGTTGTGATGCGGTTGTAGCATTGCTAGCATCATACAATGGAATTTTGGATTGATAGTCCTATGGAAGATTGACTAATGGTACAAGAAAGACTAAGGGAGCATACCATGCTGCCATGATATGTGGTGTAGGTGGATTTACAAGAGGTGGATTAACAAGAGGAAAAGTGGGCTGAAGTGGAGTGGTTTGGACAGTGAATGAAGGATGAAGGGATGTGGATGGAACAAGAATAGACTGCTGAGCTGATCTTGGATGAGAGACACCTAGGTTGTGAAGAAAATGAAAATCAGGAGGTGTTGTTTCTCTACTACCAGGATGTTCACTTGTCTCTGGGGATGAAAGTGAAGACTCAAAGTCTAGCTGAATTATATCATCAAATGACCTAGTTCTAAATGGATTTACTAAGTCATCTTGTGATTATTGTAGAGCTGTAAGATTTTCAGGGACTGAATTAGCTCTCAAGGGTGATCTGAAAACAGTTGATAATTTAATCTTAGGAGACTTCCTAAAGATACTTTCTGGGTTACCAACTATTTCAGGTGGATTAGGGTCAGGATGGGCTCCAGTGTGAATCTTTCTAGGAGCCATTATGCTGTGTTTTTTAGACCCAAATAAACAAGAAAAGTTCAATCAGATATGACAATATCTAAGAGGTTAACTATTCCGTTTTACAAATTTAAATCCTACAACCCTCTAACTGATTTTGAATGATATTATAATGATAAGGGTTCTTACCAGTGGAGTCTTAAGGTCTGTTTAGGATTGTGGAGTCGCCAAGTGGAAGTTTTTAGATCCTAAGGAGGTAAAAGGTTCTATGGTCCACCACCATGTTTATTGGATACCAATCTAAAATATTTTTGGTGTTTTTCTGAGATAATTTTCGGTTGTGTGGTTTCTAAGAATATCCTAACTCTGTTTCAAAACTTAGCTATGGTTATGAGACAAAGACAGTCTACTCTTATGGCTAAGCCAGCTGATTTTTCAAGGTTAGATAAAGTCTGATGAGAATCCTAGGGTTTGCCTAGTTTGTCACTGATTCAAACAAGTTTCACCATGATTACCTTCTTTGGTAGTGCTTGAAAAGGTTGCTTTTTACTCACAAGTTTTATGAAGTGTTTAAGGGAAGTATCCCCAGCGGAGTCGCCAGAAATGTTAGGTGATGGTGGCTCAGATGGATTAATATAGCAAATTTTCTTTGACATAAATAACTGATGGCCTATAGTTACCTTAAAATGAAAATGATTCTGGGTTCGATCCCCAGCGGAGTTGCCAGAAATGTTAGGAATCTATAATTAGCAAGATTGGAAAAGTCCAATCACAGAAACAACATCGTTTCAACCACTTTGGGATTCTAGGATCTAGCCCTCCTGAATTCGGAGAGGGATCTCTCCAATAAGTGCAAAGATGGATTTGTCTTTGAAGTTTGGGATAATGATATTAGGCTAGTTATGAAGGCTGAGGGTTTGTTTTGTTTTTGGATGGTTGAGCATGATTACTGTTTGAGGGAAAATCCTAAATGGAAAGAGTTTCAAAGGTGAGAAGTTGCAAGCAATGAGAGTAAGCTTCGGCCAAAAAGATAGATAATTGTAGGTTTTATTCCATTGGGCTATGGAGTCATAATAGGGTTTAATTGGAACAAAAAGAGGCAAGAGTGGTCCATGGGGAAAGTCATCTATGTCTAAGGATCTCTTTGAAGTTTGATTTATGGAATGAAATGGTACAATAAGAAGGAGAATAAACAGATGAGGAACAAAGAGCAACCCAAGACCGTGTTAACTTAAACTAGTCAGCCAAGACATGTACCTTAAGAAAACATAAAGTAAACCAGATCCGTAAGCACTTTTAAACCAGGGCCGCCTTTGATACACTTAACAGAAAATATTTTAAAACAAAGGGAAACTTGAAGGCAAATCGTTGAGTAGTGAAACCATGCGGCTAAAGCTCACCAAACTTTCCTGGTACTTTTGTTTTACTTGGTTACTTTCAAGACAAACACAAAGATAACACATAATGGCCTAAGATCTGGTAAGTACTTCTAAAATAGCCAACTTTTAACACATTCCAAGGGAAACATTCAGACAGTCTTTGGGGATAAAACTAGGACTAGGGCACACCATATCTTCCTTAGTTCATCTCTACTTAACTAATACTGAACATAACATTCGAGAATAATATTTAGCTAAGGCAATAAGACGAGGGAATGCCAACATTCTTATGCTTAAACTGAAGTTAATCATTCCTAACAATGTTTTATCAAAGAAACAGCAAATAAAGATTTTCAATGTAGGTGGCACTGGAGTATACAGTAGGTCCTAACTCTATGCATGCTGTTCTTTATAAGAGAAGATGAAACACAGTGAAAACAGAAACAAAATGACAAGTTACAATGAGAAAAACATCACCGTCAACATAGACCAGGATCCCATAAATCATCTTGTATTGATGCTCCAAACCAGTTACAACTTTAAGTCCAATGCTTTAGTTTAGCACCCATCTACACATCTCAGCCTAACTTATCTATCACAAGAAGAGCTCCAAGGGCCAGTGAGCACTATTTACAATCATAAGTTTAAGCTCAAATGCATTTCAAAGTTCTACAACCAACAATTGCTCATCTTCTACAAAGGTATTTATAGAAGAGTGAGGAGGTGAGATCTGATAAAAGATCTGTCAGGACAATTAATACAGAGTGATGACTTCTCGGCCTTTGAGGGGCTCGATGGAGAATTTTACAGGTGTTTTACTGTATTAATTGATTTACATTTATGAGTTAAGCTCGGTGGGAGCTTTTGTTGACCTTTGAGGCTTTGTGTTGTGTAGGAGTAACTCTGCAGATATTTTGTCATTTAATCTTTATGTGTATAATTAACTTCTTTGGCTGCGCTGAGGTGAATATCTGATTTCGAACAATAACTTCGGCCTCTGTTTGAATGCTTTGAGGCACAGGTGGCTTCGTGGCAGCTGGGAGGAATCAATTAGCCTCAGATGTGGCGGTGGAGGCCTTTCTGTCTGTTGAACACTTATGTTTTTCTTTTAAATGTGTTTTAATTTGGGGGATTAGGATTTTGATAATCAATATTAGCCATAATTCCCGCAAATCTGTCTTCAATATTCTGTTCTGCTGTGCTCTATCTTCAAAACTGATATTCTTTTAATTGTGATTAAAATCACAATGTCTTGTTGATGTGCAGGCCGCACAGGGCTCTCAAGGCATTAATGCCCATGAAGCATTGACGAAACGTGGATTAGAGCCCTCGTAGTTCTTTCCGTTTAATAACGAAAGGCCAGAGGATCATCAACCTCGACTTTCTTTTTCTTTATATTATAATGGAAAAAGCCTTTGAAACCTGCAAAACACTGACTTATTAAGAAATCCTGCGTTTTTGGGTAAAACTGCTTAGAAGGCTGCGGGGAGGAGCGTGGCCGTTGGATCAGATCAAACGGATGGTCTGGATGTAATCGAAGACATTCAATCGACGGGGAAAGAAATTGCACAACGCTGAAAACTCGCGATGCGATTGAGTGATGACCATTGATCTGAGGATCAGATCAATGGTGGGTAATTAATCGGAGGGATGGACGATCGGAGGGAACAGACAAACACACTCAATAAAACTTGCGATGCGATTGAGTGCGGGCCGTTTAATCGGCTTACGATCAACGGTCGGGATTGTTTTAACTTACGCGAAGGTGAGAACCCTTTATAACGTATGAAAACTCAAAAATTTAATAACACAAAGGTTTTGGTGGCGGAATATATATATGAAAAGGTTTAGGCACGCGATTGCAGGGCCTTGGTCTATATGGAACATGATGGGCCCGGGGCGTGTATAACAAAGGGCTAATCGCAATCGGAGCCTTGGGCTCGGGCTTTTCAATCTACCCATTGGATCTTTGCAATGCGATTAAGGGCTTCGAGACTTCAACACTTGGTCCCGGGGTGAAATTTATATGGAGTATAAAACGGAGGGGGTGGGGATATACATATGGGACCCAATCGCATCGAAAAGTTTGATGCGGGTCTTTCAATCAACCCATTGTGAATTTCTCCGATGCGATTGCGCTTCGGGTCTTTCAATCAACCCATTTTTTATTATAAAATTGTTGTATGGGCACATTAGACCAAAACTTTGGATAAAAGGGTTTTATGTATTTACAAAGGAAAAAATGGATCAGGAATGAATATTTATAATGTCTCAGTGCCCGACTGCGGGCACAAGGGTTTATGAAGTGATAATGTGATCAGGGGATGTAACACACAGGGCCAAATCGCATCAGAACTTTTTAAACATGGCAAACAGACTTATGCACTTGGATGTTTGCGATGCGATAAGCACTGTGAGGTTTTAGCACTTGGTTCCAGCCCCAAAGTGTATGGTGGGGAAGTGGTTAGGATTCAGCCCAAGGGGGCTTAAGTCCATAGTAATAAAAACTTGTTTTTTATGAAAATTTTCAGAGTTTTCAATGGATTTGGGGGTTTCGGTATAGTTTAAAAATGAGTTTTAAACTATATAAAGAGGATTTTCATGAATGGGAGAAGGGGAGTAATGAAAAATAGAGGAATTTCATGGAGAAAAAGGGGAGCAAATGAAGGTTAGTTTTGAGTGGAGGAAAGGGGAAAATGATGATTTTGTAGCAGTCTTTTCTCATGAAATCAACAGAATTTCTGAGTATAAAAAAGGGGAATAGTAGTGAAGATTTGGACAGAGGAGGGGCATAAGACCTTCAAGAGTCTTCAAGAGCCAACACTTTTTAGTAATAAAATATGTTCCTTGAAGGCTCAAAAAAGTTTTAGCCACCTTTTTCTATAACAAATTTTATAGGTGGCTAATAGTGGCTCCACTTGGGGATGGTGCCTTCTTGAAGGCATCAAGGACTTCAGACTTGCATTCTTTGGGAGGCTGACCTATGTCACATCCATTGTGTTCTCTGGGAGGCTGACCTGTGCCTCATCCATTGGGCTGCTTTCCTTTGCTTGAATGATCTTGCTCTGAAAACATATTAGCAGCCATAAAAAACAATGGATCTTTTATCAGCAAGCTTTCTACCTACCCAATCCTACAGATCTAACATTTTTTCTTCAATAGAGTGCACTTGGATTGACAAACTCTTTTCACAACATTTTATTCTTTTGAAAGTAGGAAAATAATATAATTCTACTTCTTATTTCTCCATGGACTTAGATTAAACAGTTGAGTCCATATGTTTCTCTACCTAATCTACTATAAACTGTCCAACAGATTTTATTCACTAAATTCTAGAACAAAAATTTAAAAACAGTCAAGTCAAGATTAAACTATTTGATTTGCTGTGATCTATGGCATAAAAGACAAGCTGCACATAGATATTTATTTTGCAGGAAATTTAAATCAAAATGGAAGGCTTAAGATCTGAAAGTTTCTCATCATGGCCTTCTCTTATCTTTTCAACTCTATTTTTACTTTTGTTTGAGCCGTTCCTTCTTTGTCCTCTGGTTCAGACTTTGAGCTAATTAGAACCAGATTTAGATCTTTTTTGACTCAAAAAAATAAAACAGAATTGAGTCATCTATTTTTGGAAACTTAGGTTCAGATTTTGAGCTTGTTTGAACCTTCAATTTCTATCCTAAACTATCTACTGATAAGCCAAGATTAAACAGTTTGGAAAAACGAATTCACTACCCTATTAGTAGAAAATTTAAAACTAATAGGGACAATAATACCAGGGACAATAATACCAGCGTCATACATTTTCATGATTTCCTTCTGAACCAAAGGCAACTGAATAGGGTTTATTCTGCACAGTTTCTGTTTGAATGGTTTTTGGTTTTCTATGAGAGGGATTTTGTGTTGTATTATTTCAGTGTCATAGGACTTAAGATCTTTGTAACTCCACGCAAAAACATCAGAAAATTATTTAAACAGCTCTATGTATTTGAGTTTAATGTGAGCTGGTAAAGTCTTAGACAGTTTAATCATCATAGGTTTAAGTTCACTGCCTATATTGCAATCTTCCACTTCAATCTCTACAGGTTCCAGTTTTGGTTTCTTGGCCACATCATTAAAATTGAACAACTCCTCTAAAGGGGCCAGACCACTTGGAAAAATTTCATCTTTAGAGTGTAGAGTTTCTAACTCTGCATTCAATTTTGTTTTGTTTCGAAGTTTGCTAGACAAAATATTAATATTGACAAGCTCATGAGACGGCTCTTCTTCACCATAGTCTGTATCATAGTCTGAGTCCGAACTATGTAGTTCAAATTCATTTCTGAATTGCATGAAGTCTTCTATTTGTTTGTCTCCATCAAATACCTGCCAATACTTTGCGTTATCAGGCACGACTAGTCTAAATTTCATCTGAGTTGTGCAGTCTTTGGTCTGATATGGCGTTAAGCATGTTCTAGCTACAAAGGCTAAATTGTGGGCGGAAATATTTTTTTTTCTTGGGAAAAAAATCAGTTTGGACTCCTCGAATGTTTTTAAAAGGTCCATGACATTGTTTCGGTAGGCTTTAAGCCTAGGATGATTTGCGTTATACTCCCCATTGACTTGCCTAATGACTAACTCTGAATCCCCATACACGTTGATTCTTCTGGCTCCTAAATTTTTCAATAAATGTAAGCCTAAGAGAAGGGGTTCATATTCTGCTATGTTATTGGAACACTGAAAGTTTAATTTGCAGGAGATGCAGTCTGTGTGGTTATTTTCAGTGTTGGAATCCAGACACTTGCACCAGCGTTAGTCCTAGTGCATAATCCATCAAAAAACATACTCCACAGAGGACTATTCTCGGTTTCATCTGTTTGGTGGTTGTCCTCTTTAACTAACGTGCTTCTTGATTGTTGCGGAGTGTCAGCACTTAGTTGCATTTGTTTCAACCCCTCAGGTTTTTGATTGGGTTGAGGATTGTTTTCTTGACTGTCAAGGTTTAGGAGTAATGGACTCATGACTTGTGGCTCAAGACCTTTGTTTGATTTGCTAACATTTCGAGTGCAGCAAACTGTTTAGACACTTCTGTGCTGTGTTCCTCTTCCTCCCTAATGACCATTAATCCTATTAAAGTGACTTGTTCACTAAATTTTTCATCATTAAACATAATAAAAGAATCAAGGCCTGTATCCACAGAATAGAGAGGAGAGTTTTGTGGTCTGTCTTGACATGTAACTGTGTATTGCATATGGGATTCCCTGTAAAGTCTTCTATTGTGATTGAAAATAGGGATAGTCGCATAGGTCATGTCCATTTGCACAGCCCCTTGTAAATTAGCTCCCCATGATCTGGATAACAACATTCCATACTTGGGGGGAACATCACCCACAACAATATCCATTACTAAGCATTTGGCTGGAATCTGGGCTAAGTTAACACAGAGGTCTTTGATCAATCCTAAACATTTTACTCTGCTTGAGTCAAATGAGTAAAGGTCTTTGTAAGGTCTGGTGATTTCTAGACCCAGGCTCTCCATTACAGCTTTAGGCATTAAATTATGAGAAGCCCCAGAATCATGCATAGTGTTGTGTAAAATTTTGTCATGAACATTTAAACTCACATACAAGGGAGGAACAGGTCCCTCTTGATACATACCTTCAATCTTTGGACCGAAATAGCCCACCATTAACACAGATTGACCCCATTCATTCTCTCTTTGTATCAAAGCCTTCAAAATTTGGGTCCTAGATACATGTTATAAAATCTTATAAAATGAACTGCTGGGAAGATAGATTTGATCTTTTAAAATTTCCCTCGCCGACAGTCGAAGAAATCAGATTCAAGAAGTACTTGTTCTGCACCTTTAGTTGAATTACCCCATCAAATAATGATTGCAAATTTTATCGTATTTGTCTTTATTTACATTTGACATTGGTTTTAAGGTGAGTACTAGCTGAAGTGTTAGTAATTAAGCAAGGTCTCGCATTATTAATGCTTGAGTGCCTTCTTCTTATCACTTAATTTATAGCCATCGTTTGTCTTGTTTGACTGTTTTAGGCTTGGTTGCAGTGCTATTTTGTAAGACTGTTAGAGGTTTTGCTGTTGGGAGTTTTTTGACTGGTTTTGCTTCTAAGGTCATATTATTTTTGAGATTCTATGATGACATTTTCCATGTCTTGATAATAATTTTCATCATCATCTCTTCTGTCATCATAAGGTGTGTATAGACCTTGTTTTTTATCATAATGAATCTCAAAGTCATCATTATCTACCCCCAGCATGTTGATATCATCCTCCTCTGTTATTTCATCTGTTTCCTCAAGGGTGATCTGAAAAAAGTTGATAATTTAATCTTAGGACACTTCCTAAGGATACTTTCTGGGTTACCAACTATTTCAGGTGGATCAGGGCCAGGATGGGCTCCAGTGTGAATCTTTCTAGGAGCCATTATGCTGTGTTTTTTAGACCCAAATAAACAAGAAAATTTCAATCAGATATGACAATCTTTAAGAGGTTAACTAGTCTGTTTTACAAATTTAAATCCTACAACCCTCTAACTGATTTTGAATGATATTATAATGATAAGGGTTCTTACCAGTGGAGTCTTAAGGTCTGGTCACGATTCTGGAGTCGCCAAGTGGAAGTTTTGGCTCCTAAGGAGGTAAAAGGTTTTATGGTCCACCACCATGTTTATTGGATACCAATCTGAAATATTTTTGGTGTTTTTCTGAGATAATTTTCGGTTGTGTGGTTTCTAAGAATATCCTAACTCTGTTTCAAAACTTAGCTACGGTTATGAGACAAAGACAATCTACTCTTATGGCTAAGCCAGCTGATTTTTCAAGGTTAGATAAAGTCTTATGAGAATCCTAGGGTTTGCCTAGTTTTTCACTGATTCAAACAAGTTTCACCATGATTACCATTCTTTGGTAGTGCTTGAAAAGGCTGCTTTTTACTCACAAGTTTTATGAAGTGTTTAAGGGAAGTATCCCCAACAGAGTCGCCAGAAATGTTAGGTGCTGGTGGCTCAGCTGGATTAATATAGCAAATTTTCTTTGAGGTAAATCACTGATGGCCTATAGTTACCTTAAAATGAAAATGATTCTGGGTTCGATCCCCAACGGAGTCGCCAGAAATGTTAGGAATCTGTAATTAGCAAGATTGGAAAAGTCCAATCACAGAAACAACATCGTTTCAACCACTTTGGGATTCTAGGGTCTAGCCCTCCTGAATCCGGAGATGGATCTCTCCAATAAGTGCAAAGATGGATTTGTCTTTGAATTTTGGGATAATTATATTAGGCTAGTTATGAAGGCCGAGGGTTTGTTTTGTTTTTGGATGGTTGAGCATGATTACTGTTTGAGGGAAAATCCTAAATGGAAAGAGTTTCAAAGGTGAGAAGAGAGTAAGCTTTGGCCAAAAAGATAGATAATTGTAGGTTTTAGTCCATTGGGCTATGGAGTCATAATAGGGTTTAATTGGAACAACAAGAGGCAAGAGTGGTCCATGGGGCAAGTCATCCATGTCTAAGGATCTCTTTGAAGTTTGATTTATGGAATGAAATGGTACAATAAGAAGGAGAATTAAACAGATGAGGAACAAAGAGAAACCCAGGATCTGATAAGTACTTCTAAACTAGCCAGCGTTTGACATAGACTCAAGAAAAACATAAAAGTAAACTAGGATCTGGTAAGTACTTTTAAACTAGCCAGCCTTTGATACACTTTCAATAGAAAACATTTTAAAACAAAGGGAAACTTGAAGGCAACTGTTGGAGTAGAAACTAGCGGCTGTGCTCACCACAAATCCTCTCCTAGCGCTCTGCTTTACTTGTTACTTTCAAGACAAACACAAAGACAATGCTTAATGACTCAAGACTGTGTACTTAAATTACAGCTTTACCTTTTAATATACATTCCAAGGGAAACATTCAGACAGTCTTTGGGGATAAAACAAGGACCAGGGCACACCATATCTTCCATAGTTCATCTCTACTTAACTAATACTGAACATAACATTCAAGAATAATATTCAGCTAAGGCAATAAGACAAGGGAACGCCAACATTATTATGCTTAAACTGAATTAAATCATTCCTAAATAACACAGATTGGAAGAAAACATGTAAATAAAGATTTTCAGTCATAGAAGGGTACTGATATACAGTAGGTCCTAACTCTATGCATGTTGTTCTTTATAAGAGAAGATGAAACAAAGTGAAAACAGAAACAAAATGACAAGTTACAATGAGAAAAACATCACCGTCAACATAGACCAGGATCCCATAAATCAGCTTGTATTGATGCTCTAAACTAGTTACAACTTTAAGTCCAATGCTTTATTTTAGCACCCATCTACACATCTCAGCCTATCTTATCTATCACAAGCAGAGCTCCAAGGGCCAGTGAACACTATTTACAATCATAAGTTTAAGCTCAAATGCATTTCAAAGTTCTACAACCAACAATTGCTCATCTTCTACAAAGGTATTTATAGAAGAATGAGGAGGTGAGATCTGATAAAAGATCTGTTAGGACAATTAATACAGAGTGATGACTTCTCAGCCTTTGAGGGGCTCGATGGAGAAGTTTACAAGTGTTTTACTGTATTAATTGATTTACATTTATGAGTTAAGCTCAGTGAGGGATTTTGTTAACCTTTGAGGCTTTGTGTTGTGTAGGAGTAACTCTGCAGATATTTTGTCATTTAATCTTTATGTGTAGAATTAACTTCTCCGGCTGTGCTGAGGAAAATATCTGATTTTGAACAATAACTTCGGCCTCTGTTTGAATGCTTTGAGGCACAGGTGGCTTCGTGGTAGCTGGGAGGAATCAATTCGCCTCAGATGTGGTGGTGGAGGCCTTTCTATCCGTTGAACACTTATGTTTTTCTTTTAACTGTGTTTTAATTTGGGGCATTAGGCTTTTGATAATCAATCTTAGCCATAATCCCTGAAAATCTATCTTCAATATTCTGTTCTGCTGTGCTCTGTTTTCAAAACTGATATTCTTTTAATTGTGATTAAAATCACAATGTCTTGTTGATGTGCAGGCCGCACAGGGCTCTCAAGGCATCAATGCCCATGAAGCATTGACGAAACGTGGATTAGAGCCCTCGTAGTTCTTTCCGTTTAATAACGAAAGGCCAGACGATCATCACCCTCAGCTTTCTTTTTCTTTATATTATAATGGAAAAAGCCTTTGAAACCTGCAAAACACAAACTTATTAAGAAATCCTGCATTTTTGGGTAAAACTTCTTAGAAGGTTGCGGGGAGGAGCGTGGCCGTTGGATCAGATCAAACGGATGGTCCCGATGTAATCAGAGACATTCAATTGGCGGGGAAAGAAATTGTATAGCACTGAAAACTAGTGATGCGATTGAGAAATGACCGTTGATCTGAGGATCAGATCAACGGTGGGTAATTAATCGAAGGGATGGACGATCGGAGGGAACAAACAAACGCACTTAATAAAACTTGCGATGCGATTGAGCGCGGGCCGTTTAATCGGCTTACGATCAATGGTCGGGATTGTTTCAACTTACGCGCAGGCGGAAACCCTTTATAACGTATGAAAACTAAAAAATTTAATAACACAAAGGTTTTGGTGGCGGAATATATATATGAAAAGGTTTAGGCACCCGATTGCAGGGCCTTGGTCTATATGGAACATGATGGGCCCGGGGCGTGTATAACAAAGGGCTAATCGCAATCGGAGCCTCGGGCTCGAGATTTTCAATCTACCCATTGGATCTTTGCGATGCGATTAAGGGCTTCGGGACTTCAACACTTGGTCCCGGGGTGAAAGTTATATGGAGTATAAAATGCAAGGGGCGGGGATATACATATGGGATCCAATCACATCGGAAAGTTTGATGCGGGTCTTTCAATCAACCCATTGTGAATATCTCCGATGCGATTGTGCTTCGGGTCTTTCAATCAACCCATTTTTTATTATAAAATCATTGTATGGTCGCGTTAGACCAAAACTTTGGATAAAAGGGTTTTATGTATTTACAAAGGAAAAAATTGGATCGGGAATGAATATTTATAATGAATTAGCGCCCGACTGCGGGCACAAGGGTTTATGAAGTGATAATGTGATCGGGGGATGTAACACACAGGGCCAAATCGCATCGGAACTTTTTAAACATGGCAAACAGACTGATGCACTTGGATGTTTGCGATGCGATAAGCACTGTGAGGTTTTAGCGCTTGGTTCCAGCCCCAAAGAGTATGGTGGGGAAGTGGTTAGGATTTAGCCCAAGGGGGCTTAAGTCCATAGTAATAAAAACTTGTTTTTTATGAAAATTTTCAGATTTTTCAATGGATTTGGGGGTTTCGGTATAGTTTAAAAATGAGTTTTAAACTATGTAAAGAGGATTTTCATGAATGGGAGAAGGGGAATAATGAAAAATAGAGGAATTTCATGGAGAAAAAGGGGAGCAAATGAAGGTTAGTTTTGAGTGGAGGAAAGGGGAAAATGATGATTTTGCAACAGTCTTTTCTCATGAAATCAACAGAATTTCTGAGTTTAAAAAAGGGGAATAGTAGTGAAGATTTGGACAGAGGAGGGGCATGAGGCCTTCAAGAGTCTTCAAGAGCCAACACTTTTTAGTAATAAAATTTGTTCCTTGAAGGCTCAAAAAAGTTTTAGCCACCTTTTGCTATAACAAATTTTATAGGTGGCTAACAAATTCACCAAGTCAAATTACGCAATAGATGGAGGTGTGGCTTGCTTGGGAAGCCAACGAAATTGCTTGAGGAGGAAGAACCCTAATGTGTGGGGTCCATGACCAAGGAGCCTTCATTGGAATAAAAGAATGAAAAATCAACCATTTGCTGATTCATGGATTGAAATTTCGAATTGCTTGCTCTCTTCAGTTGCTTAACTGAGATAGCTGTGCAGTTTAGCATAAGGGAAATCTTGTTTAGGATTCCCTCCTTCTTGAGAAGCCTCTTGAAGGTTTTTTCTTCAGCTCCTCCACATTTTGGTTCAAGGCCAAAGCATTTCCCTTCAGTACAACATTTTCAGTAGTGCAGGAAACATTGTGTTGCTGGGTTGCAGTGGAGATTTCCATAGCATCACTTCCGGAGCTCTGATTTTAGAGGAGAGAGATTCTTTGCATCATGGAGGCCACTAGAAGAGATTTAAGAGCCATTCTCTATATCTTTGCATCAGGCCCAGCTCCTCTCATCATTCACAGCGCAGTCCCTTCCTTTGACTACGTTATTTCTGAGCAAAATTGCAGTGGGGTTTGCACCACTAGTTTGGAGGGAGAGATCTTCAGGGATTGGATCAGCCTCTCTCTTGAAAGATCCATTGGAGGATATATATTCAGAATATGTAGCATTTTCATCTATCTCCATCCATTTTCTGAGTTGCAGTGCTATTCCAGTTTAAAGGCAACAACTCCGACATTTTTGCCTTTTTGTATATTTCAGCCAATCCTCCCAAGGATTGATGTATTATTGATTTCAGGGGTTGAGATATTTATCCCCCATCTTTCTTTGAGCTTTATACTTCCATATCCATGTATTTACATTATATATTCAATAGTACCATCTATTGACTGCGCAGGTTTAGTCACAGGCATTCTTGTGTAGTAGTATTGTGATATGCTTCCATATGCATGCCATTGAGGGATTCTTTGCTCAGCTTGAGTGAGTGATTCTTCAAGTATTTGTATAATTTCTTGCTGCTATATATATTCAGTGACTATTTATAGTTTCATGCACATTGGCTCTCTCATATAACGTTGTTATGCTAGTACATGTTCATTTGTTGATGCAGCCCTGTTCATTGGGCATTTTCTGAAGATAAACAGTCAAAGGAGACTTGTCTTAAGCTCCTAGAGACATTTTTTTTGAGCCCACTCTTGGATTTCAGCTCTAGATAGATATATTCAAAGGATCCCAGACCAAGGATCAAATCCTGCTGCCTCCATTCCTGGGAAATGCGTTTTCCAGGCTTGGGTTGCTAGCCATTCCTACTAGGAAATTTCACATATCTATAGACAGAGTCTGCAAAGGGCTAGCAAGCCTTCGGATCTCACCCTTCCGTAGAAGGTGACATATCCGGTAAATTCCCCCGTAGTCCATCTCTGGTACAAACTTGTGATATTTCTGAAAAAGAAATATTACAGTGGTATCAGAGCTCCTTTCTTGGCTCAGCCTGTGGCTTTCAAAGCCCAAGAAAGAAAGAGAACAAAAGATGAAGAGGATGAGATTGATATAACCATTTTTGAAAAGAATAATAACCTCCCCAAGGAGGAAGAGAAAACAAAAAAGGAAGACCCCTGCACTTCCTAATCTCATCTAGAAGGAAGCAAGAAAACCAACAGGAGAGAGACTCCATCTCTTGGGAGAAGGAAGGAGGATAAGCTCACAAGGCTTCTTCCTAAATTTTTTCAAAGAATTCATGGAGGTCTCAAGGAGACAAGGGAGGAGATGGATGGAGCAACTCCAAAGAATTTTAGATTCCGGGACAAACTCTAGAGTTGCACATAATGGGAGTGAGCATGCAACCACACCCCATGATGACCAGCGCAGTCCTATGTCTAGTAGTGACATAACTAAGATGAGAGAAGGAGTGACCAAGGAGAGGAAGCAATAGAATGATAGATCCATTCTCTCACTTTTTGATGGGTCACTTACAGTTTCAGCCAAAGCTTGGGTAGAGGGGCTAGACTCCATTTTGTAGCAACACAACATTTCTGAAGAAGAAGCAACCACATTTGCAACGCTGCACTGGAGAGGTAAAGCTTACACCTGGTGGAATTTTGAATCCCTTCCTTTTAAAAATGCACATGTTTTATCTCATGCATTAGTAAGGATATTTGATGGGAGGATTCATAAAACACATGTGGAGGAACACACTCAAAACAGAACCCTACATGTGATGGATGAAACTTGGGACTCCACTCTACTTCATACAGCCATAAGGGAGGCTGGGACCTTACACTATACCTTGCTGGAGGAAATATTTTCATCATATACACTTGAGCAGGGAAGCATGAGGGTATCTTTCCCAAAGAAGGACCCCATTATTGGGAGGTTTCCCACCCATGAGGAGGAGGTTTGGAGCAACAGTGCTGGCACAACCAAAGAGTATCTAGTACCTCATGCAGAGGAAGGTGGAGCCCTTGCTCCAAGTGGAGGGATTCTTGCATCATTGCAAGAGGGACCCCAGAATCTCATGTATAGATATCAAGGCACAACACATGATCCATCTGTGCCATTGATGAGGAGGTGTGGAAGCTTGGGGACACAAGAAGAAGGTAAGGGGAAGATCCAACATCGATTGATGAGGAGTAATTACCCTTACTCATTTTTAGAGGTTGATGCACCATGGAGGGAGACTGGCTTGCACAGTGAGGGCATGGACACATTTGCCCATTCATATATACAGTCTACCTTTGATGATGATGTCTCACTGCATGGAGACATTCTACCGAGGAGACCACTGGATCAGCAAAGGAAGAGGGATGCTTCACATTTTGGGGCACCACTCACTGACTTCATAGAGGTGGAGACCTTGGGAGAGTTTTATATAGCTCAGGGGGCTTTGGGTAGCTGCAGGAAGAAGGGGAGTTTTCTCTCATCATCACTATTGCCCACTCCCATTTCAGATTCTGCGCTGAGGCAAAAACAGCAGGGGAAGGATGCAGTCTTCCCACTTATATCTTTGGCATAGGAGATGTCAAAGAAGGAAGCAACAATATGACAGTGAGTCTACATGAGGGATCATCAGCGCTGTCATTATGGAGGATGGATCCACATTGGAGCTCCCAATTTTGGGTGGAGTATTCTAGGGATATTTTTACCTGCATGGTGTTAGGTGACCAGTCGCATGAGGAGGGGACACATCAACACATGGGGAGATGCAGAAGTCATGAAGATGTAGGGGAGGCACATCCCTATTTGGGAGAGCTAGCACAACCATTCATTCTCTCCTTTAGGATGGGAGGAGATATATCCATGAGCTACTCCACTTACATGATCAAAGCAGATGGTAAGAATGTTAGTCATATACATTCTGATTTTTATCTTGCATGTATACTTCCCTTGACCATCTCTGTGTAGGACATTGTTCCAAGAAGGGGCATTCCTTTTCTTAGGCTTCTTGGGTCATTGGAGACCAGAAGCAGGATTGATGAACATCCCCTAGGGAGACTTGGGGAAGAGCTATGTGTTGGAGGGCATGATCACTTTGCATCCTACATTGTTTCTTTCCTCCAAACACATAAGAAGAATCAGGCAGCACACAGGTGGTTGGGAAACCACAATCTTTTACATTCTCTATTACGTTTGGAGATCAAGCTGCGCTGGCTACACATGAGGAACCATAGCCCCACTCACTTGCTACACATGGCAGCCAGCATGATGCTTATCTTGGCTCCTTATGCTGCTATTCCTATTCTTATGAGGAGCATGATCAGGAGAGAGACACCTTGGTTGGGTGTGTCCTTTGAGGGAGGAGAATCCCTCTCTGTTTGCAGTGCACGCTCTAAGAGGAGCATGATAGTTGTGATGGCCACCATTCCAGGATAGTCATTCTTTTATGAGGTGAGCCATGTGATTGGTAGGATACCTAGGGGTGATGACCATGAACTCCTATCCATCACAGATGAGATGATTTAGGCCATACTAATTTACAGCATTGGGAGAGAGGTCTCGGGAGATATAGACCCCATATTGCCACTTTATGGCAACCTTATTGCAGCCTAGGATCAACAGACACCCTACACTTATCTTAAGTGGAGAGGTAGATAGCATGGGGTAGACTATGTGGTCTACCATGAGTAGATTTTCATCCCACCTACTTTTCCAGAGCCAAAGGTGGATGACAGAATTCAAGAGTTGCCTAGTTGGGAGGTGACTCAATTTTCATGGCACATAGCTTGGGGATGGATGGACCATATGGGGATGATAGTTTTCCCTACACTGCAGACTCCATACTCCGAGAGGACCTCTAGACATCACTCTGTTATCCTCTTGAATATTTCACCATTGCATGATGATAGCTTGACAACTGACTTGCATACTTGGGAGGGACATTGTGAGGACTTGGTTGATGAGATGGCACCTTGCTACTTGGAGGCAGGCATCATACATGGGTGCTATAGGAAGAGGAGGAGGAATAATTCAGTTCTAACCTCACACTTGCTTGAGGATAAGCAATCTTTGGGAGGGGAGGACTGTAATGTTCCCAAATTAGCATAAAGCTAATTGGAACATTAATTTTGGTTATTTCAGCTAGGAAAAGAATAAAATGGGCAAGGAGACCCATACATAAATAAAATATCAATAAATTCCCTCATGAAATGAAAGAGAAGCATCATTAGAGCTAGTCTTTCACACCCATGTGTGAAAAGGGATAATTGCAAGGAGGCTGGGTCATATGACCAAGTCATACTACGCAATAGATGGAGTGGTGGCTTGATTGGGAAGCCACACAATTTCTTGAGGAGGAAGAAACCCTAATGTGTGGGGTCCATGACCAAGGAGCCTTCATTGGCATAAAATAAGGAAAAAGCAACCATTTGTTGTTTCATGGATTGAAATTTCGAATTGCTTGCTCTCTTCAGTTGCTTAACTAAGATAGTTGTGTTGTTTAGCACAAGGGAACTCCTGTTTAGGATTCCCTCCTTCTTGAGAAGCCTCTTGAAGGTTTGTTATTTAGCTCCTCCACATTCTGGTTCAAGGCCAAAGCATTTCCCTTTAGTACAACGTTTTCAGCAGTGCAGGAAACATTGTGTTGCTGGGTTGCTGTGGAGATTTCCATAACATCACTTCCGGAGCTCTGATTTTAGAGGAGAGAGCTTCTTTGCATCTGGGAGGCCAATAGAGGAGATTGCAGAGCCATTCTCTATATATTTTCATCAGGCCCAACTCCTCTCATCATTCATAGCGCAGTCCCTTCCTTTGACTGCGTTATTTCTGAGCAGAATTGCAGTGGGGTTTGCACCACTAGTTTGGAGGGAGGGATCTTCAGGGATTGGATCAGCCTCTCTCTTGAAAGATCCATTGGAGGAGATCTATTCAGAATATGCAGCATTTTTAGCTATCTCTATCCATTTTCTGAGTTGTAGTGCTATTCCAGTTTAAAGGCAGCAACTCCGGCATTTTTTCCTTTTTGTATATTTCAGCCAATCCTCCCAAGGATTGATGTATTATTGATTTCAGGGGTTGAGATATTTCTCCCCCATCTTTCTTTGAGCTTTATACTTCCATATCCATGTATTGAAATTATATATGCAGCAGTACCATCTATTGATTGCGCAGTTTTAGTCACAGACATTCTTGTGTAGCAGTATTGTGATATGCTTCCATATGCATGCCATTAAGGGGTTCTTTGCTCAGCTTGAGTGAGTGATTCTTCAAGTATCTGTATAATTTATTACTGCTATATATATATTCAATGACTATTTATAGTTTCATGCACATTGGCTCCTTATATAACGCTGCTATGCTAGTACATGTTCATTTGTTGATGCAACCCTCTTCATTGGGCATTTTCTGAAGATAAACAGGAAAATGAGACTTGTCTTAAGCTCCTAGAGACATTTGTTTTGAGCCCACTCTTGGATTTCAGCTCTAGATAAATATATTAAAAGGATCCTAGACCAGGGATCAAATCCTGCTGCCTCCATTCCTGGGAAATGCGTTTTCCGGGCTTGGGTTGCTAGCCATTCCTACTAGGAAATTTCACATATCTGTAGACAGAGTCTGCAAAGGGATAGTAAGCCTCCATATCTCACCCTTCCTTAGAAGGTGACATATCCAGTAAATTCCCCTGCATTCCATCTCTGACACATACTTGTGATATTTCTGAAAAAGGAATATTACATTGGCATTCTCCGGGTTTTTAGCCGAGTTGTTGTGCTGCTTAGCACAAGGATCTCCTGCTTAGGAATCCTTCTCCTTTCTTGAGAAGCCTCTTGAAGGAGTTGTACTGATTTGTCTCACATCTAGGCTTGAGGCCAAGCATCCTCCTCCAAGACAGCGTTATTGCTGCAGCAACATATTCTGTGTTGCAGGGTGTTGCAGTGAGGAGTCACAAAACCTCTTCCATCTCTTGTTTTTCAGAGGGAGAGTCTTTATTTCCTTTGGAGGATAAGATTGGAAGCCATTGGAGCTTATTGCAGATCTTGGTAGTGGGCCAACTCATTCCTTTTCCCCTACAACGCAATTTTCTTTAGTAACTGCGTTATTTTCATGGTGCATTTGCTGTGGGGTTTTGTATTGCTGATTGGAGGGTGAGATTTCCAGTGATAGGATCAGCCTTCACTTGGAGAATCCCTTGGAGGAGGTTTACTTCAGATCATTCATCATATTCAACCTTCTCTATGTATTTCTAGTTTCTGAGTTTCTGCTACTTCCGAGCAACTCCGACATTTTTTCCATTTTGTACATTTCAGCCAATCCTTTGGAGGATTGTTGTATTATTGATTTCAAGGTTAAAGCCTTGATCCCCCACTTTATTTGAGCCATACATTGTCATATATTTCTATTATTATGTAATATGGAGTAATACCTCTTATAAACTACGTCCTCTTAGCCTGGGTTTATGCTGAAATAGCAGTGGTCTTGTATTTCATGTACATGTCTTGTTGAGGCTTGCATTGCCTTTCTTGAGTGGATGTTTCCTCAAGAACTTGTACTCTTTTTATTGCTATAACATAATTTTTTGGCTATTCAGATCTTCATGTGTTCATGGTTGTAAAATAACGTTGTCATTCCATCTCTTGTGCTTGCATTGCTGCAACCCCCTTCATCGGGCACTTTCTGAGGACATCTAAGTGTGGGAGAACTGTTTAACCACCTTAGAGGGATTTATTTGGAGCATCCTCTTGGATTTAGCACTTAGACATAGTGTTCTAAGCGATCCAGGTCTTGTTTTCAATTCCTGTAGCAGCTGTTACTGAAAAATGCGTTTTCTAGTCATGCCTTGCTATCTGTTCCAAATTTGGGATATTACAGTGGTATCAAAGCTGCTTTATTGGCTCAGCCTGTGAGTCTTAGCCCAAGAAGATCAGAATGATGAAGAAGATGAGATTACTCTCATTAGTATTTAGATCTAGAGAGAACCTCTCCAAGAAGGTCAATAAGATTGAAGAAGGAGAAGAGGAAGGACCATGCACTTCCTATTGTCATCAAGAAGAAGACAAGCATGAAGGACACTTGGATTATCAGATTCTAAGTGATTACCTTGTTGAGTACAGATATCAACCTAGAGCCTTCAAGGAGACTCTAGATTTCCCTCATTTCATCTAGTTGAAGGAAGAGAAGAGACCTTGCAGCAGAAGAGAAATAAAAGGCAATAGATTTCTGTTGTCTACTTTTTATGGGTTATCCACAACAAGAACTTGGGTGAGAAAGTTGGAGGCATTTTCCCTACTAAATCCTATAGAAGGGAAAGAAGCTATTGAAATCTCAGCGCTGCACTTGGAGGGTGAAGCCTATGTTTGGTGGTGCAACCACTTGAGCCATGCAAGGGTGAAATTTTTTGCAGAGTTCACTCAAAGGTTGATCCAAACCTTTGATGGAGAAAGAAAAAAGGAGGAAAGCTCACACCACTTAAGGAGCTTTGTCTTAAAGCTGTCACACTCATGGAGGAGCAGCCACATGCATCAACAGTTGGGGCAGCCAACAATTTGGATGAAGTAACTCTTGCAGCCCTACGAGAAGTTCCCAAACATCATCAAGGTATGAAAAGATTTCCACAATCTATTGTTGCAACAAATTCTTTTGATAATTGTGGAGATTTACTTTTACATGACCAAGGGTCGAATCCCACTGCTACCATAGAGAAGCTTGGTTGCACTGTGCTGCGCAACATGGAAACATTCAAGGAGGAAGCAAACCATCATTCTCATGAGCCATTGTTGGATTGTAAATCACATTTGAGGTTGGGGTTTGAAGACTTGAAGGAAGATAGTAGACATCTTGGAGTGAGAAACCCTTTCTCCTTTCAAGATGACACTTTCTCAATGAGCTCCTCTCAGCTCAAAAAGGAACTTCTACTTTTAGCAGATCCAAGGCCTCATTGGTTTTGGAAGACTATTGTTGAGAGGGAGGTCCTAAGGAGAGATCTCATTAGAGGTGCACTTCAACACACCATGGAGTGCAATGATTTTCTTCCTTTCTCGCAGGAGCAGATAGAAGATGGAGGACATCCTCGGATGGATAACATCTCTCATGCTTGTGTGGGACATTCCTTGAGCGATACACATCATGATGGGAGGTTTTTTCCTACCACCTATTTGGGTCCTTATAGGGTCTCATTGATCCTTGAGAATATTGCATTTCAAGATCCCATGAAGTGCAAAGACAAAGATTTGGTTTGGGAGGATGGTAGCCCTTATGGGAGGAGTACCAAGATGAAGAGAAGGAGAAGACATCCACAGGTGATTGAGTGGATATAGTTGATAAAAAAGGAGTTGGGAGGCTACTTTAAAATTTATGATACCGGGCAGCAGGAGGCTTGGCTGCGCTGGTTACTCTTGAAAGAGTTTGACCATCACTTGGCATACACTCTTCCTAAGAGTAGGAGGAAGGAGGAGAGATGGCAGGATACTTGCATCATTGGGCAACATAGAGTATGGATGCATGGTGTTGATGTGATACTCATATCATTCATTGTGTCTTCATCACATGAGTTGTATGATGGAAGCATGGGGAGGCAACAAAATATTTTGTTGCTTTGCTTGTTCTTGGGAGAGCAAGAGCAAATTTGCTCTCACATTTTGCATGATGTTGTAGGAGGAGGATATGGTATTATCTCCTTGGATTTTAATGATAGAGAGGTACTTCCACCTTGGGAGGAAATTCTTATGTATTTTAGTATTATGGGAGATATCTTTGACAAGGAGCATGTCAAATAATGGAGCTATGAGTTAGCCAAAGATTATTTGCAGAGGCCAACAACGCTGTCATTCGAGCTCTTGGGGTTATTGATGGAGTTTCCTTAGGATCACTTCACACTTGATGCACTTGGAGGAAAAAGAGGAGGTGAAATTGACGGAGTAGTGGATGGAGACATCTATTACATTGGTATGACCTCACTTGCTATGATCTTCTTGACTTGGATTTCCAAGTATAAGGAGGGTGATATTTATGCAACATATGGTTCAATTCTCTTCCTAGGAATGTGCCATACTACTATGGAGGGATAATTCATATACACATGCATCATATTTCTCTCAGCATATGGTAATAATATTGTTTTTACATCCATGGATTATCTAACACAACATTTTGATGCTCTTACCATTCATATTCAGTGCATTGCTCCACAAAAGGGCAAGTTTTTCATTGGGCTCCATGGAAAAATTTGGGCCAATTTGTATGATGGAGACAACCATATTTTATATGGCCTTGGGCAAGTGTTTTCTCTCATGTATGATCAGTTGATATACTCAGCCATTTTCTATTTATTAGTAGATATCATGACATACATAATTATCCATGTAACACAAAACAACTTGCCATGTGATTTTCTGAAGCAGCAGTTTGGGAAACTGCGCTATCACTATTGGGAAAGCTGTTGGTACCTTCTTGCACCACATGAAAACTTCAGAATTTTCCTCATCTTGTTGGTGATCATGACTTCATTTTCTGATATGGATCTGATTTATATTGGAAGCATGATTGGGAGATTGACACATGAGTTGGATGTGTCCTTGAGGGGAGAAAACTCCCACATTTTCTGCACTACATGTTCTAATGGGAGCATGGGAGGAGAGATGGCCACCACAGCTACATATGTGTCCTCTTTTGAGGTGGACTATGGAATTGATAGTAATCCATTGTATAACCATGGGCAAGTGCTTGATCATGTATTTTTGTTACATTCAGCCATTTACTATTCATTAGTAGATGTGATGAATTTTGTATGTTACTTGCCATGTTACTTTCTGAGATTGCAGTGGATGAAACTGCGCTGTGTCCTTTTGAGACATTGTTTGTACCATGAATCATCATGTAAAACATTCAGCAAAATTCTCATTAGGATGTTCTATGATGATTATGTCCTATTCATCATGGATGGAATATTTTGGGCCAGCTTGTTCTTCGATGTTGGAGGTGAACTCTTTGGAGGATTATTCTTCACTTTTCCATTTGAGGGAAATAATTTTGCAGCCCAGGATCAGCACACACTCTACACTTATCATAAGTGGAGAAAAGGATAGATTGGGGTAGGCTATCATGCTTACCATGTTTATATTTTCGGCCCACCTTCATTTCCAGAGCTTGAGGTGGAAGGAGATTTTCAGGAGTTGCCTTATTGGGAGGTGGCTCATTTTGTTTGGATGATTGCTTGGGGATGGAGAATTCACATGAAAAGATGTCCCTCATCACATTCCTAACTCCATGCCTTAAGTGGAGACTTTATAGTTCTATCCTTGCAGTTGCTTGAGGACAAGCAACATTTGGGAGGGGAGGATTGTAATATTCCAAATTTTTCCCGCAATAAATTGGAATATTAAATTTTGATTTTTTTCACTTAGGAGTTGAATAATTGGGTGAGAAGGCCCATTCATAATAAAAACATGTATAAAATCCCTCTAGTATGGAAAGGGATCAGCCTTGGAACTATGTTTCGCACCCTCATGTGTGAAAGGAGACATTTGCAAAGAGACTAGGTCAAGTTTGACCAAGTCAAACAGTGCAGAGGTATGAGGTGGAAAGCACCTTATGGGACAACACAGAGAAAGAGGAGGGAATATTCCTTGAATGAGGAAACCCTAATAGAATGGGACCCATGGAGAGGGAGCTCTCATGTGTTTAAAAGGAGGGCAAGGAAACCATTGTTATTCATGCATATGATTATTGATTTCTTGTCTGTTTAGACTCTTGGCATTCTCCGGCTGTTTAGCTGAGTTGCTGTGCTGCTTAGCACAAGGATCTCCTGCTTAGGAATAATTCTCCTTTCTTGAGAAGCCTCTTGAAGGAGTTTTACTGATTTGTCTCACATCTAGGCTTGAGGCCAAGCATCCTCCTCCAGGACAGCGTTATTACTGCAACAACATAATTCTGTGTTACAGGGTGTTGCGGTGAGGAGTCACAACACCTCTTCCATCTCTTGTTTTTCAGAGGGAAAGTCTTTCTTTCCTTTGGAGGATCAGATTGGAATCCATTGGAGCTTATTGCAGATATTGGCAGTGGGCCAACTCATTTCTTTGCCCCTACAACACAGTTTGCTTCAGTAACTGCATTATTTTCATGGTGCATTTGCTGTGGGGTTTTGTATTGCTGATTGGAGGGTGAGATTTCCAGTGATAGGATCAGCCTTCACTTGGATAATCCCTAGGAGGAGGTTTAATTTAGATCATTCATCATATTCAGTGTTCTCTATGTATTTCTAGTTTCTGAGTTGCAGCTGCTGCTGAGCAACTTCGACATTTTTTCTATTTTGTACATTTCAACCAATCCTTTGGAGGATTGTTGTATTATTGCTTTCAGGGGTTCGAGCCTTGCTCCCCCACTTTATTTGAGCCATACATTGTCATATATTTCTGTTATTATGTAATATGGAGCAGTACCTCTTATAAATTGCATCCTCTTAGCCCGAGTTTATGCCGAAATAGCAGTGGTCTTGTATTTCATGTACATGTCTTGTTGAGGCTTGAATTTCCTTTCTTGAGTGGATGTTTCCTCAATAACTTGTACTCTTTTTACTGATATAACATCATTTTTTGGCTATTCAGATCTTCATGTGTTCATGGTTGTAAAATAACGCTGTCATTCTAGCTCTTGTGCTTACATTGCTGCAACCCCCTTCATCGAGCACTTTCTGAGGACATCTAAGTGTGGGAGATCTGTTCAACCACCTTAGAAGGATTTATTTGGAGCCTCCTATTGGATTTAGCACTTAGACATAGTGTTCTAAGGGATACAGGTCTTGGTTTCAATTCCTATAACAACCATTACTGGAAAATGTGTTTTCCAGTCATGCTTTGCTAGCTGTTCCAGATTTGGGATACTACACAAGAGTCTCAAGAGGATTGGGCCAATAGGCTATCGAATTTAATTTCCTCTGAAAATTAATGTTTATGATGTTTTCCATGTGTCATTTCTTAATAAATACGTTAAATATGTTGATAATGTGATTGACTGGTCTGTATTGAAAGTGGATCCAAAAGGAGAATTCTAGTCAGAACCTTAGTGAATTTTGTAGATAAAGATGCTCTTGCTTTGAAATCGAGCAGGTTAAAGTGCAATGGAAGCACTTTGGGCCCAATGAAGCTACATGGGAGATGGAAGATCAAATGCAGGTTGTGTATCCTTCCTTATTCGCTGGTTGAGTGAATGTTTTGGTATATGTTGGTATGTGTTTGGTATATGTACATATGTATATGGATGTAAATATCACCATGAGATATGTTATAAAGCTCCAATAAGTAGTATGGGTGTCATGTCATTATGATGTATTGTTGTCATGTTGTCATGTTGGTTTTCTTCTCAGTTGGTTAATCATTGTAAATAATGCAATGAGCTAAGTTATAAAGCTCCATGGGTAGTATGTTTTGCTTACAATAGTATTGTTTGTTGTAGGTGTTGTTGAATACCGAGGACGGTGTTCCCTCAAGGGGGAGGGTTCTGTAACAACCCTAGTGAAAATTTCATGTAATAAAAGTTAATAAAGGCAAAATAATAACCAAGGTCACGGGACACATATTTTTTGTAATAAACATCTATATTCCTATTAATCTTAGAGAAATACAATTTTGTTGGAATATTTAAATATCATAAAGGAGCATGTGATCTTTAATCAAAGAATTGTAGGAGGAGACTTTAATAAAACTTTGGAATTGTCTGAGAAAATGGGAGATCTGAGAGTAAGATATAATTTTAGAGAGAATCCAGAAGATCTTAATCTATCTTAGGATCTAATGGATATCAAACCCACTCAGGGAAATACTATTGGCCCAATAAAAGGCTTAGTCTAGGCCATGTTGCAGCTAGACTAAATATGATTATCATACACCACCATTTTTTAATTGACTAAGTGAGCACAAATTCCAAAATAATCTCATGGTCAACCTTTGGACATCACCCCATAAGCTTGGAAATTAAGGAAACATAAATTTTGGACCTATCCCTTTCACGTTCAATCCTTTATGGTTACAAGAAAAGGAGGCAATGGATGTTTTGAAATAGACTTGGAATTATTGAATTAATGACTCACCTATTTTTATCTCGGGACAAAAAATAAATCTTTCCAAATTAGCCATGAAATACTAGGCCAAAAACTATTTTACTCTAAAGTAAGAAATTTCATCTTGCAAAGAAAAATTCGAAGATATACATAACCGGTTAGACCAAGATCAAATCAATTTACAACTATTATATGAAAGAGAAACCCATTTGAAGTATCAAAAAATTATTCAAAAAAATGAAATTGAATGGAGGCTAAAGTCAAGGAGTTTATGGCTTACGATGTGAGATAATAACATTTCACACTTCCACAAACAAAATAAATCAATAGAATGGAAAAACAATGGCATAATTATCAAATCAATATAAGGGGAAGTTTTAAACAAATTTAATAATATTAAGTACAAAGTTGTTTTCCATGTTGAAGACCTGTATGCATCCCCCCTAGATCTTGATCCAAGAGAGACAACCAAAATTATAGAGCATATGCCTAAAGTAATATCATCCATTGATAATGATTTCCTCATGAAAGACATCGAAGAAAAAAAAGTCAAGGATGTGAATTGGAGTATTGAGTTAGATAAATCCGCATGTCCATACACGTTTACCATCAATTTTTTTTAGATCTTATTAGCATATGATCATTAAATTCGATCTAATTAGAATGTTAAGGTATCCTCAAAATTATTTCAAAATGGGGGGATATATGAATTGCACCTTTCTAGTTCTGGTTCTCAAGGAAGCATATCCTTCTTTCTTGTTTTGGTTTAGACTTATTTCTTTGCGCAATGTCTCTTGTAAGATCCTAACCAAATCATTACAAATCATCTAAAACCTATTCTACCAAAAATTATATCAAAAAACAAAGGAAGCATTTTTTTAAATATACAAATATTGGACAATATAGTGGTAGCACAAGAGGCTATTCATTCAAGAAAAAACAAAGGTAATGTATGGAAATAAAAATTTATATGACCAATGCATTTGATAGGTCTAATCATTTATTTCTTTTCCAAGTCCTAAATAAATTTGGATTTAATAGTTAGTTTATAAGATGCATCGAATATTTTTTCCCCAAAGATGCATAGAATCTTGTATTAGCATCGCTTGGATTTTCCACTTGTAAATGGTAGACCCACTTCCTTCTTCTCTGCTAAAAGAGATTACGATAGGGGTGCCCATTGTCTCATCTGTTATATATCATAATGGTCAATTCTCGAAGTAGGAAGTTGGAAATTGAAAGAGTATCCGGTCATATACCAGAAATAAAGATAGTCCAAGGAGGTAAGAGAGGCAACCACTCATAGTTTTCAAATGACACGATACTCTTAAGAAGAACATAAATTATTGTGGCCAAAAAATTCAAGAATGTGTTGGACCAAATATCACACTAAGAGGGGGGTGAATAAATGTGAGAGAAATTTTACTATTTCATGAATTTTCTTCAACAAAAAATCATATTGAAATGAACCATAACCATATGCAACATATCAACATATATAAAAATGAATCATAAAGCTAATAACACATCAAGAAGCCATCACATCAATAAAAAATAGACACAAGATTTTACGTGGAAACCCACACTAGAGAATACCACAAATTCTTCTTCTTATTATTCTTGAATTCATTACACAAATTTGTAGGCACTGACTTGTTGGAGGCAACCACCCCCAAGATATGTAAGTTTCTACTTGGAGTAGAATAAAACCTGATTGAGGCACTAACCTTGATGATGAGAAAGCTCTGACCTGCTCTAGATTCCAACCTGATTGAGGCTCATACCTTAATGATGAGCAAGTTGTGACCTACTCTAGGCTCCAACCTCAATGACAAGCAAGCTCCAACTTGCTCTAGGCTCCAACCTGATTGAGGTTCCAAACTCAGTAAAGTCACCCACCTCCTTATTCAACTCCTCATGGGCCACTTTGAAAAATATTTCAAACTAGATCCACCATCATCTTCTATGGTTATATATCAATGAATTTTCTCTCATAAAATTATCACAACCATAAGCCACTATCACTACAACCAACGTCAAAACCTACACACTTTGTCAATACAATCACTGCCACAACAACCATTGTCACAACCTGCAAGCAATGTCATTGCAATAATTACCACTGCAACCATCGTCACAACCTACAATCATTATCACTGTAATAACCGAAACCATCATCACAAGCTACCTACAAGCATTGTAATTGCAATCATTGCCACTGTAACCACCATCACAACCTACAAGCATTATCATTGTAATAACTGGAACCATAATCACAAGTACACATATTGTAATATGAATCAATGTCACAATATTTCACACTATTGTCCATACTCTACTCCACTGTAGTTCATTAATCAGGTCATACAAATTCCTTCTTGGGACTTGTTTTCATCATATATCAAAAACCACTACAACCTATTCATAAACCCTAAAAACCATGCAATAGATATTATAGTCACCAAATATATGTCAGCAAGGTTTTTTATGCGGTCGGATGCATCCACCTATGAACATTTATCAATGTGCATCTTCAATATTTCAATTTGGCTCAAGAGTGAGATGAAAAACTAAAAATAATAATTTAAAACCATATAATAAAATTAACCATTATAAAAATTGATTCTTTCAGGGCACATTAGATAGAATGGTCATATTTCGGCATTGACACTAAAAAATATATGTCGTTGGTCTTGTAAACATTCAACATAACAACATTAAAATAAACATAATCTGACTTGACTACTGCTAGGACTCGAATCAGGGTCTCAACTAATACACTACTAGCATGCTACCAAATGAGTTATATAATGGGACTTGTAATATCACATTCTTGACTTCCCTTTGATATGTATGGACTTAAATCAATGAGAGGGGAACAAGGATTTGACCCTATGACTGGTTGAAAGTAATTCCAATTCATACCATATTTTAAGCCTCTGCCAATGTCGCAATCTCATATGCCAATACAACCAATGTGCCAACATAAGTAGGTTTCCCATCTAGATGACTATGTTTTCCCATAGGTGTCACTATATGTGTACATGAGGGGCATGAGGATTTGAACCCATGAATGGTCCAAAGCAATGTATATTCATATCACATGTTAATCCCCTGCTAATGTCATTGATGACCCTCAATATTACAACGAGAATGTTGGAACTCCTAAGAGCTCAACTTTAAAAATCATCCTAGGATTCATACAATATTAAGAGGGGTTGGAACTATATGCGCAAAAAAAACCTTCCACTTCCTAGTCTGACTTGGTCTTAGAGCATTCGTAGGCTATTATAAGACATAAATCTACTTCTACCATGAATTTAGAGTGAAAGTGGGAAAGGAAGAAGCTTGAAAACAAACTACTACAAGAAACTTCTAGCAATCATGTTTGTCGAGTTAACTTGCCAAATGCCTAAGCTAATCAATCGAAAATTTTGTGTGGTAAATTTAATTATCAATTTAAATATTTTTAGGCTTGAATCCAAGTATAATTAACTTAAAAGAGGTGGATTAACACATGCTAAAATTCAACATAAATTTACTACTAAAACCAGAAATTTTAGAACTAACAAGCTAATCTAAGTAATCCAATGATGAAAATGACTTTACTAAGCTATGATAGTGACACATAAAACTATTGATTATCTAAAAAAAATGAAAAAAAAGAACTCATTTAAATCATTTAATCAATCTAACCTATAACAAATGAAGCATGAACACTAAGCACATAAATGATAAATGTAACTAAGTAAAGAAATGTTGGAAAGAAGAGAAATAAAATACATAGCAGAGCTCTGAGGCTCTTGGGATGGCCAAGCCCAAGGATAATCAGAGCCCTATGAAGGAAACCAAGCCTTAAAAGCTAAAAATGAAACTATATTTCATTATTGGAAACAAGTCAAGTACATCACAACTAGAATTGAAAGTAGAACTCTTGAACAACAAGAGTTCTTCTAAAAAATACCAAAAATTCCTATCTCCTAGAGGCTAATTTAAATTAGTACCTATACAAGTTGATGGGGGAAGTGACCTCCTTGAAATGAGGGCTAATTTCCCCTCCAAAATCCCTTAAAATATATATATGGTCCCCAACATAAAAAACCTTCATTAAATGTTGAGTTCTAACTTCTTCTGTAGCACATAACACATCCATAGATTTTATCGATCAGTGGATTCATATCTGTTCAATAATTTCATAATATTTTGTTTATTTATTATCCAATATTGGTCCATCCTATAGTAGGGAACAATTTTTAAATTCTCTCATTTTGCAGATCTTCAAAAATTGTCCAATATTCTCACAATATTTTGCAAAATAAATAACATTAGTTACATAATACGCAAATTTTCTCTAAACATTCCTAAGAGCATATTAAAGCTGAAAAATACATTATTGAGTGCAAAAGGAAAGATTTAATGTGCTTCTGAAAGTTTATATGGGCCTTAATTTGTATCTAATTTGGAGGCCCATCAACTGCCAACTCATATGACCAACATGTTAACATAAACTAGTCACCCGTCTGGGTGACTGGTGTTTTCCCATATGCATCAATCTATATGAAAATTAAATGGTGGACAATACATTATAGTTAGCATGATTTATGAGGTCACTTAGAAGATATAGCCAACTCAATCCAACATGGCTATATATAAACCAATCTATTTCATTTAGCCATCGATGTGACACATAAAACCAATCTACTCAACTTCGACCACATTTGCAATATAATACATACCAAACAAACCGAGCTCATAATGAAACCAAAGGTAGAATCATAACCACAAAATTGTACCAACAAACCAACAATAGAAACTTATACCGAGGTTACTTTCCTTCGAAGACTCAAATGTGCTTGGCCTCTGCTCAATATAAGTCTGTTACTTTTGAACCATATCAATACCAACTAGTTGTTCTTACAAACAATTTTTTTGCATGACTTGTTTGTATCCCAAGTCGAGGATATATATATTTGTTTGGAAGTGATTGAAGAAATAATTACTAGAGAATATTAACTTATTTACAGAGAGATAAACTAATAAATGCAACAACAATAATAAAACATAAACACATAATATTTAACTGGGAAAAACCCCAAACTCTGGGGAAAACCCATCCTAATGAAATTGCATTAGCCTTGGCCAAAACCCTAGCCAATCCAACCAAGTGAGCCTTCACCGCTCACATCCAGGCCTGCATTACAATGAAGTCCTCTGAGCCTTTTATAGGCTCCATTACATGCAATACCATGAGCCAAAAACCATGGGTGCACAATACCATGTGCCCCAAAACCATCACTATTTAACTCGGGCAAACTTGAATCTAACCCCGAGTCAATTTACCTAACATTCCCCCCTTAAACTTGACTTGGGGTTTCCTGACCAAATCCAACCAAAACTGCTAGATGAGACAATCCTTCTCATTCTAGCTCTTCCCCCCTCAAATTTTTACCCAGGGTAATTGTTAACTTGACATCCTCCTATCACCTAGATCTAACCCAGATTTTACCAGTGATTACCCAGGGGTACGCATGCCATACTTGGTCTTATAGCAGTATGCCCATATGCCCATTTACATGTAATAAAATTTTGACTCTATTACAAGATATTTTTTTTCTTTTTCTCATTGTTGCGACCATTCTCTCTCCTTCCTACCCTTAGAGCCACATGCTCTTATCTCCTTGTTTCCTTGTTACCTTCCACGATGAAGCCCTTTACTTACACATCGAGAAATTACCAGAACATCATCGTCATTTTCATCGACGCTGATGTCCAAATCTACTTGTGCCTTATTACCATAGCTCCATCGTATGGCATTTCTTCCAACAATCAGGCTCATCTCAGTCCTGTGATTGTTGTACCTGTGTTTTAATCGTCAAGCATATATTCTTCACAATTTTGTAATTGCACCAGTCCACAAAAACACTTAACCATTACAATATGTTCTTCATGCTATGCTACGCTCGCCTTTGCCCATATCTCGAGTTCAACTCTCATGGGCCAGATGTGCTTCAAAAAATTTGTGAGAATTGAGAGAATCATTCTTATTCTTCCAGAGGGTGTGATCGCTCATTTCTAATAAAATATTTGTCGCTATGTGCATATTATCATGGGTACTATTGTAAATATCAAGAACTATTGCCACATTCACTTTGAGAGCATGTTCCATGCACATCTCTACCATAAGAGAAACATCCGCACTGTAGTCATCCACTAAATAATTTTGGTCATGCCGGACCTTCGCACCGTTGGAAAACCCGCAACTTCTTCCCATCTATGTCCTCCTTGGCCTTGTCATTCTCCTCCTGCTTCCGCATGTCAAAATGGCCTTGTTCATGGCTTACCTTATTAAGTCCAGGCTCATGCAGATCGCCTCACTATCATGATTCAACGCACCCTACAAACTTCACTTTTGACCGCATCTAACCAGCTTTTGTAGTCACCTCGTGCAAGGCCAATGCAATATTATCCATTGAATTATTTATTTTCTCCTTGAATTCTGACGTGCACTCACCAATGGAACACAATCTTGTAGCTTCTCCCCTTGCAGCCAAGCCTCTATTCATAGTAGATCTTCGGAGATCATCGCAGGAGAAACTTCTCGACCAAAACCACTTCGCCTTTGCCACGATCGTCGTTCTCCTCACTGCAATTCTAACCTCCGCCTGCAATAAAATTGTCCTCCTTACCATTGCTTCTACTCCAGCCTCTACCACCGATGTTCTCTTCATTACTCTCTCTTGTCATATTTCTCATTGATGTGTTCGTCCAACCAACGCATCGCTCACATTAATCCACCCACCATCAGGCTTCAACGCATCTCTCCATCTCATCCATGGAAACTCCATTGCAACCTTAAAATTATGCACAAGTTTCTAAATCTTGTAATACACAATCAATTTCCATGATCTTCGCAGGATCGACAAAGGTAGTTTATCCAAGTAATCAGATCCACATAGACAAGTGGTCACAACATCCATCGATCACACCATGGTCCTCCAGTAACATCCAGTAACAACATGCATCCACGACTTCACACCCTGAATTTTTACAACGTTTGGGTCTCTCTGTCAACATAAACTGCAATCACTTATTTTTCTGGTTTTAGGTGTCTTGGCCACTCAATACTGAGCAAGATTATTTCTCTTGCAAAAATCCTAGCCACCGAGATCTCCTTGAACCATCAGGCCATAAACCCTTCGCAACAGAAGCAACCGTCTGAAGCCAAAATGGCTCTGATACCAAATGAAGAAATAATTACTAGAGAATATTAACTTATTTACAGAGAGATAAACTAATAAATGAAGCAACAATAATAAAACATAAAAAAACAATATTTAACCGAGAAAAACCCCAAAATCCGGGGAAAACCCATCCTAATGAAATTTCATTAGCCTTGGCCAAAACCTTGGCCAATCCAGCCAAGTGAGCCTTCACCGCTCACATCTAGGCCTGCATTACAATGAAGTTCTCCGAGTCTTTTATAGGCTCCACTACATGCAATACCATGAGCCAAAAACCATGGGTGCACAATACCATGTACCCCAAAACCATCACTGTTTAACTCGGTCAAACTTGACTCTAACCCCGAGTCAATTTACGTAATAGTGATAACCACAATAGGGTAGACAATCATACCAGAGATAATGTCTAAAAATTATGGTGCTAAAATCAAATGAGTCAAATGAGGCCCATGTTTAACCCTCCATATCCGAAGTTCAACAATCATATGACCATGTCGAATCAATGTCAATATGACCAATGGTGAGATTTAGCCCATTTCCTCCATATGACCACACCATATGACCAAGTTTCTAGAGTTAGTGGTCATTTACATGATGATGTTGGCATCACATCATCATGCCATGTGGGAAATCATGAGGGGTGCCATATGTCACGTATTTTTAGATGTTTTACCAATAAAAATGCTCAAAATCTCCCTGCCACATGGTAGTTCTTGGTGGTGCCTTGCCATTGAGCTGGTGTCATTTGACGTGTCATGCTGACTGAACTATCTACATCATCTCATCTGGCCTATTACGATGTGCCATGTGTCAATGCATAACTGTACCACCATGATGGGGGTTATTTGTGGAGGTGGCCATGTGTCGTCCGCGTCATCCCATCTTCCCAATCTTAAAGTGCCACATGTCATACTTGAATTAGTCACTGTGCTCTAAGTAACTGGCATGCATGTTCACTTATCTCTGTTGTCTAATCTGTGAAATATGCATACACTTTAATAGCGTTAAAGGTAGTGCAAGTTTTGTCGAGATATGCCATCGACCTGATTAATGAACCATTGATGTGTCCAAAAGTTGTGCACTCTTTAACATATCAATATTTTTGGTTTTTTCCCTATTATAGTTTTGGCCTACAATAGTATTTATTTTCAAATGGACATAACTTCTCATTCGAGAGGAGTTTTTCAGAGTGGGATATACTGTTAGAAAGGTCTTGATGCAACCTACCCAACCATGTTGTTTATAGAATCATTAAAGCATGATATCCTTGTAAAAAAATTAATAATATTCAAGATTCCTATTGATGTTGCGATTAAAACCATCCAAAATTTTTCCCACACTTGAATTTTGGAGCCTAATGAGGATCCCACAATATGATGTTCCATGGTCGATTGGTGTTTTGTAAAATGTTTAAGTCTTCTTCCAAGTCTTAACTGTCAAGTCACTTGAACACACATGCTCAGTCTTCGATGAGTTCATGAGAACACTTCCTTTATGCAAGCTTGAACAAGCATGGCACCGTCCATCAAGATAATGCATGTGCGATGTTCAACTCATGTTGATAGTCAATGCACACTTTTGTTGACAGTCTCCCTCACCTTGGTGGTGATTGTATTCTATTTCTATGAGTGTTATCAATTGTCGCTTTTGCACACCTCTGTGTTCTCAAGTGTCGTTTTCACTTTTGCAAATGTCACTTTTGCTTTGTTTTCCCTTAACTAGTGTCATTCTCATGTTATATTCACTCTAGCATGTGTTGCCTTCAATTTCTTTAAGTTTTGCAAGTGTCACTTTGCTATTGTGTCAAGGTGTGATTTTTGTTCATGAGTCTTGTGCATTCCCTTAGGTTGCATCATTGGAATTCATGTGTGTTATCCTTGTTTCAGTTGTGATCAGATGCATTTCTCTCTTTTGCTCTATTGGTCTCACACTTAGCCATTTTGAAGCCCTTTCTTGGTCCTACTATTCAACGCAAGTTGTAGAGGCATTAGCCTTCTTACTATGCAATTAGCGCAACTTATCCATGAGCCTCATTGACCCATATTTACTCCCATACTTATGCACTAAGTATTTTCTAAAGTCTCCTTCGTCTCGTAGTGCATTATTATTTCCTAAGGATAGGTCACGTAGCCTTTTGATGCCTCTCTCAGTGAAAAAATGCACTTCAAAAGAACAAGGAACTTCTCTCCCCTAAAAAGTGCACTATGGACAAACAAGGGCGTTATTGTATTAAAAACCACACTCTGAGAGCCTGAGCGCACTTCAATACTATTAGAGCACTCCTTCAACACGAAGAAATGCACCCTCTTAGAGCGCATGTCACACTCATGAAGCACGAAGCTTCATCCTTCCCATTGAGCACATGTCACGTTCACGAAGCACGAATTTTGAGCACACTCCTTCGACAAGGAAAACTGCACCCTATTTGAGCGCACCTCGAAGGCTTGAATGTTTTCCCTTATTCCCTTTGGCATGCTCCAGTGCACCCTCCTTGTCCTTAGGTGGATGAGCGAAACTTGAAGGCCTGAAGGCCCGAAGCTTCACTCCTTCATCTCTATGAAGTGTGCCCTTGTTCCATCTTTGTCTCTTTGGGCACATGAGCACACCTTGAAGGCCTAAAGGCTTGAAGCCTCACTCCTTCGTCTCTTAGGAGTGTGCCCTTGCATCCTGTGAGATATCTCTCTCTTGATTAAGAGCATAAGCGCACCTTGAAGGCCTATCATGAACCTTGATGATTTTAAATGCGCTCTCCTTGATTCGTAAACTATCGTGGATATTCCAATAGACAATTTTTCACAACAGATCTAATAATGTTATATTAAAACTCTGAAAATTATACACTATTATAATTTATTAAACTTCAAGATCTATCGATTTAACTGTATTTAGTGCATGAATGCGAATGGGAATTATGTAGAAAAGTAGAGAACTAAAAAATAAGAACACACACACACACACACAAGGCACAAGACATTCTCTATGGGAAACCCTTTTGGGAGAAAACCCAGCTGGAAGGTGAGGCCGCTTCGCTCTCTTTCTTTGTCTGGAAATATGGCTACAGGTACAAAGAAGTAATTCCTATGGCTCGTGGGATGCTACAATGCATAAATCCTCTCTGTGTGCTCTACCTCCTATCTCTCATGGCTATCTTTGCTCAACTATGGAACAAAATTCTCTCGAAAGAATGGAATGCCTCTTCCTCCCAGTGGCTCGGTTATAACACAACTTAATATCCTACTAGTGGTTAATTTTGACTACATAAACTCTTAGCTAGAGTTAAAATATGGAATATTCTAGAGTATTTTACATCAAAAACATGTGGCTAGCCCCTTTTACATAAATAATGGGGGTTGCTGCGACATCCTCCCGAACTATAGGTGTGAAAAGAGGAAGGTCAACTTCTGAGTGGCATAACTTTTGCATACAGAATCTGATTGACATGCTTCTTGTGTCATTGGAAAGATATCTATGTGTAGAATAACACGAAAATGTTCAAAACTAAAGCAACATATTTTTACCCCCAAAAAACTTCATTTGATGCCTCAAAATTCTCCCAAAAGGTTTCAAACCCTATTTCGCCAAACTAGGTCCCACTAGTAAAAACGGTCCCATGGGTTGATTCCTCCATTTTTTCCACTACAAATGCATCAATATGGATGAAAAAAATATAATGATACAATTTGGATCACTCCTAATCACTCCTTCTTATTTTAACCATCTCACGGGCCTATCATGAGAAAATCATTCCATGAGCTATGTAATGACAAGATAAATGTTTTAAATTGATTTTGCATTGTCATGAATGATTTTCATTCATAGGAATACTATCTCATCATGACAAGGTGATTCTCAAGAGAAGATAGCAAGGAGAAAGCATAAATAAACACCTGTAAAGAAGAAGAACAAAAGAGAGCTATCATGGAGACATTAAGAAGATCATGGACCAAAAGGGAAAGAAGACATTGCATGATGAATCAGAGGATTCCAATATTGATCCAAGAAAATTTGGAGGGTGAATATAAGGAGAAAAGTGGATCTTTCATGAATATGAAGCATAGATAATATCTATTGTCAATAATGTAAGATGAAGTAACAAGGAAGACAACTTGGCATTGCCACCTCATCATTAAGTCCATGTCATCATTGTCAAGTTGTAACTTGTGCAAGTGTCATCATAGTTGTCAATGTATGTTCATGTGTTATGCCACATCGCCACTTGGAGTGTAATGATGTATTTTCAAATAAAATGACAAAATTTAATGTTTGGAAGTCCAAGAGTCATATGTGGAACATTAAGAGTCACATAGTCATATATGGAAAAAGATTGTATAGAAGTCAAAAAGTCATTTAGAAGTTCAATAATTGTTTAGAAGTCCAAAGGACATACTAGAAGTCTAAGAGTCATGAGGGTAATCCAAGAGTCACAAGGATATGAAAGTTCATTCATCTTGTTATAAAAGCAACCTCATAACTCAAGCAAATGACTTTTGGAGGCTTAAGATTTAGAGAGCTAGTCTCGACTTCTCTAATTGGCATAAGAGAGAAAACTATTGTTTGGAGAAGAAATAAGTGACTTAGTGTTCCACTATTGGAACTAGTCTCTGACTATAGTAACTATGTACTTGGATCTTTCACCTAGTTGAAGCTCTATGATCCAACAAATTTTCATGCATGCATCACAAATGTTTTAGGACTATTCTTGCAATGTTTACAGTATATGTTGTGTTCATATGTACAGGAGAAATTGAACTATTTTGGTGGCTTCGGTACTCATCTTGTTGATTATGTGTTTTATTCGCTTTAACATCGTTACGTGAACTATTTTGCTAACAAATATTTTTATGTTATTGTGCGTCTCTCTGATCCAGGTGGATATTGGTGGTCACTCTCCTATTCCACTTGGGGCCCCACCATTGGCTCTTTCAATTTTTCAGTTTCGGCACAACTTACTATTTTTAGCAGTTTTTCGAGTCTTGAACTTCCGGAGCCGTTTTGAGGCCCTAAACGACATTTTTTGGGAAAACGGGTAGCAACACGAGTCATGGACCAATGTTTCTCACTCAAAAGTTGTATTCTTCGAATAGATATTTCTAACGAGCTATTGAGCGCATCAAATGGAGATTGGATGCCAAAGTTACGTCCCCAGGAAGTTGAAACACCAATTTACCCAAACGAGGCCCATAGTTTTGGCGCTTCATCTCCTAGGGTTAGGGTTTTGGATGTTTAGGGTTTTCCATTGTTTCTAAATAATAAAGATTTGCTACTAGCACCCTAGCTATTTTATTTCCATTATGTCTGTAAGCATATTTCTGTTATTTGATATTAATTAAATGACGCATTATTTCCGTTGCATCTCTATGTTTATGGTTATTTCTATATTTTGTTGCATTCCTGCATAAATCCGGATCAGTGGAATCAGAGCGGTCTGCTCTTTCTTTGTTTTTCTTTGCATGTCCCCAACGTGGTTAGGTTATAAGGAGTTAGGGCTCGATCTGGTTGAACCCTTGCAAGATTAGCCTCGCAAACCCCGACGACCTCCCATGGCGGAAGAAAAGAAAGACAAAGGAGTAGGAGATCCTATCAAAATATTGCTCGAGGAGGCCCTCGAAAAACAAAGGGACGCAACAGAAAACAGAAATAACCATAAACATAGATATGCAGCGGAAATAATGCGTCATTTCATTAATATCAAATAACAGAAATATGCTTACAAACATAATGGAAATAAGATAGATAGGGTTCTGGTAGTGAATCTCTGAGAAGAGATGTGGTGGCTACAAACCTCTGAAAATGAGTTACAACGAGGCAGGAGGGCCTATTTATTATTTAGATACAATGGAAAACCCTAAACATCCAAAACCCTAACCCTAGGAGATGAAGCGCCAAAACTATTGGCCCCGTTTGGGTAAATTGGTGTTTCAACTTCCCGGGGACGTAACTTTGGCATCCAATCTCCGTTTGACGCGCTCAATAGCTTGTTAGAAATATTTATCTAAGGAATACAACTTCATAGACTATGTTGCTCCCCATTTTCCCAAAAAATGTCGTTTAGGGCCTCAAAACGGCTCCGAAAGTTTAGGACCCGAAAAACTGCTAAAAATAGTAAGTTGTGCCCGAAACTGAAAAACTGAAAGAGATAATGGTGGGGCCCCAAGTGGAATAGGTGGGTGACCACCAATATCCACCTGATCATTGGTGTAGCCACCAAATCTCTTCTCAGAGATTCGCTACCAGCACCCTAGCTATTTTATTTCCATTATGTCTGTAAGCATATTTTTGTTATTTGATATTAATGAAATGACGCATTATTTCCGCTGCATCTCTATGTTTATGGTTATTTCTGTATTCTGTTGCGTTCCTACATAAATCCGGAAGGGTATTCTCGATCCATGATTTCTTTGACCGAGAAAATATTATTTTTGCACTCCTCAAAGCTGCCCCCCATGTCAAAGACTGGTGGGAAACCTACCGTGAGCAAGAGGACGAAGGGGAACCCTCTCTGTTCTCGGCCACACCCACTTGGAATTCATTCCGAGATGACATCAAGGAACAATATTACCCCGTGGGGAGCTATGAGTACAAATACATCCAATCGACCATGCTGCGACAACAAAGGGATCAAGATGTGCACGAACTGACGAATCTGTTCCATACCCTGCGCACAAAGTTGGGTATTAAATATTCAGAGAGAAATTTGGTGCTCAAGCACCGCGGCTGTCTACACAAACAAATTCAGGAGGAAATGGAGTTCCTCGTCATTACATTGCTTGGCACGACATACCGCTATGCCGCCAAGATCGAGAAGAAATTTAAGCAGAAGAAGCGAGACTTTGGATCTGCAAATCCGAAAGGTGTCCCCGAACCGAAGAACAAGGGGCAAGGCCAAAGCGATGTGACTCAGAACAACACCACAAATAAAAATAAGGACACAGGGAAGTGGTGTGAATTTCATAACAGCTCCACTCACAGTACAAACGAATGTCGAGCCAAACAGTCATTGGTGGCCGAACTAATGGCACCCGAATCAGATGCATTTTCTGATCTTGAGTCAGAACTAGACAAAGGCAATGACAAAGGGAAGCAGATCATTGATGCAAATCCCAGTGCCATTGTTGCCACCACCAAGATCCATAGGAGGGGGAGTGCCTCTTCCATTCGCAAATGTGGGTGAAGGGTTCTACGCTGCAATTTCTTGTCGATAGCGGAAGCCAAAAGAACCTCATTTCAGCAGAGGTCGTGAAGTGGCTCAGCCTACCGACCATAGAACACCCGCAGCCATATGCCATCGGGTGGCTTCACCCAAGAAGAGATATCCGCATCCGCCAACAATGCCGCCTTCCGTACAACATCAAGCCATTTATGGATGAGGTATTATGTGATGTTTCTCTTCTTTATGTAGCTAATGTATTATTGGGCCAACCATACTTGTGGAAGTGACATGATGTGTATGAGTCTAGGCCTCGTGCTGTTATTATTACTTTGGGAAATAACTTGAACAGGATACCGGAGGTAGTACCGCCTCCTGTCATCTTTTTGACTACTACAAAACAACGCAGTAAGATTGTTTCCCAAACTAGGAAATTCATTTTCCTTAAAACTTGCTCACAGGGAAAGAAGAATATTGTGGCCACAACCTCGAAACAGGGCTCCCCTGCACGGCTGAAGCAGATGGAAAAATTCATGGAGGAGTACGAGGACATTTTCTCCTCACTCATAGAGGTTCCTCTACACTGTCAGGACAAGCACTCCATTGATTTGACCCCCAATGCACTGCCGCCTGATGTTGCCATACCTCTTGCAAATACACATACAAAATCCACATATGTACTGTCTGAAGTTGATAAAGAAACAAAATTTACTAAACACATCCAGCATGTCTGCCCACAGGTCGATGATACCAAGTTCAACATAAGTTTCCTCATCTCATGGAGGAACTTAACGCAATGGGGACCATTGCTTCCTAAGGGGGGAGGAATGATCCAGGTGGATATTGGTGGTCACTTGCCTATTCCACTTGGAGCCCCACCATTGTCTCTTTCAGTTTTTCAGTTTCGGCACAACTTACTATTTTTAGCAGTTTTTTCAGGTCATGAACTTCCGGAGCCGTTTTGAGGCCCTAAACGACGTTTTTTGGGAAAATGGGGAGAAACATGGGTCATATACCAATGTACCAATGTTGCTCACTCAAAATTTGTAGTCCTCGGATAGATATTTCTAACGAGCTATTGAGCGCGTTAAACGGAGATCTGATGCCAAAGTTACGTCCCCGGGAAGTTGAAACACCAATTTACCCAAATGGGGCCAATAGTTTTGGCGCTTTCTCTCCCAGGGTTATAGTTTTGGATGTTTAGGGTTTTCCATTGTTTCTAAATAATAAATAGGCCCTCGAGCCTCATTGTAACTCATTTTCAGAGGTCTGTAGCCACCACATCTCTTCTCAGAGATTCGCTACCAACACCGTATCTATTTTATTTCCATTATGTCTATAAGCATATTTATGTTATTTGATATTAATGAAATGACGCATTATTTCCACTGCATCTCTATGTTTATGGTTATTTCTGTATTCTGTTGCGTTCCTGCATAAATCTGGATCACTCTCTTAGGTTAATACTATTACTTTTCTTCTAGAGGCTCACTTTTGTCTCTCTCCCCTTGTGAAAGTATCCTTTTACACATTGCAATCGGTGTTTCACAATGTCAACTTACTTGCTTTTTCAAGGTTTATGTGTATAATATCTTATATTATCCATTGAAACCAAGGCGAATCTTTGTGTTATGGTGGCTGGGACGATACTCTGAATGGGGCTCCTACTACAAATGGTGTGAGGTCTAATTTGGACTTCACATTGAGGAGACCCCTTGCATGTTGGCAGTATCCAACACCGTAAAAAATTCCTTAGACTTAACCTTATGAGGGTATGCTAAATGTAAAACTCTCATACTACTTCCTATAAATTGTAAATGATACCATTGTAGTATTAGACATCCCCTTTGACATCAATGACATCTTGTTGTCATCAATGACAATGTTATGTGCAACAATCTCCCCCTTTATCATTGATATAAACACCATCATACGTTGATGCTAATTGATGTTAATAAAATAAACCTAGATATGCATCAAGCCTCAACTTGACATAGTGTTGAGAACTATCCGTGGTTGACTGTGGATATTCCTTTGTTCTTTCTTTCCTTCCTCTTGTCAATGCCTGCATTTCTCTCCTTCAATATTCTTGTTCCTCTTGCTCAGATTCTATGTCTGTATAAATGTCTACATTATATCCCCATTTGACATAAATGGTAAAGGGTCATGGATTTCCATAAAAAACTACCATACTCATTTGTGAATCTAATCTTATATGTCTCCCTGTCTATCATTTCTTTCAATGTATACATCTTATAAGTGTATAGCACAAATCTAAAACAATTTATTTTTCTTGTATGATCCCGTGGACCTAACAAAATATCCGCTTGAGATCACCTTATCTTCTTGCTACTAATAGAATCATGTTTCCTCACAGAGTATCCTTTTGAGATAGTGTGCTTTCCTATGGGCTTGGTTAATGTCTCCCCCTAAGACCATGCTATTTTTCCTGCATTCTCTTATGGTCCTAACAAGGTCTCCCCCTAAGACCAACTCCCAATGCTACTATACATCTTCCTTTGCATATAATAAAACATGATTTGCATCAACCTTACTTCATATCAAGCTACACTTGACCAAATATTTTTAATATCTCCAAATTGGGACTGCTAGCAAGGCATGCCTGAAAAACGCATTTTTCAGGAATGGATGCTACAGGATTGGAAACCAACACTTGGATCCCTTATATCTAACAATATAAGACCTGAATCCAAGAGGGATTCAAAAACAAATCCTTCTAGGTGGGTTAAACAAGTCTCCCCACACCTAGTGCAGTTGGAAAATGACCAAACAAGGGGCTGCAACAATACAAAATAACTTTGCCCATAAAATAACGCAGTTCAGTTCAATGTATTTAGGAGATCAATAAAATGGTTCATTAATCACTTATACATCAGAAAATCAGGTTTATAATAAGGCCCATACAATGCACAAGATAAAAATGGAGAAATTTGATGAAGAATTCCTCAAAAATGAGGTGCTGCAACAATGTATTGGCTGTAATAAGGCTTGAAAGCGTTATATTATGAGCCGAAGTAGCTGTACATTACATATCAGATCTAGAATAGATTTGTGTACAAAATATTAGATCCATATCATATCTGTACACTAGAAGAGTTCCTCTACACATTCCCCTCGGGGTTTTGAGCAAAACATGAAATACAAAGAGTAGATCTGAGATCTAAAGTTGCAGATCTGTAGTTTGATTCAAAATTTCTGAAGTAAATACAATACATAGAAGATCAGATCTGAACAGAACATGGATCATAAATCTAATCCATGGATCACCACAGTGAAGGGAAGAATCCCAAACACTAGAGATCTCTCCTCAATTGTTGCCAAAACTCCCTGCAACTCTGCTCTTGCAAATAATGCAGTTCTGGGAGAGAAACTACGCTGTTGAATCTAGAAATGGTTTGGCTTGATGCCAAGATCTGAATATGCAGCTCCAAGGATCTAATACTCTCTTATCAGGAGGATAGAAGGCTCTCCCACTAAAAAGAGGCACCAAAATGGCTTAGATCTGAATAGATCTAGCCTCCACTTGCTGCAGCTTATAAGGAAAACCAAACCCTCAATAGGATCTGCGTTGTAGTTGGAAGATGTAGATTGGCCAAATGCCTGATAGTGGACAAGATCAGCAAGACTCGTCCAAGAGCTACTCAATGGAAGAGGTGGCATTCCCGATCAGGAACACCCTAGTGCTAAACAACACTATTCTCAGCTAAACAACAAGAGAATAAGAAATGTCTAAACAAACAATATCTTCAGAAAATATCATATCATGAAAAAAATCCTCTTGATGTCCTCCTCTTCCTTTTATAAGTTAGAAATCTTGCAAAAACCTAAACCATCCTAATGATTTAGCTCTGTTCACATGGTTGCCTCCAACTAGAACTGCGCTATGCATCTAGGAGGTTCATTGCATCTAGACAACGCTGATGATTTGGTCCTAGTTGACTTGGTCAACTGATCCAGCCTCTTTCACACTTAGGTGTGCTTATGTATATAGCTCAGATTTAGCCTTGTTCACATTGAGCATTGATTTTATTAATATTCACACCTCAAATACAAAAGCTGTTGACTTAGTCAAACTTGACTTTGTCCACATGCGAAAAGTCTCTTTTCACACATGAGGGTGTGAAATCCAGCTTCTAGAATGATCCCCTTTCATATCAAAAGGGTTTTTATGCTGATTTAAATGAAGTATGGGTCTCCTTCCCCATTTATTCATCTACTAAGTGAAAAAATCAAAAGTATATTCCCATTAGCTACATGCTAATGTAGGAATATTACAATCCTCCCCTCCCAAATGTTGCTTGTCCTCAAGCAACTGCAAGGATAGAACTAAAGAGTTGCCTCCCAAGGCGTGGAGACTGAAATTTATTGGGAAAACATGTTTCCCCAAGTGGATCCTCCATCCCCAAGCAATCATCCATACAAAATGAGTCACCTCCCAACATGGCAACTCTAGAAAATTCTCCTCCACCTTGAGCTCATGCAATGTAGGTGGGCTGAAAATCTGAACATGGTAGAAATAGGAGCCTACCCCACGCTATCCTCCTCTCCATGTATGATAAGTGTAGAGAAAATGCTGATCTTGGGCTACAAAACAATTTCCCTCGAGTGGCAAGATGAAGACTAGATCTCCAAAGATCTCCTCTCCAACGCTGTGAATCAAGCTGGCCCAAATCATCCCATATGTGATGGATAGGAAATAATCACCATATGGCATCCCATCAATCACATGGCCCACCTCAACAAAAAGAAACAAGTTTTTGGCTGTGGTGGCCATATCTCCTCTCATGCTCCCATTAGAACATGCAATGCAAAAAGTGTGGGAATCCTCTTCCCCAAAGGACACATCCAACTCATGTGTCTCTCTCCCAATCATGCTTCCACTACAAATAGGATCAATATCAACAAATTAAATCATGATCAGTATCAAAATGAGGAAAATGTTTAAGGTTTCATGTGGTGCAAGAAGGTACCAACAATTTTCCCAATAGGGACAGCACAATTTTTCTAACTGCTTCTTCAGAAAATTACATGGCAAGTGGTTTCTTGATACATGGATGATTATGTATGTTATTTCATGTACTAATGATTGGTAAATGGTTGTGCATATCAAATGAACATACATGAAGTAATACAAAACTTGCCCATGGCCACATAAGATATGGCTGTCTCCATCATACATTTTGGTCCATTGTTGATCAGGGAGCTCAATGAAAAGCTTTCCCTCTTGTGGAGCAATGCACTGCATAGAAATGGTAAGAGTATGCAGATCACTAAATGCAACAACAATATCCTTACCATGTATTAGAAGTAAGATAATGATAGGATCTATGAACAAAATGTCCATAATGGTATGACATACTCTCATGAAGAGAAATGAATCATGTGCTGCATGAAGATCCTTCCTCATATACTTGGACATCCAAGCCAAGAAGAACATATCACAGTAATAGATGTCTCCACCCATTACTACATATTTCTCACCTCCTCCTTGTCCATCAAGTGCATCAAGAGTGAAATTATCCTGGGGACACTCCATCCATAAGTCCATGCTCCAAGGTGACAACGCTATTGGCCTATGCAAATAGGCTCCTGTCAATACATAGCTTCATTCTTTGACATGTTCATTGTCAAATACATCTTCCATAATGTTGCTACAAACAAGAAGCTCCCTCCAAAGTGGAAGTACTTCTAGATCATCCAAGGCTAAGGAGTAGCCCCTTTGCACCATGATAGTGCCATCTCCTACTCCTGTAACATCATGCAAAGTGTGAGAGAAAATCTACCCTTACTCTCCCAAGAACAACCAAAGCAACAAAAGATTTTTCTGCCTCCCCATACCTCCATCATACAAATCATGTAGTGAAAACATGGTGATTGATGTGAAGAATGTCATATCAACACAATGTGTCCATGCTCCTTGCTGCCCAATGATGCAAGCATCCTGCCACACATCTTTCCCCCACATACCCTTAGAAAGAGGATGATGGCCAATCTCTTTCAAGGGTAGCCAACGCAGCCAAGCCTCCTACTGCCCAGTATCATAGATTTGCAAGTAGCTTTCCAACTTCTTGCTCATCATCCACATCCATTCATCCATCGGTGGATCATGGACCTCATTCTGCAAATACTTGGTATCCTCCCATTGTAGTACACCAACCTTCTCAAACCTTTGAAGAACTTTGCACTTCATGGAATGTTGAAGTGCACCTTCCATGGGATCTCTTGATGAGACCTCCTCCTCATGCATGGCCTTCGAAAACTAGTGGGGTCTTGGATCTGCTGCAAGTAGAAGTCTCTCTTTGAGCTGTGGCATGCTCATTGAGAAAGTGTCATCTAGAGAGAAGACAATTTATTCTCATCTCAAGATGTCTACCCTTTGTTCTTTCTTCCTCCATGGCTTCCTTAATGAAGTTGACATTTGAATGCTCCCATGAGGAATGGGTCCTTCTTACTTCACTACTACTCTTGGACAACGCAGTACAGCTCTGCTACTCTAGATTAGCAGTAAGTGATGGTTCTGGGTTATGCAATAGTAGATTTCCACAATCTTCCAAAAGATTTGATGCAATATTAGAAAGTGGAAACTCAATCATACCTTGATGGGCTTTGGGAACACCTTGTATGGCTACAAGAGTTCCTTCTTCTACTATGTTGTCCCCCTCAATTGCTGATGTTGAAGGCTATTCCTCCAAGGTTGTGACAGTGCTGATACAAGTATCCTCAAGATATGGTGAGGACTTCTCTTCCTCTGATCTCTCTTTATCAAATATCTTGATCACCCTTTGAGTGAAATATGCAAAAGAAGATACTTTTACATGTCTCACATGGCTGAACCACCAATTTATTGCTTCACCCTTCAGGTGCAGTGCTGCAATATCCACTGCTTATTTCTCTACCATTGGATGTAGTAGGAAGAACGCACTGTGTCTTCTTGCCCAAGCTTTTGCTGCAGATGTCCCATCAAAAGTGGACAATAGAAACCTATTGCCCTTGATTTCTCCCATGCTACAAGGTCTCCTCTCTTCCTCTAGTTGAAGGAAATATGGGAAGGCTAGAGTCTCCTTGAAGGCTCTAGGTTGAGACTTGTAATCAACAAGGTATTCACTTATAATCTGATGATCCAAGTGTCTTCCATGCTTCTTGTCTTCTTCTTTATGAGGATAGGAAGTGCATGGTCCTTCCTCTTATCCTTCTTCTATCTTCTTAACCTCCTTGGAGAGTTTCTTTCTAGATCTTAAAAGTGATGAGAGTAATCTCATTCTCCCCATCATTATGATATCGCTCCTTCTAATAGCTATAAATCACAGTTTGAGCCAAAGATCATGCTCTGATACCACTGTAATATCCCCAAATTGGGACTGCTAGCAAGGCATGCCTGAAAGATGAATTTTCAGGAATGGATGCTACAGGATTGGAAACCAGCACTTGGATCCCTTATATCTGAAAATCTAGGACCTGAATCCAAGAGGGATTAAAAAAAAAATCCTTCTAGGTGGGTTAAACAGGTCTCCCCACACTTAGTGCAGTTGGAAAATGCCCAAAGAAGGGGCTGCAACAATACAAAATAACTCTGCCCAGAAAATAACACATTTCAGCCCAATGTATGAAGGAGAACAATAAAATGGTTCATTAATCACTTATACATCAGAAAATCAGGCTTATAATAGGGCCCATACAATGTACAAGAGAAAAATGGAGAACTTTGATGAAGAATTCCTCAAGAATGAGGTGCTGCAACAATGTATTGGCTGTAAGAAGGCTTGACAGCGTTATATTATGAGTTGAAGTAGTTGTACATTACATATCGGATCTAGAATAGATCTTTGTACAAAATATTAGATCCATATCAGATCTATACACTAGAAGAGTTCCTTTACACATTCCCCTTGGGGTTTTGAGAAAAACATGAAATACAAAGAGTAGATCTGAGATCTAAAGTTGCAGATCTACAGTTTGATTCAGAATTTCTGAAGTAAATAAAATAAATAGGAGATCATGTCTGAAGAGAACATGGATCAAAAATCTAATCCATGGATCACCACAGTGAAGGGAAGAATCCCAAACACTAGAGATCTCTCCTCAATTGTTGCCAAAAATCCCTGCAACTCTGCTCTTGCAAATAACGCAGTTCTGGGAGAGAAACTGCACTGTTGGCTCTAGAAATGGTTTGGCTTGATGCCAAGATCTGAATATGCATCTCCAAGGATCTAATACTCTCTTATCAGGAGGATAGAAGGCTCTCCCATTGAAAAGAGGCACTAGAATGGTCTAGATATGAATAGATCTAGCCTCCACTTGCTGCAGCTTACAAGGACAAACAAACCCTCAACAGGATCTGCGTTGTAGTTGGAAGATGTAGCTTGGCCAAATGCCTGATAGTGGACAAGATCAACAAGACTCCTCCAAGAGCTACTCAATGGAAGAGGTGGGATTCCCGATTAGGAACACCCTAGTGCTAAGCAACACTATTCTAAGCTAAATAGCAAGAGAATAAGAAATGTCTAAATAGACAATATCTTCAGAAAGTATCATATCATGAACAACCTCCTCTTGATTTCCTCCTCTTCCTTTTATAAGTTAGAAATCCTGCCAAACCCTAAACCATCTTAATGATTTAGCTCTGTTCACATGGTTGCCTCCAACTAGAACTACGCTGTGCATCTAGGAGGTTCATTGCATCTAGACAACGCTGATGATTTGGTCCTAGTTGACTTGGTCAAATGATCCAACCTCTTTCACTCTTAGGTGTGCTTATGAAGATAGCTCAGATTTTGCCTTGTTCACATTGAGCATTGATTTTATTAATATTCACACCTCAAATACAAAAGATGTTGACTTAGTCAAACTTGACTTTGTCCACATGCGAAAAGTCTCTTTTCACACATGAGGGTGTGAAATCCAGCTTCTAGAATGATCCCCTTTCATACCAAGAGGGTTTTTATGCTAATTTAAATGAAGTATGGGTCTCCTTCCCCATTTATTCATCTACTAAGTGCAAAAATCAAAATTTAATATTCCCATTAGCTGCATGCTAATGTAGGAATATTACAATATTTCTCTGACATATGTTATCCTCAAAGTGCTCATTCAACCTGCATACAATTGCTTCTTCAAGTTTTGATTCAAATAATAGCCTTGAAGAAGGTTTTTCTACAATGCTTATTTTCTTCTTCTCCATCCTATAGACCTAATCCTTGGATTGAGAGAAAGTCCCTCTCTTTTGAACCATCTCAAGTTGAGTCTATAGTTATATTGTGTTGTATGTCCTTCATTATGACATATGTAACATTTAACATTAGGTTTCAAAATTTACAGAAAAGGCTGATACCTTTTTCTAATTTGGTCCACATACCTCCATTTAGGAACTTGATCATTTTATCTATATGTTGGGTCCTTCCTTTTGGACACAAGGTTTTGTCATGTTTTGACGGTTGACTATATTTTGACTAAGGGCGACTGTTGGTAAGTCGTAGAGAAGGCATCTAAGGAAGGAGAAGGAACCTGTAGAAGTCTAGAATTTGTGGAATATCAACCAAAGAAATTAGGGCACATGTAGTCACAACTGAACTGGAAGGTTCATTGAAAATCGAGGAAGCAACCACAACCAAGCAAAAAAGGTAGCCAAAAAGGAAAGGGCGGAGCATCTGAGGAGGAAAGAAACAATCCAATCAAGTGAAGTGCTTAAAAGGTTGAAGGAAAAGCTATAAAAGAGAGAGGAAGTGTACTGAAATGCTGTCACAAAGCCTACTAAGCCCACAATACTATATTTACCTGGTCATGTATTAGCTTATGTTCATAATGTCTGTTCTCTCGAGGAGGCTTCTAAGCCGAATGCACTGATGAAATACTGACCTAAACTAATGAAAGAAGAAGTTACATGGATATTTGATAGTCTTCTTCTGTTGGGTTTATGTGTCCCATTTTAAATTTTTATTATGAATGCATGTGCATACTGTATGTCCTTCTGAATACTTAAGATGTTGTATTCTTAAACGATTGCATGCTTGATGTCTTGGTTCTGAGTTTAACAAGTATTTGTATCTTTTGTGTGATTTCTCTTGATGCTTGGTTTGAGTCCCTTAACCAAGAAAGGTTGCAATGTGCCTCGGGTTAGACGCCTTATTCTTCTTGAGTAAGGTGAAAATGTCAGCGCTATGATAGACTACAACGAACCCTTTGTTGGCCCCTGTGCTTGAACCTAGTGTCTCAACTTGATCATTATTTTTCGCCAACAAATGGTTCCGTTGTCAGGCCCTAAAAAATTCCAAAGGGGTCTAAAATATGGTATCGAGGATCTTTAAGAAGGATCTGCAAGATTGGTGGCATGAACAAGTAGAGTGAATTTGCCTCTAAACAACTGTAGCTCCGTCACCGAAGTGAAAAGCAACTAAAGGAAGAAATTATGTATGCAGAGCCTACAAGATATCAATATGAGATCTTCTAGTAAAATTTCTTGCAGGAGCTCTACAATTGGTTGCAGAGGTTTCATATAAAATAAAATACCAATGACCACTGTTGAGAATGTAGCAAGATGATGGAGCTTGGTGAAATGAAGTCGCCTTCACCAAGTGGGCCTGCAGGCGAATTCTGGCGCAAAGTCTATTTTTAGACTATGTCTATTTTTAGACATATGGAGCATGGTTCAGGGATTCCAGTTTGAGATTCTTGGAGCATTGGTCATGTTGGTAAAAATAGATGAGACTCTATTTTTTAGGTCAAAGAGGTCGAAGGCTATTTTTAGACTGCCTCTCCTAAAAATAGGGAAGTCAAATATTATTTACCCTTAATAATATTTGGACTCTAAACAACAATTTACTCTCTTGGAGCACTTCAGTTTGAGCTACAGAAGTGGCTCATGCATCTGACAGAGGAATTACGCTATTCCCAAGGGTTTGATGGCATCATGCATGGTTGACTTCAGTTAGGACTTCAGTGGCAGAAGTTTGGTGGAGTTAATGAGACAGATAGTGGAGTTGTGTTCGGTTTAATTTAGTTGAACTGGTTGAGATTAGTTTAACTAGCTAATCAACTAGTAATGAGTGGAGTGAATTAAATATTATTTAATTCATTAATTAGTAACTCATTATTCAACTCAAGAACACATCACTTCACTACAGTGCATGGACAGTTCAGTGGAGACCAGTGAAAGAGGTAGATGAAAGGGTGGAGTTAGCTATCAGTGGCGACATCAGTTGTGCATGAGATTTGCACCACACTTGGAGGAATTTCCCATGATGATTGCGCTTTCAAGCCAAGGAGATTCGAACCTTGGATCTCTATTTAGACAGGCCATGATTGCGCAATAGAGGCAAGGCAATTAGTGGTGAGTTTTGAACCAGTAACCTGTTCAAAACCAAGCTAGTTTGTGTGTAACTTTATGAGAAAGTACTGAGTACTTGTGAGGAGTATTGTACTGAGTTTGTTACATGATTTCTCCATTATAATATACACAATAGCCGCGGGGTTTTCAGCTATAAGCTTTCCCCATACATACTGTGTTAATGTGTATGATGATTTGATGTGTTATCGCTTGATTTTATTTCCGCATGTTTGATGATCTCAGTGGAAGAGATTATGTGTTGCATATAAATTCGAATTGTATGTGATCAGGATAGTCTTGGTGAATAATTAATCATTATTCAGCAAATTTCTACATGGTATCGGAGCTATTGAAGCAGAGATTGATCATCACAGTGATTACAAACTTATTTCGGTAGACAGAGTCTACATGCGGGCCAGGTAGCCTCCGGATTCATCTTTCTTCGAAAAGTGAAAGGTCTGGTAAATGCCCCTTGCAGTCAATCTCTGTGCTAGAAATAATTTGTTCTCACAGATCTAGAGCGGTTGAGCTTTGAGGTGGAATTCGAAATTTTGCAGCAGTTTTGTTTTCTTGGTGCCAGTGTTGAAAATGTCTTTCAATGGTTTGCGACTTGAATATGCTCTTGAAGGCAGTTCGAATTATGTTGCATGGAAGGATCGCATGGAAGCAATATTAGAAGATAATGGTCTGAAGGAGTTCGTAGATACGGATGTCAAAAAGCCCACTGATGCAGCTGAATTCGATGCATGGCAAAAGAAGATGGCGAAGTGTCGAAGGATCCTGTTGGAGGGCATCAAGGATCATATTGTATCCAACCTGCATGGAAAGGCTACTCCATATTTAATGTGGAAAGCCTTGATGGATCTATTCCAGAGTAAGAGTGACCAAAGGAAGCTGGCGCTCAAAGATAAGCTCAGGAACATCAAGATGGAGAAGGGCGATAGTATCGCCAAATACCTCACGAAGTTCACTCAGTGCAGAGATGAGCTGGGAAGTGTGGGGGTGATTGTCGAAGACGAGGACATGGTCGACCTGGCTCTCCTTGGTCTTCCGAAGGCTTGGCACTCATATCAAGATAGTGTCAATGGTCGGGAGAAGCTACCAGGATGGGAGCGCCTTTGGGCGGATCTCATGCAGGAGGAGATAAGGAGGACTACTCGTGATGGATCTTCATCAAAGGGAGCTGATGAAGAAAACTGCGCTTTGGTTGCCAAAGCAAAGAAGGGGAAGGGTAAGAAAACCTCTCATTCTGGTGCAAAGGGCAAGAAGCAGGATATGGCGAAAGTGAAGTGTTTTCACCGCCATGATCACGGACATTATGCTACCAATTGTCCAAAGAAGAAGAAGAACAAGCAAGCGGGAAGATCTGCAAATGGAGAAGCTTTGGCTTCACAGTTCGAGCTTGACTTTTCACTGATCGCATGCTTGGTTTCAAGTGTGATGGGATCGGTATGGTTCTTGGACAGTGGTGCGTCATTTCATATGACGGGAGATCGAGATTTGTTCTCAGATCTGGAGGACAAAGATTTGGGTGTGCACATCGAGATGGGCGATGATGGTAGATACAATGTGACTGGTATCGGTACCATATCCTTTCAGAGGGAGTCTGGTAAACCCTTTGTATTGAGGGATGTCATGCATGTACCTGGATTGAAGAAGAACTTGATCTCTGTGGCGATGTTGGAGGATAAGGGGTATGATGTGGTCTTCAGCAAAGGAAAAGCCTTCCCGCGCAGTAAGACTACTGGAGAGACTCGAAAGATAGGGGTTCAGACCAAGAACCTTTATCAGTTGCAGGTAGATGGCTGCGCAGCTATGGCATGCAAGGCGGGAGAAGTGGTGAGCCGTGATGATGAGGGCGAACTGTGGCATAGGAGATTGGGCCACCTTCACCATGGAGCTTTGAAGATTCTGCAGCAGATTTCTACTGGGCTTCCTAAGGGCACTCTTGCGCAGTCAGATCAGTGCAAGGGGTGTACTTTGGGGAAGTATGTGAAAGCCACCTTTCACGAGAAGGATAGCCGCGCCACGACGATCCTTGAGAGAGTTCACACATACGTGTGTGGTCCTTTCTCAGTTGCTTTGACAGCAAAGCACAAGTATTATGTGATCTTTGTTGATGATTTCTCTCGAAAGTGCTGGATCTTCTTCATGCAGAAGAAGAGCGATACATTCGCGAAGTTCTGTGAGTTTAAAGCACCGGTCGAGAAGGAGTCGGGGAAGAAGGTGATTGCTCTAAGGAGTGATAACGGTGGTGAATTCATCTCGGCTGAATTCAAGGAGTTCTGCAGCGCAGAAGGGATTCGGAGAGAGCTCATCGCACCCCATAACCCACAGCAGAACGGGGTGGCTAAGCGAAAGAACAGAACGATCGTGGGTGCTGCACGGGCGATGTTGCATGATCAGGGCCTACCCCTTCACTTGTGGGCTGAGGCATGCAATACAGCAGTGTATGTGCAGAACCGTTGTCCTCACAAGGTTCTTGGCATGAGTACACCAGAGGAGGCTTATTCTCGCAAGAGGCCTGATATTTCCCATTTGCGGATTTTTGGTTCTCCTGTCTACATGCATGTGACGAAGGATGCGAGAAGGAAGCTGGATCCAACTGCCGAGGTTGGAATATTTGTGGGGTACACTGATACACCTCACAACTATCGGGTGTATTTTTCAGACAGTCGCAAGACTGTTGTGCGACGGGATATAAAATTTCAGGAGGAGAAAGCCATGCAGTGTTCGCCTGAGAGGGAGCTACACTTGCATGCAGATGAGGAGCTGTTAGTTCCTAAGGAGGAGCTTCCGGATGTGGATCAGCCACAAGAGGAAGTTCAAGAGGTGGAAGAAACCACCCATGCAGCGCCAACCATCAGAGGGCGCATGCGCACTACAGAAGCTGAGCGACTGGCTCGAGATGCAGAGAAGGTTGTAGGACCACCTATAGCACAACGCAGACAGAGGCAGTCACCGGATCGGTACACTGGATACATGGCTCTTGTGAGTCAATGTGTTGTGACGGAGCCATCCTCTTTTGAGGAAGCCGTGGAGGAACCCGCATGGGTTGATGCCATGATCGAAGAATATGATTCGATCATCAGGAACAGTGCATGGGAGATTTTCCCAAGACCGGTTGGGAAATCAGTGGTGGGTTCGCGATGGATCTACAAGGTGAAGCAGGCAGCTGACGGGAGTGTGGAGAAGTACAAGGCGAGATTTGTCGCCCGTGGCTTTTCACAGATCGAGGGGATCGATTATGAGGAGACTTTTGCACCTGTCACAAGGTACTCTTCCATACGGGCGATCCTTGCTCTCTCAGCGCAGATGGGGTGGCACATTCATCAGATGGATGTGAAGACTGCGTTCCTCAATGGAGTTATTGAGGAGGAGGTGTACATAGAGCAGCCTGAAGGTTTCGAGATCTTCAGCAGTGAGTCGCATGTGTGCCAACTCAAGAGAGCACCGTACGGGCTGAAGCAAGCACCTCGTGCTTGGTACACTCGGATAGACAGCTACTTCACCGGGCTTGGATTCTCCAAGAGTGAGGCGGATCCTAACCTGTACCAGATTGTGGTGGAGGGGAAGCTGTTGATCATCGTACTGTATGTAGATGATCTGATTTTGACTGGCGATGAGCAGTTGATACTTTCATGCAAGAAGGATCTTGCACGAGAGTTTGAGATGAAGGACTTGGGCATCCTTCATTATTTCCTGGGATTGGAGATTTGGCAGCGCAGTGGAGGACTGTTTGTTTCTCAGGGCAAGTATGCTCGGGAGATTCTAGAGAGGTTCAACAAGCAAGGCTGCAAGCCTATTGACACTCCTCTTCCTGGTGGTTGGAGGAAGGAGGATGCTACTTCAGCGGAGGTAGTGGATGCCACTGTCTATCGACAGTTGGTGGGGTCGCTTATGTATCTGGTCAATACACGACCCGATATATGCTATGTTGTTAACAAGCTTTCGCAAGCTATGGTTAAGCCTACCAAGCTCTTTTGGAAGGCAGGAAAGCATGTATTGCACTATATTAGAGGCACATCGGGATATGGTCTATGGTACAGACAGGAGGATGGAGCGAAGCTTTCTGGCTTCACTGATGCAGATTGGGCAGGGAGTCCAACGGACCGGAAGAGCACTTCTGGAGGAGTTTTCAGCATTGGGTCGATAGCAGTTTCCTGGTACAGCAGGAAGCAGAGATCCGTGGCACTCAGTTCAACAGAGGCCGAGTACATGGCAGCAAGTTTGGCTGCATGCGAGGCTATTTGGATGAGGAAGATCCTCGCAAGTTTGTTCAGGTTGCATTTGGAGCCTACAGTGATCTACTGTGATAACCAGAGCTGCATCAAGCTCTCGGCTAATCCAGTATTTCATGATAGGTCCAAACATATCGACATCAGGTACCATCACATCAGAGATTGTGTTCAGCGGAGAATCATGATGCTTTCATACGTTCCCACGGAGGATCAGGATGCCGACATCCTGACGAAGGCGCTCACCAGGAGCAAGTTCGAATTCCACAGAGGCAGGATAGGGATTGCAGATAATCCATATCTTGCTGAGAGGGAGTGTTGAGAATGCAGCAAGATGATGGAGCTTAGTGAAATGAAGTCGCCTTCACTAAGTGGGCCCGCAGGCAAATTCTCGCGCAAAGTCTATTTTTAGACTATGTCTATTTTTAGACATATGGAGCATGGTTCGGGGATTCCAGTTTGAGATTCTTGGAGCATTGGTCATGTTGGTAAAAATAGATGAGACTCTATTTTTAGGTCGAAGAGGTCGAAGTCTATTTTTAGACTGCCTCTCCTAAAAATAGGGAAGTCAAATATTATTTACCCTTAATAATATTTGGACTCTAAACAACAGTTTACTCTCTTGGAGCACTTCAGTTTGAGCTACGGATGTGGCACATGCAAATGCCAGAAGGAAATACGCTTTTCTTATGGGGTATTGAGCTCATGCATGGTTGACTTCAGTTAGGACTTCAGTGGCAGAAGTTTGGTGGAGTTAATGAGACAGATAGTGGAGTTGTGTTATGTTTATTTTATTTGAACTAGTTGAGATTAGTTTAACTAGATAATCAATTAGTTATGAGTGGATTGAATTAAATATTATTTAATTCATTAATTAGTAACTCATTATTCAACTCAAGAACACATCAGTTCACTACAGTGCATGATCAGTTCAGTGGAGACCAGTGAAGGAGGTAGATGAAAGGGTGGAGTTAGCTATCAGTGGCGACATCAGTTGTGCATGAGATTTGCACCACACTTGGAGGAATTTCCCATGATGATTGCGCTGTCAAGCCAAGGAGATTCGAACCTTGGATATCTATATAGACAGGCCTGGATTGCGCAATAGAGGCAAGGCAATTGGCGGTGAGTTTTGAACCAGTAACCTGTTCAAAACTGAGCTAGATTGTGGGTAATTGTATGAGAAAGTACTGAGTACTTGTGAGGAGTATTGTACTGAGTTTGTTACTTGATTTCTCCATTATAATATACACAATAGCTGTGGGGTTTTCAGCTATAAGCTTTCCCCATACATACTGTGTTAATGTGTATGATGATTTGATGTGTTATCGCTTGATTTTTATTTCCGCATGTGTGATGATCTGAGTGGAAGAGATTATGTGTTGCATATAAATTCGAATTGTATGTGATCAGGATAGTCTCGGTGGATAATTAATCATTATTTAGCAAATTTCTACAACCACAACCGATCTCCTTGTACCTAGACCCAAGCTGATCTTGCTGGATTACATCTGCTTGACATGAACTTGACTCGAGTTGTTGACTTATGGGTGCAAACCACTCTAGATGGGTATATTATTGAGTTTATTAGGGAGGGTTCTCAGTCCTTCTCTAAGGCTGAATCTATATTCAAATCAGGGTTGTGAAGGAGGCTTTTGCAGAAAACCCTATTATGGATTAAAGTTATAATGGTAGAAGAGAACTTGTTGGTATTATAGGGCCCACCCATGGAAGCTTAAAGCCCCGATATTGGGGGAAGGACCTAAGGGGGGGAATGATACCTGGTTGGGAGCTATGGAAATATTTGAGAAATGGATGTGGATGACTTCAAGAAGTCTAGAGATATGAGAGCACAAAAGAGAGAACATACAACTGAAGAATGATGGGAGAAATATTTGGAGGAGATATATAGACGGAAAAAGGAGCTACACTAAGTAGGAGCAACGTTAAGTAGTCTAGAGGTAAGAGAAGGAGAAAGAAGAAATTTGAAGTTGCAGAACTATGGGGATGATGCTAGAGTGAACCCTGTTCTAGTAGGAGCGACTAAGATCACCATAGTGACAGAGGTTCAGAGAAGTAGTAGAAATTCCACCTTGTCAACAAAGATGAGAACACCAAATTTATTGGGCCCTATAGGCTTTGAGGAAAGCCCAAATGATGACATGCATTTCACTATGAGAATATTTCTTTCCAAGAATGATGTGTCTCCTGCAAGTAGCGATTCATTTCCAAACAAATCAAGTAGTACCTCCCCCAAACTTCCCCTGATACTTGATAACAACCATCATTAATTTTTGTCGAAGCTAGTTAAAGTTATAAAGGTCCACAATGTACACATTGCTTACAAAGTCGAACCCTCTAGTGGTAGAAATAGTAATTGTAGTTTGGGTCCCCAAGGATCATCACAACCAGGTTCCCAAGGATTCATACTCATTCCACCATTTCAACCATGTATGGATGGTAACATGGTGGGATCCTTTACTACATATCTTGAATTCTCTGGGAAAGGGAGTGAAGAGGTCGAACAACATTGGTACCTGTGCAAAGCCATATAGAGAGCTCACCAAACTCCAGATGCCATGAATCTTATTGAATTATAGATCGCTGACTCAATAGAAGATTGATACTATGTAGGAGGGCCTAGAATAGGAAACACGAATAGAGGCCATGGCAGGATACCCACATGAACATTAAGGAGGAATGGTATGCCATGATACCACTCTCATAGGACTGCAACATTAAATCCCTGATCTGACAAAGAAGTTAAAGTACATGCTACTAATGTGAACGTCGCAACTGCACATATGGTGTACCAACTGCCATGTCGAAGGGAATCATGCCACATAGTGCCCAAGACTGAGAGGCCCAAGCACTCCCTACGTATTGGCAAGACCATCCACAACTTTATCCACTGCCAGAGTTGCGTAGGTTGGTACAAAAGGGTTATATGTAGGGCACACATAGTTCCATTCTTTTCATAACTAGAAGGGTAAGACTCCATCTAAATATTGTGAAATATGGAGCACCTATGGACATCTCCTTCGTCTTTGTCCCATTTTATAGAAGTATGAAAATGTCCCAAACAATGTTTTTTATGAGTTTTGTGGTTCACCTACCCACCACGTTGATCAACGCAGGGAATTAAATGCCCTAGCTAACCAGTTGGATCACTTTGCTTACAGAATAAATGAAGCCCCTCAAAGACGAGGAAGAACAAGGGGGAAGAATAGGAGGCAAAGGTCTGATACGCTGTTACAATTGTGATCAAGAGGGACATGTTGCAAGAGACTTTCCACTGCCCATAAGACCCTGTTGGGCTAATATGCATGCAACTGAAGACTGTCCAGAGCTAATTTCTAGGTGGGAAGAGTGAAACCGCCAAAGGGGAGCAAATATAATTAATGTTGAACCAAGGGAACCCGAGACAACTCTCCTTTCAAACATTAATATAGTCACTCGGGGAGGGAAGAAGACCAAATCTGACTTGGGAACCATTGAACAACCAAGAATTATAAAGTTGGCCTCACCAAAGTGCTCGTATGATTCTAGCCAGCAGAATAAATACTACAAAGAGGCCATAAAGTTTTTTAACAAATTCACTCTAACTATTGAGCTCCAAGGAGAACAACAAGAACCCTCAAAATCTAGAAGCCCAAAACTCTTGCAACATAATTCCCAACCTACAGAAGAATGGTTTAGGCTATTTCTGTAGATTGTAAATGATGAGTAAATGCTCAGACACTTGCAGGAAAATATTAAAGTTGTTTCCAAGGATGGGGTGGTCGAGAAAGGACTCATATCCACCAATTTACCCGAAATACACTCCAGATGAGTGTGCATGAACAATAAAACAACAGGGAGGGAGTTCCAGATTGATGCCTAGATTGAGAGCTTTCAGATCAAGGATAAAATGCCAGACTTGGGTTCAGATGTGAATATCTTTCTGAGGAAAACCTAGGAAGCCTTGGGAAGTCCCAAGCTGACACTTTCTCTAATTCAATTATGCACAACTAAATAGTATTTTATCCTCCTCATTGGACGTCTCGAGGATGTATAGGTCGACATAGCAGGGGTAAAGAATTACACTGATTTCAAGGTAATATATATTATGCGAGACAAAGATCCCTATTTTGCATTGCTAGGAATATACCAGGCCTTTGAAAACTATGCAATAATTGATCTAAAAACGGATATGATGATATTTGAAGTGGAGGGAGTTAGGGTGATCCAACCCCGAGACTCGTATCAAGGGCCAAGTTTCACTAAGCCAACAGATGCAAGAGAAGAACCTGAGTTTCTGGACGATTTGTATCAGATGATAGTGGGAAAAAGGGAAGACTACATTAATCCTACATCAAGGTGATCGATCAAATAGAGAAGTGTTTAGAGCTCTAAAGTCAAATCTGAGGCTGCATGGGATGGCCGGAAACAGGGTGGAAATGAGATCAACACAAAATGCTATGCCATGATCCTCCGTATCTGATGAGTTCCATTATTAGACATATTTGGAGGGGTTAATGGTCACCTTTTTTCCTTCTTAGATCAAATTTTCTTGCATTTTTATTATTATTTGGTTTTATGATGCTAGTATAGGTGGTGATTAAGGCTAACATACACTGAGTGCCTAATATGAGGTTGAGTGTAGAAAATCATGAATTATTAGTATTTTCATAAGGATTTTATCATAAATACTTGGAGGAGACAACAAGGAGAAATTATAGGAGGATTGTCCACCCTCCTTAATTCCAAAGGCAGCCAAAGGATCCCCAAGGATTCTCTCCAGCAATTCGAAATCCAGAGGCAGCGAAGCAACTCAAAGAGGAGTGCACTCAATCTTTGTTTACCTGGAGTAAAGTGGACTCAATCACTATTTTCTAGGGAGCTGTTGGTAGTTTCCCTGTAGAATAAATAGAGAAAATCTAGAGCTAGGAAGGGTCAGAACTTTGTTGCAAGATATTGAGCTTTTTATTATTTTACTCAGTGATCAAAATTTCAGAAATGTATGAGGCTATTTCTTTATCAAATGAGCAGACTGATTTCCTCTTACTGATTTAAGTTTCAGAGAGCTAGGCTTGTGGGTTAGGTCCCAATTCATGTGGCTCAACTTCTCTGCTATATTTATTCTCTGATTTCTGTCATTTCATTAGTTCTTCTTTTGATAATTTCGTTTATGTTTCAAGTTGCAATTTAGTTTTTATTTTAGTGTGTTGCTGTAGGTTTCATTTTATTGTGAGTAATAGAATATAGGAGAAAAACCAAAAAAAGCTGTGGATCAAGGCCCCCTTCTCATCTCTATCAATAGATCTCAAGGAGGGCGAACCTTCCCACAGACCCAAAAATCGATTTCTATTCACTGTTTCTGAGATTAAAAGTAGAGTTGCATTACCATTTTTTAGTCTTCCTTTGCACTGTATTTTTACGCATTTATCTGTTCCTTTGCACATAAGTTAGCAGGTTGATTGCAATAATTATTGTTAAAACCCTAGAGCAGCACCGTGGTGCCTCCCCGCTCCATTCTCCATCTCTGTCTTCATAATCTACGCACTTCTATTACGCCCTCCATTTCTGCTTTTTCTCGGTTATTATCACTGTCACACCCACCTTTTTATTCATAAAAACACTTAAACCATTCAACCCACCTTATTCCCTTGTTTTTATTAGTCACGATTGCCTTACCCTTTTTAATGCAAAACACTTGAAAAATATTGGAATTCTACCTCCTCCCTTGCTCCTCGAATCTCCCGCTACCGTACTTTACTCATCTCAATTCGCATTTTCTATTGGTTTCCGTTAATACTTCCGCCTCCGAACCCCGATTGCGATATTATTGTAGCACTTTGCCATGTCCCCCATCGCATTTCACACTTCACAAATCTCAACCTTATTGCAATCACATCGCTGCACCTTCCCGTGTCGCACTTCTCACTTCAAAACCCTTTCGTTACCTTTTAACTTACCGCACCTCCCTCTCACCTTTTCGCAAATCACATTTTGCAATCTCCATCCACTCCTTGTTAACACTTACCGCTCCTATTTGCAGATTGCAATATTGGTATCCAGCTCCACCACTGGTCCCACTGCCACATGATCCGATTCATCACATATCGCAGCTCGTTCCCAAACAACACTTCCGCCACTCCTCCAACCACGCAATATTGCGATATTGCGATATCACATATCGCAGATCGTAACCTTTGGCCTTTTTGCAAATCGCATTTCGCACTCTCCATCTGCTCCTTGTTAACACTTACTGCTCCTGTCTGTTGATTGCGATATTGGTATCACGCTTTGCCACCGGTCCCACCACCACGTCATCTGACTCATCGCATTTTGCTCCCGCTCCCAAATTTTACTCCCACTTCTCCTCGAGCCTACGATATTGTGATATTGCGGCATCGCATAACGCATTTCCATCCCTCCATCACAACCCCACCATCGCACTTTTCAAATCATTCCACTCTAAATCATTTTTGCGCTATAATAAAGTTTTAATAAGGTTTAAACCCCCTCTTTCCACCTCTAAGCCTTGTTTCATGTGGTAAGCCCTCCATTAGAACCTTTAGCCCATTTTCCTCCAAAATCCAAGCCACACTTTGTCAAGTTTAGTTTATCATGAATAGTTGCATGGTTAGAAGCATGATAGCATGGTAAATAGGTCAGAGGATAAGTAGGGTGTGTTTATCCAATTGGCCTAACTAGGTGCAACTTAGTTCAATTTCTTTTTAGTCATTTCCTTTTTGTAGATTAAATTAGTTTCCTTTCTGAAATTTAAGTTAGTTTCATTCCTGTCAGTTCCTTATAGAAATTTACTTTCCAGTTCTTATCATAGTTTAAGAAATAGAACCCCTTCGTAAAGCAGAAGAGGATGACATGAGCAACATGCATCTGCTGTGTATATAGCACTATCACCTCCAAGTTTGTATGAACCCTGGGTTGATAAAGTAAAGTAGGGAAACCCCTGGGGGTTGCAACACTCTTATTGAAATACCAGGGCTCACCACTTTTTGGCCCCGTTGCCAGGGCGGTGTCTAGTAGATGCTTTTATTTTTTTTTAGCATTCTTTTCTACTTTCCTTTATTTTCATGTTATTTCAGAAATAATGAAAAAAAAAATATAATTTTCATGCCTTGTAGGAGTATGAATACTCAAAGACAAATCTTACCTAAAACCCCCACATCACCTACTAGCCACTCTTCACTCTTCTTCGGTGGCAGTGAGACTAAAATTCCTATAGGAGAGCCTTCTGAATACTCTGAGGAACCTATTGGGGAAGAAGAAGAAGATCTTGGTCCAACTGAGGGACCTGCTTCACCTATCTTAACCATGGCTGGGATCCAGAGAACCTTTCCCATAAGAGAGGCAGACGGGGAGACTAGAATGAAAAACATTAGCCCCTCAGCTCTTCCACACTTTCATGGACTTACCTTTGAGGGCCCGACACATTCATGTTTGAATTTGTTGTTTTTTGTAGGACTTATGACTACACCTCTGATGATCAGAAGTTGAAGCTTTTCCCATCCACCCTTAAGGATGCAACCTTGCACTGGTTCATGGGTCTGCCTGGGGATAGCCTCACTAGCTGGGCACAGATGGAAGAGAACTTCAACAACAAATACAAATACTACTGTAGGTCCAAGGAAACTAAGGATGAGCTATTTATGATGACTCTAGGCCTAGATGAATCCTTAGAGGACTATGAAGAGAAATTTCAATTGAACTATAAGAGAGCCAACTGTACTCTTGATCTCGACTCACTTAAACTTGTACTTCTTCGAGGGATCAGAGAAGAGATGATAGAAACCTTAAATATGATATCAGGAGGAGATATCTAACAAAAACCTTATGAAACAATCAAAACTGTCTTCTGGAACCATTCTAGGGCATTTAGGAAGAAGGGAAGAGCTAGCCAAAGTATATCCAATACCCCTTCCTCTTCCACCTCCATCAAACATGATATTGGGAATATGTTGGAGGACTTCAAGAGTGACATGCTGCACACCCTTGCTTTTCAAATGGACACCATGCAGGTCAAGAGGAAGCAGGAGGAAGCAGAAAGAGCCTTGGTTGTATTTTGTCTTAGATGTACCAGGAAGCACCCAAGAAATGAATGTCCACTGAATGTCATAGAGGTTTTCTTACTCTGTGAAGAGAATCATGCCACAGACAAGTGTCCCTCCTTACCTGGACTTAAGGCTACATATTAAGGTGGGGAAGCAATGCCAGAGCAACTCTGTTTCTTCAACCAGAGAAGGCCTCAAGGCCCTTGGCCATATCAACAAGGTATGCCAGGTGCACCTCACTCTTATTATCACAAAAATCATAGTGCACCCATGCAAACTTGGTACATCCCCACTCCCCCATCCTAGTCTACACCTCCTACTTGGCCTTACAACCCTTCATATCATCCTCGGCTAGGAAACCAACCATTCCACCAGTATGTTCCACAACAAACTCAGTGGAACAATCCAACCCAAGGGTGGAGGCCTAAAAAAAGTCAACCAACTGCTCTAATGCCTCCACCCCAACCTCAAACTTAGCTTACTTATGCTGCGCCACCTAGGCTACCTCAAATTCCTGCACAACCCAATCCAAACCCGAACAATAGACAGGCACAACAGGCTCCCAATGGAGAAACATCCTATCCAGTTTATGTTGTGGAGATACAGGAGGTTAATATGAGGTCAGGAAGAGTGCTCCCAGACAACCATCCTCTATATCCACCTATAGAGGTTGAGGAGGAAAAGGAAGAAGGTTGTTCACTCAGATCCAACAACCTCCTTTTTCTGAGCGCTTAATCCACCCTAGTCAGCACACCCTAGAGGAGACTAAACTCCAGGGAGAATTGGAAAATTTGTGTGTAAAGATACCACTTCTCTAGGCCATTAAGGATGTCCCTATCTACAATACGCTCATCAAATAAAAGTGCTTCAATAAAACTAGGAGAAGGAAGAGACATACCCCCACCATCAATGTGGTAGGACAACTGTCTGACCTAATGCTGGGGAGGGTGATATTTCCAAAGTACCTGGACCTTGGTAGTCCAGTTGTTGATGTGCATATAGATGGTGTCGTAGTCCCCAACAATATGATTGATCTAGGGGCTTCCATCAATGTCATGACCAAGGAAACTATGTTGAAACTTAATCTGCAAGGGACTTTGAGGAAAACCACAACAATTCTGCAACTTTTAGATCGGTACACAGTAACTTCAGAAGGAATTGTTGAGGATGTTATGGTTACCATTGACTCTTGGGAGTATCCTACCATTTTCTTGGTCCTACAACCAAAAATCAAGTTTAATGGTTATCCTCTCATCTTAGGGAGACCTTGGTTAGCCACTGCAGATGCTTATATTAGTTGTCGGGCCAGAAACATGACTATCAAAAATTGGCCTTTGTCTAAACAGCTAGTGTTATATCCTCCAGCCCAACCTTCCATTGATCATGATCTCCCTATATGGTTGGAGGATGAAGAAGATGAGTTGTATAACACTGCCCCTATGTGTACCATAGATGCTATTCTTAGAGGGGGGTAGCTTGATGAAGATGAACTCATTGACCATGCCATTCAAAACTAGTCCTCCACTGACATTCCTCTCAAAACCTTAGTCAAAGAGTCTGAAAGCCAACCCTGGATGGAAGTGCACTCAGTTGAGTCAACCTCTGAATCCACCAAGGCTATTGAGTTTGGCCCATCCATATATCTGAAAATGAACCCAAACCTCACGAATGAAGAAGAGAAGCAGCTATGCCAACTTTTGAAAGAGAATTTAGATGCGTTTGCTTGGCATTACAAGGACATGAAAGGGGTGCATCCTTCAGTGTGCAAACATCATATTTACATCAACGAAGGATACAAAGCTATGAGACAACCATAAATAAGAATGAACCCAGCTCTGAAGGACATAGTCAAAGAAGAGTTGTAGAAACTATTGGATGCAGGGTTCATATATCCTATATCCGATAGTGAGTGGGTATCTCCTCTTGTCCTAGTCCCAAAGAAGAATGGGAAGTGGCGAATCTGTGTTAATTATCGAGAACTTAACAAAGCCACCAAGAAAGACCATTTCAATTTTCCCTTTATAAGCCAAGTCCTGGATGGCCTTGCGGGGAAGAAGTTATTTTCCTTCTTAGATGGGTTCAGTGGGTACAATCAGATTCAAATCAACCCCAAAGACAAGGCTAAGACTACTTTCACTTGACCTTGGGGTACATTCGCTTATAGAGTCCTACCCTTTGGGTTGTGCAATGCCGCATCTACCTTCCAAAGAGCTGCCTTAAGCATCTTTTCTGAGTTAGTCCATGACTTTGTCGAAATATACATGGATGATTTCACACCATATGGGGATGACTTCCAGGAAGCTCTCTCCGATTTGGGTAAAGTACTAAGAAGGTGCATTGAGATGCATCTCTCCTTGAACCCAGATAAGTGTGAATTCCTGAAGAAAGTAGGGGTTGTATTAGGACACTCCATATCCCAATCAAGAATACAGGTAGACCCGAACAAAATCATTATCATCAAAAGGGTACCTTATCCTCAAAAGCAGAGTGATTTCAGGAGTTTCTTAGGTTTAGTTGGTTACTATAGAAGGTTCATCAAATATTTCAGCAAGATGGCTTCGCCATTATTTGGGTTATTGGCCAAAGATTCTGAGTTTATTTGGTTTGGTCCTTGTTAAGAGGCTTTTGAGCTCATTAAGGAAAAGTTGACTATTTCCCCCATCCTCCGAGGTCCAAATTGGACTATTCCTTTCCACATCCACATGATGCATCCGAAAAAGCTGTAGGGGCAACATTAGGAAAATTAGAGGACAAAATCCCTTATGCCATTTATTTCATCAACAAGAAATTGTCCAAGGCTGAGTTGAATTATACTGTTACTGAGAAGGAGATGTTAGCCATTGTTCATGATTTGAAAAAATTCAGGCATTATGTAACTGGATATCAGACCTTTGTTCACATTGACCATGTAGCCATCAAGTATTTAATGAACAAACAGGATGTTAATTCTAGGATAATTAGATGGTTGTTACTTTTGCAGCAATTCGATTTGACGATTGTTGATAAACCTGGAAAGGAGAATGTTGTTGCGGATTTTTTGTCCAGATTAGCTCTCCCTGCAGGTGAAAAAGGAATGGTTGATGACCAGCTGCCATATGAGAATCTCTTTGATATATCAATACTATCACCATGGTTTGTTGATATATCCAACTACTTTGTTGCTGGGAGACTCCCTCCTAATTTTTCATTCAAGGAGAGGAGCAGAATCATCAGAAAAAGCGCCCCTTTCACATGGATTGGGGGAAACCTTTTCAAGCTAGGCCCTGATAAAATCCTAACGAGACGTGTGAGGGAGGAAGAAGTTTTTGATATCCTCTTTGCATGTCATGACAACCCATGTGGAGGCCACTTTGCTGCAAAGAGAACTGCTTACAAAGTTTTGCAGGCAAGATACTATTATCCTACCCTTCACCAAGATTCTAGAAGATGCACCAGCAGGTGTGACCAGTGCCAAAGGATGGGGAAACCCACGCAAAGGGATGAGATGCCTTTGCACCATCAAGTGGCTCCTGAGCCATTTGATAAGTGGGGCATGGACTTTGTTGGACCTATCGATCCACCATCCGGAAAAAAGAAGTATATCATAGTTTGCACTGATTACTTGACAAAGTGGGCTGAAACAAAAGCAGTGAAGGTAGTAACTGAGGAGAAAGTAGCAGAATTTTTGAGGGAGAATTTGTTTTACAAGTTTGGGTACCCCAGAGAAATAGTCACTGATAAGGGAGCAAAATTCACCTCTCACCTCATTGATAATGTTTTGAGGAAGCACGAGATTAAGCATAGAACTTCTACTGCCTATCATCCTCAGGCAAATGGCCAAGTAGAAGTAACTAACCGAGCTTTAGAGAGCATCCTCACCAAGGTTGTGAGTAGCAATAGAAAATATTGGGCAAACATATTGGTAGAAGCTACTTGGGCCTACAACACTACTTGGAAGACAACAACATGATTCACTCCTTATGAACTAGTCTATGGTAAGAAGGCTCTACTTTCAGTTGAGTTTGAATTCAATACTTTAAGAATGGCAGCTGAATTAAATCTAGATCTATCAAATGCCCAAAAAGAGAGGTTGCTACAACTAAATGGATTGGATGAGTTCAGAATGCAAGCACTTCTTCACAAGGAGGTAGTTCAGTTGCAAAGGAAGGTATGGCATGACAAGAACATCAAAGAAAAGACCTTCCAAGAAGGATATTGGGTGTTGTTGTATGATTCAAGGTTTAAATATTTCAAAGGCAAGTTGATGAAAAGATGGTTTGGACCTTACACAGTGGAAAAATGTTTTGATAATGGCACAGTTCAAATCAGAACCATAGATAAGGAAGGAATCCCCTTGCTTGTCAATGGTCACAGACTCAAAATTTGAAAGAAGCCTTTATCAAGGGCAGATTTCATAAATTCAATAAGCATAGAGGTGTATGTGACAAGAAACTCCATAGTTTCCCACACCTCCTGAAAAAATAAAAAGAGAAAAACAAATAAAGATCCATGGGTGAAAACCTCTCTGAGGCGCCCAAGGAAAGTTTGTGGGTTGAAAACCACCATGGAGGCAGCCCACTTTCTTTCCAAAAAAAAAAAAAAAATTGCATCTCTGTGTTTTCTGTGCTTGCTGTTTTGTAGGTTATTAACGGTTTTTGGAAACACAGGGAAGCATTCATCTTCTTTTCCCTTCTTCTATTTTACCATCCATCCCATGATTCACTCCATTCATTTTCATAACTTCCTCCATCACCTCCATACACCACATTCCTCCATTCCTGAGCACAATGTAGCAAGGAAATAAAAACACAGACTGCTACAGACATCAGGGAATTCCTACAGCGCAAAAATCTGTTCATAAACAATAAGAAAAAAAAAAAGAGAGGAGTTTATAAAGCAGACCCCAGGAAAGACAAGAGTGCCACCCATGGCATCTGGAGCACCCCCTCGCAACATCTACAACGAGAAGAAATAGAAAGAAAGATCAACAAATCACTCAAAGAGTTTCTCATTCAACAAGCTGCTCACTCGGAAAACATGAAAATAAGGAAGAATGCAGCATATAAGAGGCTTGTCTCCAAATTCTAGCTCCTACAAACGCCTTGAAAGAAAATGGTAAGCTCAGGTATAGCTCCTCACCCCTCGCTCTGCATTCATAATGGCCAAAAATAATTAAATTTTCATACTAAGAGTTTAAGAGGCAAAAACGTGGCCAGTTAACTTGGCCACCACCATGAAGTATGACTGAAAAAACTAGAAGTACACGCCATCTGGGACAACAAAAAAATTAATCAGTTGGAGTGGAGGAGGTCGAGAGGAGGAGAATTGTAGTATCAACTGGTTAACAGGAAGAGGGTCCAACTGTCTGCAACAAAAACTGGAGCTGAACCGCATTACATAAATGCTTCAAAAAAAAAAAAAAAAAGCTGCGCAATCTAATAGTAAAGAGGGCTCGTCTCATCCAAACTAGTAAACTGGAAATTTTTAAAGGGAGAGAGACCGACAAAAGCCCTCACTGTAGCAATAGAGAGCTTCATCCGTGTATTTTGGTACAACATGCAACATCAGCAACAGAACAAAATCACCCTACCCATGGCTTGGTCCTCTTTCATAAATATGAGCAGGGAAGATTTTATAGCAACCACCCAAACAAGGAAGAATTCCACTTCTAGCCTTAGAGAAGAAGAAGAGGAACCAGAAGAAGAAGAAGAACCAATAGTGGAAGAAGAACCAGAAGAAGAAGAAGAACCAAAAGAAGAAGAACCAGAAGAAGAAGAACCAGAAGAGGAATAAGAAGAACCAGAAGAACCAGAAGAAGAAGAGGAAGAGACAAAGGGCCAAGGAAAAACATAAGAGATGGCAATAGAAGTCATAGAGGTAGAAGAAAGTGAGAAAAAAGTAGACTCACAACACAACACCACATCCCCTCAATACAAAGAGGTAGTTTCCACCTTAGCTCCTCTAAGCGCAAAGAGAAAAAGGTAGACCTCTATCTATTTCAGAGCTGACAAGAGTCAGAGGATAAGTCATAGAGAGCCAGAAACTCCTCCCATGAGCCCAATTATCATTGAATAATCACCAAGGGAGGAGGAAATAATCAAAGAAATAGTTCTGAAGGAGCAGCTGCAGAAGGCACAAGCAGAGAATGTAGCATTGAAGGAGCAACTGTAGCAAAAAGGGCAGCAAGTAGCCACCATGGAAGACTTATGCATAGAAGCCCTTCAACACGGATTCCCTTCTGACTAATATAATGTGTACCTCAAGGAGAAACGACTCCTATTTCAAATCAAAACTATAGACTCCCATGGATCACTACCTTTCCAAGATTGTAGGAAATTCATGGATTTATACAAGTAAGCTAACATGGTTCATCAGGCAAAAATGGCAGAGTTTTATGTGCATAGCCTTGTGCTGACAAATCTGGATACTTGGGATCCCAATTCCACAATGGGGGATATGCAAATAATGGCTCTAAAATCTTGGATAACGAATGAAGACACTAGAGAAAAAGAGACATGGAGGGTCATGGAAAGAAGAAATAGAGAACCCTTATATATTAGACCGGAATTATTTATCCCAAGATGAGTCATCCTTAATCGTCGAGAGATTGAAAGGGACCCTGCACTTGTTGAAAGCTACCTTCTGACTCAAACACAGGTAATAGGACACTTTGATGATGTTTTTAGGCAGATAGAAGATGAGTGTATTATGGCCAACCAGAGGGGATGGAACAACCTCCCTCACAACCTCAAGAAAAGGGAGTACTATACTCCAGAAAGACTTAGGGGTGCTTTGGAAAGGGCACCATTATACAAGAGGGCCATGCAGGCCAAAAACATCAAATGGTTGGGTCTAAATCTCAACCCACCTTTTCTGCTGGGGCTGAATGATGAAAAGGACACAGATGCACAAGATAGAGAATGGGAGAATGCATCAAGGAATAATGGTTTTTATCTCCTTGGGGAAACTCCCACACTTCTTCCTCAAAAAATCAGGGGGGTTGTCAAATCCTTGAAGGAAATGCAGGAGGAGGATTATTTGCTCAAAGGATAAGCAACCATTCAGTAGGGAGGTGATCATGAGCTTCATCATTAAACATATTTGGAGGGGTTAATGCTCACCTTTTTTCCTTCTTAGATCTATTTTTTTTGTATTTTTATTATTATTTGGTTTTATGATGCTAGTACAGGTGGTGATTAAGGCTAACATACTCTGAGGGACTAATATGAGGTTGAGTGCAGAAAATCATGAGTTATTAGCATTTTTATAAGGATTTTATCATAAAGACTTGGAGGAGACAACAAGGATAAGTTATAGGAGGATTGTCCACCCTCCTTAACTCCAAAGGCAACCAAAGGATCCCCAAGGATTCTCTCCAATATTCGAACTCCAAAGGCAGCCAAGCAACACAAAGAGGAGTGCACTCAATATTTGTTTACTTGGAGTCAAGTGGACTCAATCACTATTTTCTAGGGAGCTATTGGTAGCTTCCCTGTAGAATAAATAGAGCAAAGCTAGAGCTAGGAAGGGTCGGAATTTTGTTGCAAGCTATTGAGATTTTTATTATTTTACTCAGTGATCAAAATTTTAGAAATGTATGAGGCTATTCCTTTATGAAATGAGCAGACCGATTTCATTTTACTGATTTAAGTTTCAGAGAGCTAGGCTTGTGGGTTAGGGCCCAATCCGTGTGGCTCAACCTCTCTGCTGTATTTTTTCTCTGCTTTCTGTCATTTCATTAGTTCTGCTTTTGATAATTTCGTTTACGTTTCAAGTTGCTGTTTAGTTTTGCTTTCAGTGTGTTGGTGTAGTTTCATTTTCTTGTGAGTAATAGAATAGAGGAGAAAAAACAAAAAAATATGTGGATCAAGATCCCCTTCTCATCTCTGTCAATAGAGCTCGAGGAGGGCGAACCTTCCCACAAACCCAAAAACTGATTTCTGAGATTAAAAGTAGAGTTGCATTACCATTTTTTAGTCTTCTTTTGCACTGTATTTTTATGCATTTGTCTGTTCCTTTGTGCATAAGTTAGTAGTTTGATTGCATGAATTATTGTTAAAACCCCAAAGCATCTCGATGGTGCCTCCACGCTCCATTCTCCATCTTTTTCTTCACAATCTACGCACTGTTTTTACACTCTGCATTTCCTCTTTTTCCCGCTTATTCTCATTGCCACACCCACCTTTTTATTCATAAAGACACTTAAACCATTCAACCCGCCTTATTCCATTGTTTTATTAGTCACGGTTTCCTTACCCTTTTTAACGCAAAACACTTGAAAACCATTGGAATTCGACTTTCGCCCTTGCTCCTCGAATCTCCCGCTATTGTACTTTGCTCATCATAAATCACATTTTCTATTGGTTTCCGTTAATACTTCCACCTTCGAACCCCGATTGCGATAATACTGTAGCATTCTACCATGTCACCCATCACATTTCGCACTTCACAAATCTCGGCCTTATTGCAATCGCATCGCTGCACCTTCCCGTGTCGTACATCGCACTTCGCAACATTTTCCTTACCTTTTAACTTACTGCATCTCCCTCTCGCATTTTCGCAAATCACATTTCACACTCTCCATCTGCGCCTTGTTAACACTTACCGCTCCTGTCTGCCGACTGCGATATTGGTATCATGCTCCGCCACCGGTCCCACCGGCACGTCATCTGAATCATAGCATATCGCAGCTCGTTCCGGAACAACACTTCTGCCACTCCTCCAATTGTGCAATGTTGTGATATTGCGATATCGCATATCACAGATCACAACCTTTGGCCTTTTCGTAAATCGAATTTTGCACTCTCCATCCGCTCCTTGTTAACACTTACCGCTCCCATCTGTTGATTGTGATATTGGTATTGCGCTCTAGCACCGGTCCCACCGCCACTTCATCCGTCTCATCGCATTTCGCTCTTGCTCTTGAATTGTACTCCCACTTCTCCTCCAGCCCGCGATATTGCAATATTGAGACATCTCATATCGCATATTGCACTGCCAACCCTCCATTGCAACTTGGCCACCAGACTTTTCAAATCATTCTACTCCAAATAATTTTTGCGCTATAATAAAGTTTTAATAAGGTTTAAACCCCCTGTTTCCACGTCTAAGCCTTGTTTCATGTGGTGAGCCCTCCATTAGCACCTTTAGCCCGTTTTCCTCCAAACTCCAAGCCACACTTTGTCAAGTTTAGTTTATCATGAATAGTTGCATAGTTAGAAGCATGATATCATGGTAAATAGATCAGAGGATAAGTAGGGTGTGTTTAGCCGATTGGCCTATCTAGGTGCAACTTATATCAGTTTATTTTTAGTCATTTATTTTTTTCAGATTAAATTAGTTTCCTTCTTTCATTTCCTTTCTGCAATTTAAGTTAGTTTCATTCCTGTCAGTTCCTTCCAGCAATTTACTTTCCAGTTCTTATCATAGTTTAAGAAATAGCACCCCTTCATAAAGCAGAAGAGTATGACATGAGTAGAATGCATCTGCTATGTATATAGCACTGTCACCTCCAAGTTTGTATGAACCCCGGGTTGATAAAGTAAAGTAGGGCAACCCCTGTGGGTTGCAGCACTCTTGGTGCAATACCAGGGCTCACCAGTATCAACTAAGTTGGTATTGAGGTACACAAATTTACTATTTTTAATGGCATGGGTTTTGTTACTGATTTTATTAATGAAGTTGATTCAACCATCTCATAAATACACAAAGTACCCTTACTAGACGTCGGTCTTCAAGTGACATTGACTAGGTGGTGGGGCTCTCATCACAACCATCTTAGAGAGCGGCGGGAGGTTAAGACAACATTGGTAGCTAGATTCAAGTATTTGGAGGACCCCTCGTCCAATGTCACCAAGTATCGAGGGAACACTCGCCCTCAACAACACCTACAATACTGTACGACCAAATGGATCAGAGAAGGAATTCCATAAAACTTATGGGTGCATAGATTTGTCCATACTTTGGGGAAATTTCCGCAAGCATGGAATGTGAAGTAAGAGATAAGAAGATAAACCAATGAATGGGACATATGGTAGCCCAGTTTATCAACGATGTTTCCTTCACCGATAACAACGAGAGGATAATAACTGCTTTATAAGCTGCCAAAAGGGTGTTACTCTTGGTAGGACATCTAAATGATGGCTACCTAGATCAGAACACCTTTGATCACATATATGAATCCATATTCCATGAAGTTGTGGCTTGTGGAATATAAACCCGGAACCTGGTTGGGATGATTTAGAGGAAATAAGGAATTTGAAATTTAAGGAATTCGAAGGGGAGCGAAGCGTCGAAGATGGGTCTGTAACTGCTGATCTGCAACTACTACCTCTGAAGTTGCGGAAGCACAATATCAACACTGAGGAGAAACCAAAATTAGCTTCAATTGGGGGTTATTGGGATGAGCAAAGTACCAAGGAAATCTTTGAACTCCTAAGAAAATACGAAGACTTGTTTCCTTCATCTGTTGTGAAAATTAAGGGGATTAAAGGGGAGCTAGGTGAAATGAAGATTGTGCTTAAACCAGATGTGAAGCCTGTGAAACACCGACCATATATATTGAAACCAAGGGTCAAAGAGAAGGTGAAGAGGGAGATATAAATTTTTTTGGAAGAAAGACTTATTTTTCCAGTTAACGAGGCTGGTTGGGTCATCCCAATTGTCATACAAAACAAAAAGGACTCTAAATAAACCTAGGTTTGTGTGGACTAAAGGAGTTTGAACAATGCCTGTGTTCATGACCCTTTCCCCACCCCTTCCAGTGACGAGGTCCTAGAAAATGTGGCAGGAAATGAAGCTTACTATTTAATAGATAGATTCTATGGCTAGAACCAATTCTGTATTATAGAGGAGGATAAGAAGAAAACCACATTCACGACTGAATGGGGATCCTATGCCTATCATGTCATGCCTTTTGGACTCAAGAATGCACCAACAATGTTCTCGAGGATTGTAATTGTCGTCTTTTGGGACTATATTCATAGGGTTTTGGAGGTTTACATGGATGATTGGACCGTCTATAATTTATTAAAAAGGCACTATAATTTGTTTCCAGTGATGTTTTACCATTGTAGACAACTACAAATCTCCTTAAACTTTAAAAAGTGCATTTGTTTTCCACCCCTTTGGAAAATTTATGGGCAATATAGTTTGTAAAGAGGGAGTATGTGTCGATCCTGCTAAGGTTGCAGTAATTATGAATATGCCCCCGTCGACAATTGTTAAACAATTGAGGTCCACCCTCAGCCATAGAGAGAATTACTGCAGGTTCTGTTAGCCACCTATATTTTTCCATTATATCAGCTGGTGGCTAAATATTCTTTGCAGCCTTCAAGAAACAAATTCAGTCCTAAAATTGTTGGTGTTTGAAGTCTTTTGGTGAAACCATAAATTGCTGGTTAGATCTTCATACTTTTCCTTCTCCCAGCCTCTGATATTCCACAAAAATCCAAGTCAAATACTGCTGCATCCCTTTTCCTTTCCCCTCCCTTGCTTCCATCTTACCTTCATTCTCCAATCTCCTTTTATTCTTAAAAACCCCACAAAACCATATGTTATTCCTTATCCCTTCATTAATCTCGTTTCCTAAGGTTAAAAACCCATCTTTTAACCTTATCGGAATTATATTTCCTTTTGAAATTCTTTGAAAAAACCATAGAAAACACATTTTTCTATGCGTTAGGCTTAGGCCCCTCAGGCTAAGCCCCCTGCCTTTTCTTCCTCCACATGCCCGAGCGCCAGGACTGACCGCTCAGTCCTGAGGCGCTAAACCAAAATATAACCCCTCTCCATCCTTTTTCCTCTGAACATTCAAAAACCCATCTTTTATAAGGTTTGGCGTGAAATATTAAATCACATGTTTTATTGCCCCAAGTCCTTATTAGCCGTCGATCTGCTCCCCAGATCCGACGGAGCGGAGTGAGCCCCACCTGGTGGACCCCCCTCCCCCGCGCACTTTCCCAAAAACTGTGGTTTTCCTCCCGCACCACTTTTCGTCGGGTGGCGGTTTTATCCCGTCGGCCAGCGATTCCATACGCTGGCCGACACGTGTCCTTCGCCCCGTTCCAAAACCGCCGCGTTGTCTCATCGCCCGCACATTATTCTTCGGACCATAGCCCCGCAGCGGGATTCACCTCCACCATCGGATTTGGGCCCTCCCATCTAACGGTTGCCGATCGCCTCATCTGCTCGACCTTTAACGGACTTGCCCACCCGTTAACTTCCCCGGCGCGTTCGAAAACCGATCTCCGCCGTCGGTCTCTGTAGATCGACGTTTCTCATACAAAATCCTGATTCCATCGTACAATCCACCTTTTTTCCGCTGACTTTCCGAAACGCTCCCGACCGTTAATCGCAGTACGATCAACGGCTCTGATTGCTCCATTTCCCGCACGCCCTCCAATGCAGATTTGTCCATATAACGCAGGATTTTCTCATTTTGCTTGTATTTTGTAGGTTTTAAAGGTTCTTTCGTAGTATTTTAGGAAAATTGGAAAGACGGGGGTGACGACTCCCGTTCTTTCGATTTATCTAGAGGATCGACCGCAGGGTGAAGAATAATGTTATCAACGAGGTGTCATGAGCCTTGGTTGCTGCGCACCCCTGTAAAGATTGAAGAATACCGTCAAAATCAACGCAGAGAAAGAGTATCAGATATTGAAGACAACAATGAACAAGAGCAGCATATTAGTGGACAGATTGGCGGGGATTACGGCTAAGATGGTTATCAAAAGCCTAATCCCCGACTCAGAACACAGATTAAAGGAAAACCTAAAAGTGTTCATCAGACATATTGCCTCCACCGCCATACTTTGAGGCAAATTGATTCCTCAACCACCGCAGTGCCACCTATTGCCTCAAAATGCTCAATCAGAGGCTGAATTTATTGAACAGGGTCAGATATTATGCCTCAGAATAGCCAAAGAAGTTATTTCTGCCCCAGATTTAATGACAGAATGTTTGCAGAGTAACCCTAATAGTACGCAGAGCCTCAAATGTCAAACAAAATCTCCCTCCGAGCTTACTTCATAAGTGTAAACACATTAATGCAGTGGAACACCTGTATGATTTCTCCATCGAGCCTCCAAGGGCCAGGAAGACATTAATTTTTCATTAATTGTATTTGGGATCTTTTTATCAGATCTCACCTCCTCATCCTTCTATAAATACTTCAGTAGAAGATGAGTGAGGGGTTGGATTGTTTGGTTGTTAATGTAAACTACTGAAGCATTGTAATGTAATTGAGCCGGGAACTCTTGACTGTAAATAGTGGTTTCATGGGCTCTTGGAGCTCTGCTTGTAACAGATAGGTTAGGTTGTGAAGAGAGATGGATTAAAACACTGGATCTGAAGATTGTAACTGGTTTGAAGCATCAATACAAGCTGATTTATGGGATCCTGGTCTATGCCGATGGTGATGTTATTCTCACTGTAACTTGTATTTTATTTTCTGTTTTCAATTTGTTTCATTTTCCACTATAAAGAAAAGTTTAAACAGTGTTAGGACCTACTGTATACCAGTAACCTTCTCTGGCTGAAAAATCTTTATCCCAATGTTTTCTTCTAACTGTGTTATTTAGAAATGCTTTAATTCAGTCTAAGTACAGGGATGCTGGCGTTCCCTCATCTTTTGTCACAGCTGAATGTTATTTTTAAATGTTACTTTCAATATATGTTGTGTGAGGATGAATTGAGGAAATCAAGGTTAGCCCTAAGTCCCTTTCTTGTTTGTTCAACTATTTGATTGTTTCCCTTAGGATGTGTTAAAAGCTGACTAGTTTCGAAGTACTTATCAGATCTTAGACCATTCTTTGTGATCTTTGTGTTTCCCTTTGTTTTTATATGTATTGTATTAGAAGTGTATCAAAGGTTGGATAGTTTCAAAGCACTTACCAGATCCTAGTTTGCTTCTATGTTTTCCTTAAGTGCCTGGTCAAAGGCTGGATAGTTTCAAAGTACTTACCAGATCCTGGGCTGCTCTTTGTTCTGCATTTGTTATTTCCCTTTCTTATTGTACCACTCCATTCCATAAATCAAACTTTAAAGAGATCCTTAGGCATAGATGACTTGCCCCATAGATCACTCTTGAACCTGAATGTTTCAATTAAATCCTCTTATGACTCCATAGCCCAATGGATTGCAAAATTGCCAACATCTTTCTTCATGATCAAAGCTTACTCTTTTTCTTGCAACTTCTCACCTTTGAACCTATTTTCATATAGATCTTTCCGCCTCAGACAACAATTATGTTCAACCATCCGAGAAAACCAAACAAAACCCTTGACCTTCATAACTAGCCTAATATCATCACCCTAAACTTCAAAGACAATATCCATCTTTGTACATATTGGAGAGATCCCTCTCCGGATTCAGGAGGGCTAGATCCTAGAATCCCAAAGTTGGTTGAAATGATGTTAACTCTGTGATCGGACTTTGCCAATCTTTCTTGTTACAGAGACCTAACATTTCTGGCGACTCCACTGGGGACTCCTTACCCAGAATCTTCATACAACATCTTGAGAGTAAAAAGTAGCCTTTCCAAGCAGTACCAAGAAAATGGTAATTAAGATGAAGATCAATTGAATCAGTGACAAGCTAGGTCAATCCTAGGATTCTTTTAAGTTTTTATCTAACCTTGGAAAATCAGCTAGCTTAGCCATAAGGATAGACTGTCTTTGTTTCATAACCGTAGCTAAGTTTTGAGGCAAAGTCAGGACATTCTTTTAAACCACAAATAAAAACAATTCATAAAATACCAAAAACATTTCAGATTGGTAGTAAAACACTAGTTTTTGATATCTTGTTTACATTTTTGATGTGTTTTACTCTATACTCTTAAGACAGAGTCTGGAAAGGGCCAGGTAGCCTCCGGATCTCATCCTCTTTTAGAGGTGACATATCTGGTGAATGCCCTCCCAGTCAATCTCTGGTTAGAGTTTGTTGTGTTTTGAGATATCCTTGAAAAGGAAGGTTTCACAAACACTGTGGTGGACAGCATACCCTTTTGAAAATATTCTAGACTTTCCACCTGGCGACTCCACAATCCTCAATAGACCTTAAGACTCCACTGGGAAGAACCCTCATCCTTACAATATCCTTCAAACCCGGTTACAAGGCTACAGGATTCGAATTGTGAAAGCAGATTAGTTAACCCCTCAAAGATTGTCATATCTGGTTGAACTTTTCCTGTTTAGTTGGGTCTAAACATACAAACATTGTGGCTACTAGAAAGGTTCACACTAGAGCCCATCCTGACCCAGATCCACCTGAGATAGTTGACAACCCGGAAAGAATTCTTAGGAAGTCTCCTAAGATACAATTTTCAACTGTTTTCAGATCACCCTTAAGAGCTAATTCGGTCCCTGACAATCTTTCAGCTCTGCAAAAATCACAAACTAACTTATTGAACCCATTCAGGACTAGGTCATTTGGCGATTTAGATCAGCTAGATTCTGAGCCATCACTTCCATCTTCTGAAATGAGTGAGCCTCTTGGGGATAGAGAATCAACACCTCCTGATTTACATTTTTTACATAATCTAGGTGCCTCTCATCCAAGATCAGCTCAGAAATCTACTGCTGTACCATCCACTTCTATTCATCTGTCATCCACTATTCAAACCACTCCACTTCAACCCACACCTCCTCTTGCAAATCCAGCACATATCATGGCAGCATGGTATGCTCCCTTGGTCCTTCCTGTACCATTAGTTAACCTTCCACAGGACTATCAGTCCAAAATTCCATTGTATGATGCTAGCAATACTATAACAGCATCTCAACATGTGGACAAGATGAATGACTACTTTGACAGAAATGAAATTGATGATGATTCTGTCAAACTTAGACTATTTGCTCAAATTTTGGGGGGAGAAGCAAGAAAATGGTTTAAAGGTTTAACCCCCCACAGTATTAATGATCTCTAAGGCTTCCATCAAACATTCTTAAACAAATGGGAGGTGAGGAAGAATCCTCTCCAAGTCCTTGCCGACTATAACAATCTCCATAGGAACCCTGGGGAAAGTGTACAAGCTTATTGTACCAGATTTAACAGCGTGTATAATGCACTTTCCCCTGAACTAAAACCTCCTCAGGGCTCAGCTTTAAACAAATTTCCTGAAGGGTTTGATCCTAACATGACATATTCACTCAGAGAAAGAGTTTTTGCAACCCTTGAAGATATGCAAAGAGGTGCTCTTTCTATGGAAGTTAACCTTATGGAGAAGAGAGCAAGGATGAAAGCTGAAAAGAGAGTATCTTTTAGAGAGGAATCCACCCCTTCTACCTCAAGTTCAAAGATGGAAGGAATGATGGAAGAAATGATGAAGAAAATGAGCATTCTAGAGAGAGCGCAAGCAAGTCTAAATCAAAACGCTCCTCAAAACAGAAACCAAAATCAGAATCAGAATATTAGAAGAAATCAGCCTCCAAATAGACCCAGGGAAGATGATCAGCAGATCATTCCTCCCTTTCATCAAAACTTTTTAAGTGAGGTTGAACAAACAGATCATATAACAGAGGAAGATGATATAAACTTATTTGGGGTAGATGATGATGACTTTGAGGTTCATTATGATAAAAAGCAAGGTCTTTATACACCTTACGATGACAAAAGAGATGATAATGAGAATTATTATCAAAACTTGGAAAACACTGTCATAGAGCCTTCAAAGGAATATGAACTCAGAAGTAGATCTAATCAACAAACCCCCAACAATAAAACCTCTGACAAGCTTTCTCAAAATAGCACTGCAACCAAGTCTAAAACAATCAAACAAAAAGACAAAATAGTGGCTGTTAATTCTGGTAATGGTAAAGAGAAAGACACTCAAAATATTGAAAAACAGAGTGCAAACATTAGCAGTACTAACACCCCGGTTAGTACTCCTGGTAAAACAACTATTTTAACTGTAGATAAACCAAATCAGCAAGTTATTATTGCTGATAAAGTGGCAGTAAACAAGGCTGAAATCAATGCTTTAAAGAATCAAAACCTTTTCAGCCTGGAACAGGAAATCTCAAAGATCAAAATCTCTGTTCCTTTGACTGAGTTAGTTGCCCAACATGTATATAGGTACAAAATTTTGAAGGCTTTGAACTTAGAGGATAATGAAGATACACTCAATCTTAATGACGACCGACCAGAGCTTATTTTTGGTCCAAAGATTGAAGGAAAGTTCCAAGAGGGCCCTGTCCCTCCCTTTTACGTAAGCTTAAACATTCATGACAAAATTCTGCACAATGCTATGCATGACTCGGGTGCTTCCCATAATTTAATGCCAAAAGCTGTGATGGAAAGCCTGGGTCTTGAAATTACCAGACCTTACAAAGACTTGTACTCCTTCGACTCAAGCAGAGTTAAATGTCTAGGATTGATAAAAGATCTCTGTGTTAACTTAGCTCAGATTCCAGCCAAATGTTTAGTCATGGATGTTGTTGTAGCTGATGTCCCCCCAAAGTATGGAATACTTTTATCAAGATCTTGGGGGGCTAAGTTACAAGGAACCATGCAAATGGACATGACCTATGCGACTATCCTCGTTTTTAACCAGACTAGAAGAATTTACAGGGAATCCCACATGCAGTACACAGTGACAAGTCAAGATCAGCCTCAAAACTCCCCTCTCTATGCTATAAACATGAGCCTTGATTCTTTTATCATGTTTAATGATGAAACACTTACAGGACAAATCATCTCAACAGAATCAATGGCTGAAAAGGAGGAAGAGGAAAACAACGCTAAACTGCCGAAACAGTCTATTGCATCTAAAAATCCTAGCAAACTAAATACAGGTCTTGAACTGCAAGTCATCAATCCTTTGAACTTAAAACTCGACAGTCAGAAAGACAATCCTCAACCTGATGAAAAACTTGAGGAATCAAATTATACAAAGCCCATTCACCAAACTGAAAATGTTCCTCTCTGGACTATGTATTTTGATGGGTCATGCACCAGAACAAATGCTGGTGCAGGTGTCTGGATTACTAACACTGAGAACAATCATACAGAGTGTATTTCATGTAAATTAAACTTTCAGTGTTCCAACAACATAGCAGAATATGAATCCCTTCTCTTAGGCTCGCATCTCTTGAAAAATTTAGGTGCCAAGAGAATCGATGTATATGGGGATTCTGAATTAATCATTAGGCAAGTCAATGGGGAGTATAATGCAAATCACCCCAGACTTAGGGCCTACAGGAATGATGTCATGGATCTTTTGAAAACATTTGAGGAGGCCAACCTGGGTTTTGTCCCAAGGAAAAGAAACATTGCAGCCCACAATTTAGCCTTTGTTGCTAGAACCTGCCCAATGCTATATGATGACACATCTCAGATTAAATTCAGACCAGCTGTCCCGGATAACAAGAAATATTGGCAGGTGTTTGATGGAGATAAACAAATAGAAGACTTCATGCAATTCAGAAATGAGTTTGAACTCCATAGTTCAGATTCAGACTATGATACAGACTGCAGTGAAGAAAATTTTCTTGGTGAAGAAGAACCGTCTCCTGAGCTTGTAGATATTAACCTTCAGACTAGCAAACTTAGAAACCAAACAGAGTTGAGTGCAGAATCTGAAACAGAGGAGTTGGAAACTCTGCATTCTAAGGATGATAGTTTGCCCAAGGGTTTGGCCCCTCTAGAAGAATTGTTTGATTTTAATGATGTGGCCAATAAACCTAAACTGGAACCTGTAGAAACTCAAGTGGAGGAATGTAATATAGGCAGTGAGGAAAAACAAAAAATGATCAAACTGTCCAAAACTTTGCTAGCTCACATTAAACTCAAATACATAGAGCTGTTCAAAGAATTTTCTGATGTTTTTGCATGGAGTTACGAAGATCTTAAATCCTATGACACCGAAATAATACAGCACAAAATCCCTCTTAAAGAAAACCAAAAACCATTCAAACAGAAACTGCGCAGAATAAACCCTGTCCAGTTGCCATTGGTTAAGAAGGAAATCATGAAGATGCACGATGCTGGTATTATTGTCCCTATTAGATATTCTGAGTGGGTATCTAATTTGGTGTCTGTTAGGAAAAATACTGGAGAAATCAGGCTTTGTATAGACTTTAGAAATTTAAACAAAGCTTCATTAAAGGACAACTACCCTTTGCCCAAAATGGATCATATTTTACAAAGGGTGGCTGGGTCTAAAAGAATTTCTTTGCTGGATGGCTATTCAGGGTATAATCAAGTCTTAGTCCACCCTGATGATCAATTAAAGACAGCTTTTACTACACCATGGGGCACTTTCATGTATGTGAAAATGCCTTTTGGTCTAATGAATGCTGGAGCAACCTTTCAGAGGGCCATGGACATAGCATTCTCGGAATAATTAGGCTTCTTCATCATTATTTATCTCGATGATGTAACTATGTTTTCAAAAACAGATGAAGAACACTTAGAACATTTGAAGAAAGTTTTCGAGAAGTGCAGAAAGTTTGGGATATCTTTGAACCCTAAGAAGACTTTATTTGGTCTCCAAGAAGGTAAACTTCTTGGGCACATCATTTCAGAAGAGGGTATAAAGATTGATCCCATGAGGATTGAGGCCATATTACAAATCTCTCATCCTTGAAACATCAAAGAGTTGCAATCTTTCATTGGGAAGATAAACTTTTTGAGAAGATTCATTCCCAATTTGGCTGAGCTCCTTAGGAATATTACAAACATGTTAAAGAAGGAGCAAGGGATAAAATGGACCTTGGAAGTAAAGACATCCTTTGAACTGGTGAAACAAGCGTTAACCAAAACACCGGTTCTCATAAGTCCTGTTTTTTCAAAGGATTTTTATATCTTCTCGTTTGCATCAGAACATACCATAGCTGCTGTCCTTTTACAGAAAAATCCACAAGGACAAGAGCAGCCCATTGCATTATTTAGTAAGGCGTTGAGGGATGCCACTTTGAAGTATAACATTATGGAAAAACAAGCTTTTGCTTTGGTAAAGGCTTTGAAAGACTTCAGAGTATACATCCTTCACTCACACATCATTGCCTTTGTCCCAAATTCGGTTGTAAAAGAAATTCTAACCCAGGATCCAAATGGTAAGAGAGGAAAGTGGATTTCAGTTATTCTTGAATATGATTTAGAGATAAAACCCACTAAGCTCATCAAGGGCCAAGTTCTAGCTAAATTAATGGCTGAATCAAATTGTGAACTTCTTGATATTAATATGATCGATGCTTTGGATAACCAAGAAGAATTCTCAACTCCTGTTGTTGAAGATCATTTTGTGAATTCTCCTTGGTATATTGATATCGTTTATGTTTTTCTTAATCTGAATACACCTCCTAGTTTATCCAAAACAAAGGCAAGATTCCTAAAGTTAAAAGCTGTAAACTATTGCATTATTGATAAATGTCTTTATTGGAAAAATGAAAGTGGTATATTGCTTAAATGTTTGCCTGAGTTTGATGCAGAAAATATTAAGCATGAATTCCATGAAGGAGAGTGTGGAGGCCATTTGTACTGGAAGTCAACAACCAACAAAATTTTGAGGGCTAGTTTCTATTGGCCCACCCTTTTTCCTGATGTACACAAAATGACAACTACTTGCCATAAGTGCCAATTTTTTGAGGGCAAGACAAAATTATTACCCCTTCCTCTGCATCCAATTATTGTTGAAGCCCCTTTTCAACAATGGGGACTTGACTTCATAGGAGAAATCCATCCACCTTCCTCTGCCCAACACAGGTGGATTCTTACCGCCACAGACTATTTCACTAAGTGGATAGAAGCCATTCCTTGTAGGCAGGCCAATGATTCGGTTATCATAAAATTCATAGAAACCGATATCCTTTCCAGATTTGGCTGTCCTACCAAGATCATCACAGATAATGCAGCAGCATTTGGGTCAAAGAAAATGGTGGAATTCTGTCGTAAATACCAGATAACATTGGGACACTCTATAGCCTATTAACCTCAAGGTAATGGACTTGCAGAGTCTTCCAACAAAAGCTTAGTGAATATAATAAAGAAACTGTTGGAGGACAACAAGAAGTCTTGGCACACAAAGCTGATCCATGCAATTTGGGCTGACAGATTAACATTGAAGAAATCCATTGGTATGTCACCCTTCCAGCTTGTGTATGGTACATATGCAATTTTTCCTAAGAGCCTTGGTGTACCAGTTATGAAGTTAATTCAAGAGTTGCAGACTGAAGAAAATGACATAATCAGAAGAATAAATCAACCCATTCATCTTCAGCAAACCAGAGAGGAAGTGTACAACAAAGCATTGTAGAAGCAAGAAAATATCAAGAAGGTATTTGACAGAAGAACAAAGGCCAACAATTTCAAGATTGGGGACAAAGTTTTAAGTGGGACTCAAAGAGGGAAGACAAGGGAAAGCATGGTAAATTTGATAATCTATGGCTTGGCCCTTACTCTATTCATTCAGTTGCTAGAAACAATGCATTCTTCTTACAAGAGCTGAATGGAACAGAATTGTTTGGGGGTCCTGTCAATGGCAGGATGCTGAAGCATTACCTTTCTTGAACCATTTTGTGTTCCGAAGCCTTTTTATTTTTCTTTTCCCATTGTGAATATTTCATCCACCATTGCATTCAAAGTTATGAAAAATCAAAAGTTACAAAAACAAAGAAAGAAAGAAAAGAGGGTAGAAATGAAAACAAGAAAGGCAAGGCCCCATGCCAAAAAGAGAAGTAGATCTGAAAGTGTGCAAGCTCAATGCCACTCCTGAAAACACACTTCTAATTAGTCAAAATGTTTAATCTTGACTAACTAGCTTTTAATTTTCTGCTGATAGGGTAGTGAATTTGATTCGCCAAACTGTTTAATCTTGGCTTATCAGTAGATAGATTAGGATAGAAATGAAGGTTCAAACAAACTCAAAATCTGAACCAAAGTTTCCAAAGAGAGATGACTCAAAATTGTTTTTTGAATATTGAGTCAAGAAATATGAAGACCTGGTTCTAATCCGCTCAAAACTTGAACCAGAAGAAAGGAAAAGACAACTCATAGGAAATGGAAAAAACAGAGCTGTGAAAATAAGGAAAGGCCATGATAAGAAACTTTCAGATCTTAAGCCTTCCATTTTGATTGTTAATTTTCTGCAAATAATAATCTATGAGCAGCTTGTTCTTATGCCATAGATCATAGCAAGTCAAACAACTCAATCTTGACTTGACTATTTTTAAATTTTCTGTCTTAGAATTTAGAGAATGAAAGTTTGTTGGACTGTTTAATCCCAACAGATAGTAGATTAGGTAGAGAAATATCTGAGCTCAACTGTTTAATCTGAGTTCAGGGAGAAATAAGGAGTAGAAATAGATTAGATTTCTTGTTGTCAAAAGAATAAAATGTTGAGAATAGAGTTTGCCAATCCAAGTGCACTCTGAGGAAGAAAAAAAAATGTTAGATCAGTAGGATTGGGTAGGTAGAAGTTGTATTGATGAAATTCATTTTTCTTTCATGACTGATATTACTTGTCAAAGAAAAGAAAGAGCAAGCAATAGGTCAGGCACCAGTCAACATCCCAGAGAAATCAAGTCTGAATTCTTGATGCCTTCAAGAAGGCACCATCCCCAAGTGGAGCCACTGTTAGCCACCTATATTTTTCCATTATATCAGCTGGTGGCTAAATATTCTTTGCAGCCTTCAAGAAACAAATTCAGTCCTGAAATTGTTGGTGTTTGAAGTCTTTTGGTGAAACCATAAACTGCTGGTTAGATCTTCATACTTTTCCTTCTCCCAGCCTCTGATATTCCACAAAAATCCAAGTCAAATACTGCTGCATCCCTTTTCCTTTCCCCTCCCTTGCTTCCATCTTACCTTCATTCTCCAATCTCCTTTTATTCTTAAAAACCCTACAAAACCATATGTTATTCCTTATCCCTTCATTAATCTCGTTTCCTAAGGTTAAAAACCCATCTTTTAACCTTATCGGAATTATATTTCCTTTTGAAATTCTTTGAAAAAACCATAGAAAACACATTTTTCTATGCGTTAGGCTTAGGCCCCTCAGGCTAAGCCCCCTGCCTTTTCTTCCTCCACATGCCCGAGCGCCAGGATTGACCGCTCAGTCCTGAGGCGCTAAACCAAAATATAACCCCTCTCCGTCCTTTTTCCTCTGAACATTCGAAAACCCATCTTTTATAAGGTTTGGCATGAAATATTAAATCACATGTTTTATCGCCCCAAGTCCTTCTCAGCCGTCGATCTTCTCCCCAGATCCGACGGAGCGGAGCGAGCCCCACCTGGTGGACCCCCCTCCCCCGCGCACTTTCCCAAAAACCGTGGTTTTCCTCCTGCACCACTTTTCGTCGGGTGGCAGTTTTATCCCGTCGGCCAGCGATTCCATACGCTGGCCGACATGTGTCCTCCGCCCCGTTCCAAAACCGCCGCGCTGTCTCATCGCCCGCGCATTATTCTTCGGACCATAGCCCTGCAGCGGGATTCACCTCCATCGTCGGATTTGGGCCCTCCCATCTAACGGTTGCCGATCACCTCATCTGCTCGACCTATAACGGACTTGCCCACCCGTTAACTTCCCCCGGCGCGTTCGAAAACCGATCTCCGCCGTCGGTCTCTGCAGATCGACGGTTCTCATACAAAATCCTGATTCCATCGTACAGTCCACCTTTTTTCCGCTGACTTTTCGAAATGCTCCCGACCGTTAATCACAGTACGATCAACGGCTCTGATTGCTCCATTTCCCGCATGCCCTCCAATGCAGATTTGTCCATATAACGTAGGATTTTCTCATTTTTCTTGTATTTTGCAGGTTTTAAAGGTTCTTTCGTCGTATTTTAGGAAAATTGGAAAGACGGGGGTGACGACTCCCGTTCTTTCGATTTATCCAAAGGATCGACCGCAGGGTGAAGAACAATGTTATCAACGAGGTGTCATGAGCCTTGGTTGCTGCGCACCCCTGTAAAGCTTGAAGAATACCGTCAAAATCAACGCAGAGAAAGAGTATCAGATATTGAAGACAACAATGAACCAGAGCAGCATATTAGTGGACAGATTAGCGGGGATTACGGCTAAGACGGTTATCAAAAGCCTAATCCCCGACTTAGAACACAGATTAAAGGAAAACCTAAAAGTGTTCATCAGACATATTGCCTCCACCGCCATACTTTGAGGCAAATTGATTCCTCAACCACCGCTGTGCCACCTATTGCCTCAAAATGCTCAATCAGAGGCTGAATTTATTGAACAGGGTCATCTATTATGCCTCGGAACAGCCAAAGAAGTTATTTCTGCCCCAGATTTAATGACAGAATGTTTGTAGAGTAACCCTAATAGTACGCAGAGCCTCAAATTTCAAACAAAAGCTCCCTCCGAGCTTACTTCATAAGTGTAAACACATTAATGCAGTGGAACACCTGTATGATTTCTCCATCGAGCCTCCAAGGGCTAGGAAGACATTAATTCTGCATTAATTGTATTTGGGATCTTTTTATCAGATCTCACCTCCTCATCCTTCTATAAATACTTTAGTAGAAGATGAGTGAGGGGTTGGATTGTTTGGTTGTTAATGTAAACTGCTGAAGCATTGTAATGTAATTGAGCCGGGAACTCTTGACTGTAAATAGTGGTTTCATGGGCTCTTGGAGCTCTGCTTGTAACAGATAGGTTAGGTTGTGAAGAGAGATGGATTAAAACACTGGATCTGAAGATTGTAACTGGTTTGAAGCATCAATACAAGCTGATTTATGGGATCCTAGTCTATGCTGATGGTGATGTTATTCTCACTGTAACTTGTATTTTATTTTCTGTTTTCAATTTGTTTCATTTTCCACTATCAAGAACAGTTTAAACAGTGTTAGGACCTACTGTATACCAGTAACCTTCTCTGGCTGAAAATTTTTTATCCCAATGTTTTCTTCTAATTGTGTTATTTAGAAATGCTTTAATTCAGTCTAAGTACAGGGATTCTGGCGTTCCCTCATCTTTTGTCACAGCTGAATGTTATTTTTAAATGTTACTTTCAATATATGTTGTGTGAGGATGAATTGAGGAAATCAAGGTTAGCCCTAAGTCCCTTTCTTGTTTGTTAAACTATTTGATTGTTTCCCTTAGGATGTGTTAAAAGCTGACTAGTTTCAAAGTACTTATCAGATCTTAGACCATTCTGTGTGATCTTTGTGTTTCCCTTTGTTTTTATATGTATTCTATTAGAAGTGTATCAAAGGTTGGATAGTTTCAAAGTACTTACCAGATCCTAGTTTTCTTCTATGTTTTCCTTAAGTGCCTGGTCAAAGGCTGGATAGTTTCAAAGTACTTACCAGATCCTGGGCTACTCTTTGTTCTGCATTTGTTATTTCCCTTTCTTATTGTACCACTCCATTCCATAAATCAAACTTTAAAGAGATCCTTAGGCATAGATGACTTGCCCCATAGATCACTCTTGAACCTGAATGTTTCAATTAAATCCTCTTATGACTCCATAGCCCAATGGATTGAAAACTTGCCAACATCTTTCTTCATGATCAAAGCTTACTCTTTTGCTTGCAACTTCTCACCTTTGAACCTATTTGCATATAGATCTTTCCGCCTCAGAAAGCAATTATGTTCAACCATCCGAGAAAACCAAACAAAACCCTTGACCTTCATAACTAGCCTAATATCATCACCCTAAACTTCAAAGACAATATCCATCTTTGTACATATTGGAGAGATCCCTCTCCGGATTCAGGAGGGCTAGATCCTAGAATCCCAAAGTTGGTTGAAATGATGTTAACTCTGTAATCGGACTTTACCAATCTTGCTTGTTACAGAGACCTAACAGGTTCATCCGTGAATATGCCTCGATCACTACACCAATAGAAAATATATTGAAGAAATATGAAAGGTTTACATGGTCCAATGAATGTGAAGGTGCTTTCAATGTGTTAAAGGAAAAGTTTGGAAGTGCACCAATCCTATTTTATCTAGACTGGAATAAGCAGTTTCATGTCCATATTGACGCATCGAGAATCACCTTGGGAGTTATTTTGGCTCAACCCGGAGATGGCAGCCTTGATCACCAAATCTACTTTGCTAGTAGAAAATTGTCAACGACAAAAAGCAACTATACCACAATGAATGCGTGAAGCACTTGTGATGGTGTACTCGCTTCAAAAATTCTGGCACTATCTTCTAGAGGGGTCATTCAAGTTCTTTACTTATCATTCTTCTCTGAAGTACTTAGTGAACAAAATTGTATTTGAATGAAGGATTTGTAGATGGATTTTGATATTATAGGAGTTCACATTAGAGGTAATCGTTAATCCAAGAAGGCCGAACATGGGTCCCAATCATCTTTCTCAGCTAGAGTCATGTGAAGTCGAGGGGTCAGTAGATGATCAATTACTAGATGTTGACCTGTTCTGAGTTGAGGCCATACCAGACTACTTGGAGGACATTTCATTATTCTTAGCCACCAAAAGATGCCCATAGGAGTACATGAAGACACAACGGATACACATGGTGGTTGGAGCTGCAAATTAGAAGTTGATTGCAGTTCAGTTATACAAGATGGGCCTTGATCAGATATTGCGAAGGTGTGTTCTTGATCATGAGAAAAAATATGTATTATAGGAATTCAATTTAAGAGTTGCAGGTGGACATATGGGCGAGAAGGCCAATGCGATGAAAGCATTGCAGGCAGGACTCTGGTGGCCCACACTTTTCTGAGATGCAAAGGAATACGCTAAAAAATGCGACGTTTTTCAATGCATGGGAAATCCATTGCACTGGGATGAACTTCCCTTACAACTGGTATGAGCACTACAGGCATTTGAGAAATGGGTGGTCAACTTCATGGTACCTATTAATCCTCTGAAATGTCACTAGGATATTAACACTGCCACAAATTACCTTACCAGATGAGGTGAAGGGACATCGGTTAAAGATTGCACTGTAGACACTGCCGCCAAATTCATATTTGAAAATATTATCACTTGGTTTGGGTGACCCTGAAGCCTCACAAGTTACTAGGGGACTCACTTAATTAATGAGACAACCACTTCATTACTACAAAATTTATGATCCAACACCATAAGAGAAACCCATACCACCCTTAGGAAAATTGTACTATGGAGGATTTTAACAAAACATTAGAGAGGGGCCTCACCAAAGTATGCTCTATTAATCGAGATGACTGGGATAAATGGGTGCCGACCACATTATGGGCTTATCATACAATTGTCAAGCACTTGCACAAGTATACACCCTTCTAGCTTGTTTATGGATGAGAAGCCATAATACCCACCGAGTTCATCATCCCCAACCTTTTCATTACATAGGCTACTCACATGACAAAAGATGAATTAGTTACAAAGCGCTTGGACGAGCTCTGGGAGTTAGACGAAGCCAGATTCTTGGAGGATTTCCACCAAAATGTCGAGAATGAGAGGTGTAAAGCATAGCATGACTGACATATAAAGCAGAAATCCTTTGCATTTGGGGATAAAGTTCTCTTATATGACAATAAGTTCTTAAAATATCTTGGAAAGTTGAGAATGCATTAGTTAAGACCATTCATTATTGCGAAAGTGAGAGAATCAAGAGCTATAAAAATCATGCAACTGGATGCAGTCCTATTTCCTAGCTCGGTGAATGGTGTAGGCCTAAAGCCCTTCCATGCCACAATCGGTTCTACATAAAAATGATTTGATCTACGAAAGGGGATCATAATTAGGTCTAGGTAGAGTCAATTAGTTACCTTAGTGGTCCAGTATTTTAAGTTGCATCAATTATTTTAGTCCCATTTGTTATTTCAGTCATTTCAGTTATGAATAAATTTTGTCAGTTATTTTAGTAGCGTCAGTTAAGTGCCATCCTTTGCAACTGTTTGTGGTCGAGGAGTCAAACATGACAATCATATTATCCATAATAAATTTTAATAATTTACTGCATCAGCTCAAAGTTAGGTTAAATCTCTCTCGTAATATCCTTAACACGATATGGTCATCAATTTCTAGGAACCGACCAATATATCATCATAATTAACCATCATTCCTACCCTCCTTTTTAGTTTTTGTGTCATTCGAGTAATGTCCAGGTCACGATCACTATTATTGTCATGATTTGAATTGAGTATAGAAAGTTTCCGTATTAATTATTCAAACAATATAATAAAAAATTTCGTGTCAAGTCTTTCTATTTTGTTTACATGGAAATGATAATTTCTTTAGTAGCAAAGCCGAGGTGGTCGAATTGCCTAGTCTAGATTCTGTGTCAAATTCTACTGGTCCTCAGCCCAAATTCAAATCCCCTATGTCTATTATGTATAATAGTTGAACCACAACCATGACTAAGACCATAGTCTCTGTTCCAACACCTGAACCTGAATCTAGAGTCACTGATAAGTTTTCACTTGTGGATAATTATCTCTTAGACTCCTTCTATTTTCCAACGTTCAAGCACGAAGTTTTTATGGAATATGTTTCCAAATTTGAAGGAAGTCAGTCGTTCAGAATTAAAGAGGATTTTAGAGGCCTACTAAGATCGAAAAATCTAAATTTGCGAAGTTTACCAGTGTTCGACACTACAGGAGCAACAATTGAATGTACCAAATTCCTCATTAGCCGAATGCACGGGGGTTCTCTCTTGCTTGAAAAGGAATACCCGATACACAACATTAACATTTATAGATTCACATGACTATCTGCTGTGAGAGCTACAATATCATCTGCATTCCAGAATACTTCCAAGTGGGGAAAGAAGACAGGTGACAACAACAACTACAAAAAGTATGATACACAATGTGGCGGTAAGGGAGCCCTGATTGCACTAATTAACAAGCCTACCATCAAATTATCCTGCTATACAATTGATGGAAATATCACAAGCATTTTATCAAGGGGTGAATGCACCTTGGACATCATCTTAGTCGCGGAAGCCTATGTGCAAGGCACACAATTGAATTGGTGCAATTTTCTATTGAATGAGTTCTTTGAAGCTTGTGAAGTTGTCTATAAGAGGGCCACATGTTTTATTTATGGATATCTTGGTTTTTCCTTAGCAGTAATGAAGTGGTGCCCACTAGAAGGTAGAGAGATAACACTGGTTGATGAGGATCAACCCCTTGCACTAAGATATATACCATGGTGGATTTTCGGGGACCCCAAAAACAAAGAAATTAATTAGGCTTCTTCTACTAGATGGTACCATAAAATGCTGGATGTCACCAAATACAGGCCTAGGATCCCACTGTTGCTCCTACTAGATGAGTATTCACAAGATATATGGTTTGGTGTAAGCTCTAGAAGAACCCGAGTTTGACCTAAGTGTGTCGACCTAGAAACATTTCAAAAGCATGCTCATCCATTGGTTCTCTCTGAGGAAGCATTCCATACTGAAGTCTCGTCCTGGCCTGGATTTGCTAGAGAAATTCAGGATGAGAAGATCACATATTCATTTGAAGGGATGTTTCCTAAGCCACTACCTAGAGAAACCCCTTTTTCCTCCCGAAATTTAATGGCAGAAGAAACACTCAATCCAATCATCAAGAATCCCAAGACAAAGATGATATCCTTCCACAAAACTCTGGAGGATCTTGAGGTATCAGTAAGTCCTTTCCTTTCCTTTTCTAAATTTATCAGTTCTTGTCTAATTGCTTCTTTGACCTGCAACCCAACCATTTCTTTAATTCCCTCGTGGGCCCCCATTCTCACACTAAACCCACCATTAATAATACTCGCCCACTTACCACCAGGCCACCATAAATTCCCAAGAAACTGAATAAAGCTACCTCTATTGAAGTTGTTGATCTTATTGGTGAGGAACCCCAATCTCACACCAAGACACCCATCACTGAAGAAAACCTACCGTCCACATCCATTGTATCCCTAATGTCATGCAATCCATCACCTTGAACAACCTCCACCTCAACCACCATCTTGAAAATTCCCCCATCCAGAAATATTCTCGGCGCCGAAATAAAAATGGAGGTAGACTCTGTAATCCATTCCATCACAAAAACTACCAATGAGGCACTCGTAGTTCCCCCTACAAGCATGAAGTTCATTACTATGTCTCTGTTATCTTTATTACTATCATCAGGCACATTAATGGAAATCGATAAGCCTAACAACCCTGAGAACTCGGGCACAAAATCCATACAGACCTTGCCCCTAACTTCCAACCCCGTGTCCTTTCCACCACCACAATCCATCCCAGAAGATATTAGTCCACACACCATCGAGCCCTCGCAACAATAACCTCACCACAAGGGTAGTCTGAGAAATCATTTACCAATGACCAAATGTTACAATGTCATTACGCTACACCAAGTGCTATGACCCATGATGACCTCCATAGTTGGTCATCGTCTTAATTTTTTAATTTCATTCAACTGGATGCATGGCAAGTAGAGGCGTTGCACAAAAATATGACCGCAAAACATGAGCAACAAAAACAAAAATTTCTTTCCATTGCAGTAAAAATAAATCAAATTATTCAAGAAAAGAAAACTCTATAGAACTAGGTTGACGAAATAAGTGCAAAGTTATAGGATCTCTGCCCCTTAGTTGTTGAAATAGTAACAGATGCACCATAATACTTTTCATCCTACACCCTTTTATACTGTCACGACCATATTAGAACTGCTTGAAATTACCTAGTATCAACAAATAGAGAGCTCAAGAGAACTATTTCCGCCACTCAAAGGGCGCTACCATATCCGGCATCCCATTATGCCAGTGAGATTGAGAAAAAAATCACTGAGGTGACTTGTCTTAAAGCATCTATCATCCAGGCTATGGGGGAAGCTAATGTTGGACATTGGGTTCAACGCTCCCCGTGTGTTTCACGACATGGAATAACCACCTCTCATGGATCCTAACTCTGGAAATTGTAGCGGAGACTAACGCCTGCGGGTTTTGGTCTAACGACAATCGTGATTCCAACAAGTGGTATCAAAGCGATAGGTCTCGAGTTCAAAACTCACCCAGCTCGTGTTGGGGGGGAGATTGTTGGTCAACACTCCCCGTGTGTTTCACGACATCGACTAACCGCCTCTCGTGGATCCTAACTCTGGAAATTGTAGCGGAGACTAACATCGTGTTTTGGTCTAATGGCAATTGCGATTCCAAAAACTAAAGGACTCTTGACACAAGTTTAAGACTAGTCCGGATGACTTTCCAAGAAAAATAAACCAATTTACCCCCTCCTCCAACATGCTAATTAGTTGTTCAACCAAGCCATGGAAACCAAAGACCACAACCAACAAAAGGAACTCATAGCATAGGCAGATGTCCTTGAAATTCAGATGCAATAAATTAAGGATGAATCAAGAAAGAATAAGAATCTTCTCTATGAACTTAAGCCACCATTGTAGGGACATTTCCAGAAGCTGTAACATATCAGCGTCGAGGCAGAAACTTAATGGAATACCATGTTGATGACACACCCTTCTCAACCTACAACCGACCTCATAACTCAGTTCCTCGATCAAGAAAGCATCATCATAGGCTCATGGTAGGAAACATTCACTGAGTACACATAGTTCAAAAATGCAGTCATACAGTCTGTCCAAAAGTTGGGTCCTTCATTTGAAGGAACATGCAAAGAAGGAGCAACACTGGTAGGATAATTGCAACAGTAAGAAGCACCAACAACACCAACAAATTATTGAATTGGGGATGAGTCAATGGACTATGGTTAGGGACTGTTGGGTCCTTTGTTTCAGATAAAAGGTTCTGTCATTTTGATGGTTAACCATATTTTAACCAAATGTGACTGATGGGAAGTTGCAGAGAAGGCAACTGAGGAAGGAGAAGGAATCCACAAAAGTCTGGCAGTTGTGGAAGTTTTAGATAGAGAAATCAGGGCACATGCAGTCACATCCGAGATGGAATGTTCGTTGATAACCGAGGAATCAGTCGCAACTAAGAAAAAGAGGTAGATGAAAAGGAAAGGGTAGAGCATCAAAGGAGGAAAGAAATAGTCCAAGTGAGTAGAGTGCTTAAAAGGCTAAAGGAAAAGCCAGAAAAGGGAGAGGAAGTGTACTGAATGTTGTCATTGAGCTTATTGAGTCCAAAAGACTTTGTATATACCTAGATGTGTATTATCTTATGTTCCTATTCTCTGTTCTGTCGAGGAGGCTTCTGAGCCGAATGCATTGATGTAATTCTGGCCCAAAATAATGAAAGAAGAAGTTGCAGGGATATTTGATAGTCTTCTCGTGTTGGGTTTATGTGTCCCCTTTGAAAATTTTATTATGAATGCATATACATGTTATATGTCCTTTTGAATACTTAAGATGTTGTCTTATAAAACGATTGCATGTCTGATGTCTTGGTCCTGAGTTTAACAAGTATTGGTAGCTTCTGTGTGATTTATCTTGATTCCCGGTTCCAATCCCTTAACCAAGTAAGGTCGTGGTGCACCTTGGGTGAGACGCCTTATTCTTCTTGACTAAGGTGAAAATTTCGGTGCTATATTAGACTACAATGGACCCTTTGTTGGCCCCTGTGCTTGAACCCAAGGTATCAACCTGATCACCATTTTTTGCCAACACTATACCTAACCACATCATATGTTCTACAATCTTGTGATTTGTTCCCAAATTTTGTACATGAAAAATAATAACCAATGAACTTATTGTTATACCTGGATGTAAAGGGATATCTTGACTTTATGTAGTTATTCCTTGGAGGAACCATATTCACTTGTTGATTTCCAACACCTGCTTCATTGCTACTTGAGGATCCTTTATGAAGATTCCTTGGAGAAGCCATATTCATTTGTTGATTTTCAACACCTACTTCATTGCTTCTTGTAGATCCTTTATGAAGATTCATAATCATGAGAGATCCTCTCTCTTCATTCTAATTTCTTGTACTACACTCCTTTCTCGAATTATCTTGAGAGTCATTGAAATGAACATGCTTGGTCTAGTTCATCACTTGCTTTGGATCTTCAAGAGAGTTGCTGCTAGATGCAACAAATGTTTGATCGAGCTTCTTGGGATGATTTTCATTTCATGTGCTTGGGAGATCATTATTTTTGGTGTCTCACAACCTTCTTGATAGGAAAGACCTATTTTAATGAGAGGATACCTTTTCATGTCAAGAATGCGATCTAGGGATTCAATCCCTTTGTAAAACTTTGATTCGAGTTGCTCCAATTCTTCTCTTAAGAGGACAACTTCCTCTTCTAGTCTTTCAAAAATTTCTTCCTTCTCCTTTAGTTGTTTTGATAGAAACCCCTTTACTCTTTTTTCTTCTTCTAATTTTATTTTGAGAGGAATAATGATGTCTTAATTTAGGTTTTTATATTGAATCTATTGCATCAGTTTCCCTTCCCTCTTTCTAAGTATATTTATTTACGTTAATTCCCTTCTAAGTTCTCCCTCATATTCTATTTCTACTTCAGATTCTTCAATCTCAACAATGAATAATAATTCACCCCTTTATTCATCGGTCACACTTTCATTGCTTTCATTGTCATTTTTCTCTTTTGAGTAGAAATTATTATTCTTACTAGCTTGCTTCTTCTTTTGATGCTTGGACTTGAATCTTAACTCATCATCACTATCATTCATCTTAGCATAAGGACATTTATATGCATAATGACCTATCCTTCCACATTCATTGAAATTGAAAGGAATCTTACCTTTGAGCTTTCCGGTTAACTTTTGGAAAAAATTGGCTTCTTCTTCATTAGGACGTGCATTGGAATTGACAGTATTTTATAGTTGAAGAAAATTAGAGACATTATTATCCTCTTTATTTTTTCCATTGCAACTTCTCTCCATTTTTTAATAAATCAATTATATATATATATATTGATAGATTTTGCTACCGATTTACCAATATTTGACTTTTGGATCTCACATTGTTTGGAGTTTAATATAACATCAAAACCCTGGTCACATATATGATTGACACTCAAAATATTATGCTTTAACCCTTATATTTACAAGGCATCCTGAGATTTTTTTCCTTTAATATCAATGGTAACAATACCTTTTCCAATGATTCTTATAGATGCATTTTTTACAAAATTTATTTTAGCTCCATCTATCTCCCCGATACTTATAACTTTGCTTTGATCCCCTGGCATGTGTCTTGAGAAACCACTATCAACATACCACTTATATTTTTGTTTTTTAGCATACAATATGGGGCCATAATTTTCTTTTTTTTCTTTCCATATATGATTGTCCAAAATGTAACGAGTTGAAGAAGATCCCTTGATGTATCACATTGTCCCATTATTTTAATGATCAACTACCCAAAGTTGATAGTTTGATAACTCCCACTTGTAATATCACCATTTTGATTCCATATTTAATTTTGTAATTATTATGTATGATATGTTTATTGTTGACATAATAATTGTATTACTATGCTAAGTTGAATGTTTCAAAATAAGAAAACAACATAAATGCATTTTATTTTGATTAGTGAGAATATCCACTAGTCAAATAAGGCATAAGCATTTGTAGAGAGACCATGATACCACTAATGGAGAATGATAAAGGGGTCTATGGGGGAAATCTTATGCTTATATACCTATACCTCTTGCACACTTTCTCATCTATGTTATAACTTTGAACTTATGTCATAATTTAAAAAGAATAGCCTTTCTTAAATTTCCTCTTATATTATTGGAGATTTATATCCTAAATTCTTTAAACCAAAACCAATGTGTTAAGATTAGTATGGTTAAATTACATTTTAACCCATGAGGAAAAAAATGAATTCAAATGGGAAAGGAAGGCAAATGTGAGCATGGGGAGGAAAACCAATTTTGTGCGTGTATCTATGAACCTACAATATTTTGAAGTGATAAGCCTATTTTTAGGGCAAAAATCAACACGGGAAGACTTCTAAGTTTATAAGGTGTGAGGGTTGCAATCAATGCAATAACTAGACAAGAAAGATAGGCATGAGGGAGGAGAGTTGGTAAAGGGGTTGTGTAGTAGAGAAATTTCCCACTCCAATGTTATGCAAGCTAGCAAAGGAAACGTGTAATTGTGGAAACATGGCAGTCAACAAGAAGAAAACCTTGTTGAAACTTATACAAGTGAATAATTATTTTAACTCCTAGAAATTTGAGTGTTGTTAGTTTTTCACCTTGGTGGTATCATGGCCTAGTTAGTTGTATGAAACTTGGTGCAATTCTGCTTATGGTTGGGTGGAAAAGAGTTCAGTCTCGATCATTTTTCTAAACACTTCTTACAATCTCAATACTCTTTTTGTGCTTAATGCTTCATTTACAAACTTGATTTCATTTATTATGATGTAAATGAGGGTAATGGATTATAATGAAGGGAAACTCTGAAAGCATAATTGCTATGGTATCTCTAAATATTATCTAGGAAATCTTACGAGTTTTACCCATAGTTGTTTACATGAGAATTAAGTTTCTTCCAAGAAAAATTGCTCGTTGTTAGCAATTTTTTGTGGTGTCAATTGAGGTTTAGCTAAAAACTAATAAGCTACAAGATTGTCATGTGTTTCACATTGGGTGTTTCCAAAGTGTAAACTTTGATAAAAGAATCAGATTGACTTCCTTTTGAACTTCTTGCATGTGTTAAGGGTTATGCATTGTTAAAAAATCGTATCTTCTTTACTTCATAAGTATATTGAATAGTACTCTTTGGTATTTAATATTTATGCTTTAGAAATAATTTTTCCAAAATGTTTGTAAAATGTCCATAATGAAATATATGTTTGCAAAGTGTTTGTAAAAACGTGTCAATGGTTGAAATGAAATGAGTGCTTAAATATAGTTCTTGTCTTTAAACATTCAGTTAAATAAAACAACTATATAATCATATTTTAAAGCTTCTGTGGGACTACAACCGAGATTGGAGTGCTACGAATTATAAACAAAATGCACTTTATCAACCATAAGTATTTATGGGCATGCATTTTTTATTTCGAAATCCAAGTATGGTATGTAGTTTTGGATTTGGAATCCAAGTTTGATTTTGCATTTAAGATGTCATTTTCAACCATAAGTCCTTTTGTGTGTGTTTTTCAACCTTGAATCCAAGTTTGAATAGGTAATTAATATCTCAATTTCAACTATAAGTACTTATAGTTATGCACTTTTAAATCTTGAATTCACTGTACATTTTATATTTAAAAATTTATTTTCAACTCGGTATGCATTTTTAATCTTGAATCCAATACCAATTTCATATTTAAAAATTCATTTTCAGCCATTAATATTATGGATTATAATTTCATATTTAAAAATTCATTTTCAGCCATTAATATTATGGATGATATTTGAACTAAGAATGCAATGTTTTAAATGAATTCATATATTTGAATTATGATATTTAAGCTCATATTAGTATTTTCATTTCGCTTGAGTTTATGTTCTTGCTTTAAAACAGTTGAGGTCTTTTATTCGAAAGTATGTGCTTGTGAGTGCTTATGAGTATTGCGAGTTTTTATCTTAGTATATAGTTTAATATTTGTGGGTTAATTAATTGTTAAAAATCATATAATGAGTGTAAATGTTTTATTAAATAATTGAATATTGAGTAATTATATTTAATTTTTTATTGCATTGTAATCTATAATAATTCCAAGGTATTATTAATTACAATAATGAAGCTTGGTTCTCACAAGTAAATAGAAAATTTGTGAGTTTTGTGTGTGATTGTTACATGATATAAAAATAAATAAATACAAGAAGTTTTAATTTTATTTTTGTTCTATAGTGGAGTATGACAAAGTGATATCAAGGTTAATCATTGAGTTAGCGAAGGAAAATTTAATATCCCATATGCTTAATTAGGCATAAAAGGGACTGGGTATGTTACACCACTATAGTCAACACTCCATATTCTCCTTTCTTAAAAGTTGGAAATTAAATCAGCTAAGTTTCATCCTAAATTGGTTAATTTGTCTCCCTCTATGGAATCAATGAAGAGTTCTAGTTAGCCAAATTATGATACCAACGCTACCCAAAACTATTAGGAGATCCAAAAAGTTGTATGTGAGGAGAACACAATATACAAGTATTGAACAAAGTTGGCTCAATATTTTGAAGGTAACGATGACTTCTCCCTTCCTATCTATATTCAAAGTAAATACCAAAACCTATTACATGTAACACAACCAAACCCCGAATGTCGTATTAGCATCGTGGGCATAATTATACCTAACCTTCAAGGTTTATTATGAAGATGGGGTTATCAAATTTCATATTTTCTCCATCACCTCATATCACAATTTTTATACTTCCATCCTCTTATGTTCATCAAGATCTTTCCAATGATATATATTTCATCTCATTCTCAGCTCTACGCACAAAGTTATGCTTGTTTTAAGATTTGCCTCTTAAAGGGCCACCTCATCATATGTATGCAGCACATGGTTAACATGTGGTGGTCCTTGGTCTTGCGTCACCCCCGGACCGATCCACATCCCAAGCCCACATTTCATATTAGATGCTATCTATCACATACCCAATTCCCTCAATGACTTATAGAGGTTACAAGGTACCCATTTTTTTTACTAGCTTGATACCACTTTGTAATATACCAGGTGATATGTGGCATTAATTTTTTTTATTCTTCATGATCTTAAATTTCAGCTTTGCTACCACTTTGTCACATGCCCCTACGAAATTTAACCTAACCACACTTGCAAAATCTTGTTTTCATCTCTCACACATTTTGTCAAACACTTTACATGTAAACCTTACTTTATATACTTTATATACAACCAATTAAGTAGTCTTTATCTTGCAAACATTTTGTCAAACATTTTGTGTGAAATCAAATAAGAAACATTGCTCCACTTGTAACATACTGACTGAAATATACCACTCAATCATGCAACTTTTGATTTCTATCTTTGAGGTATTTTATCCAATAGTTTATATACAAATTGTAATAAAACAATTTTAACACATTTATTCAGATGCTTTGCATGAAAATAGGCTTTGATCAGCTAAATCACTACTATCATACAACAATGCTAACATATAAAAATACTATTCCCATAAAAAAAAACAACATTTCCATTTGGGATTTTCATCAAACATTTTGCATGTAATGAATCATTAAACCATTTAGGCATTTCTTCATAATTTTTCCATAATTTTGCAAGCAAACCAATATAGAAATTTCCTCAGGGAATATATCCTAGATTATAACATCCCAAGTTATGAAAATTGAACCAAATGATTACTAGGAGTTCCCCTTAATGTAGTCCAAATTTCAACCTTTGGAACCTCCTAGATAAAAAGTTATAGTAGAAATTCCAACATAAACTGTTTGATGCATGATTTTAGGAGCATCTAATAAGCTCAAATTCCCCTGATCATATATCCTTAGATATCATAACCCAAGATCTAAATATTGTACAAAATTATCAACAAGTTTTCCCCTCATCCAAGTTTTAGATTTTGTAACCTCCCAGAAGAAAAGTTATAGCAAAAATGCCAACATGATTTGTTTAAATATGCATTTAGGAAGCCCGACTTCCTCTGATCATATTTCCTAAAATTTTATGACCCAAGATTTGATAATTAGATCAAAGGATCAATGATATTTCCCCTCACGATGGTAAAAGTTTCATATTTTGAAACTTCCCAGAAGAAAATTTATAGGATAAATTCCAACATGACCTATTTAAAGAACAATTGAGGAAGCTTGTATTCCTCAACCAATGCTTTTACAAAATTTAATAGATATAAAGCGCTACGACCAGATATTATAACAACTACAACCATGATAAATTTGTTGAAGGGTAAATGGATGTACATATAAACGCGTTGAAAAGAGAAACTAAATAATCATGCACAATAGATAATTATCTTTAGTCAAATATTTTGCAACCTGGAACTAAAGAAGGGTGAGTCACTCTCCACCTAACCATATGCTCAACTATGCTAAAATATTTTTCATAGTTGGCCATCCCTGAGCTAGATCTTGATGGCTTTAGGGAAAAACTAAACTCAATAATTTAACACACAATTTTCATACTAGATTTAACACAAAAAGTGAAGGCCACTCTCCTCCACACACAAGAAAGAATCTCAATGTTCAACCTTTCCATTCCTTGACTAGGCTCCTATACATTCACTAATGATAATGCAAGTATGCACAACAAAAGGGAGTCCTTCTCTAATATTTTTCAGTTCCTCATCACTCCCTTCTTCAATGCTATTTGTGCCACACACAAATGGGACAACTCCTAGTCCTCAAAGCCATCCAATGCAAGGAAAAAACACTACAACACATTCAATTCCTGTTACATAAGTTGTCACCAATTCTCATGCCAATTCGATTTTTTGTGCGTGAGGGAGAGATGCATGAGAGAGTAATAGAAGAGTGAAAAAATAGAAGCTTAAGAACCAAGAAGAAGAAGGACCCATTAATTTCTCCTCCCTCTTGTTTTTATAATCACACATTGACCCTTCATCTTCCCAACCTTTCATCTTATTGGGAAGACTAACCATCACATCAAAGGGAAATATTCACCCAAAGTATATTTTTCCTCTTAAGTTAAGTTTCCCCCCTCCCCAAGGCATCATAATATGTTGGCTATCCGCTTTATTAAGCTCTAGAATTTCTATCAATAAAAATAAACATTACATCATATAATATAGTTTGATATCATAGCATCAATGTTGACACCCCATTATATGTTATTAATCACATTACAAAATTTAGGGTAATGAAAGGAGTGTCACACTTCCATATTGGCATTCCTTAGAAAACCATTTTTACAAATCTCCGGGGTTTCAATATTCAGATAGGCGAGTGCAACTAAATGCACCAATATTCCAATATGGGCATGAACCATCCAATATCCTAGTATTGTAGAACCTTCTGATATGTTGACAGGTGATACCCTCTAACACAAAATTCCAAGAGATTGGCTATTTGTATGACTATAAATCGTTGCAATTCACCAATAAGTCGATGGCCCATAGGAGATCTCATCATGCTGCCTCATTTTTTGACAACTAATCATCATCCAACACGTGACAGATGTTGACGTTACAAAAACATGGAACTGATGAGGTGTATAATGGGATATCAAGATATCAAGGATTTTCCAAGGCATAACCCTCATGAAGTCCCAATATGTTAGTGTTGGATTGAGGGGTCCTAAACTAGGTTCAAAGTTTATGGATAAACCAACAAACCCTCCAACTACTGGCCCTTTCCGAAGTGATATGCTTGCGCAGACCAAAGTCTCACCTGAAGCAGTATGGGGGGGTGCTGGAAACAGGTTTCTGCACCTCGAGGGAGAATTTAATTAATTGGTCCTTAGCAAAATGCGAACTTATACAGATGCACACAACAATATATAACAAAATCACAGAGAATGCACAATCATTAACGGTATAACACATAAACATTGTTCGCTTTAGTGCATATAACTGAACAGAACTAGATCCAAATCTTAACCAATGCGAATACTTAAACAGATCTATTAACCATTGCTAATCATGCATAATCAGATAAGATATCTTTGCGCAACCATCAACAAGCAATACAAGTAATGTGATCTTAACAAAACATAAGAAGTAACAATTCAGATGCATAACACAATAAAATTCGCCAAAACTGTTCTTTCTATTATCTTAAAATTTGTCAATTAATACATCAAATGTTCTTACAAAACCCTTCTGCGCACACAGCCAGTGGAGTCTGCACATAGCCAGGACTAGGTCTCCATGCACACATCCAACAAGAGCTTCTTAACCCAACCCAACAACCCTTACAAATGCAACAACTTATCAGAACATCAATAATTCATAACTTAACATTATCTACTTAGCTTAGACACAATTTATCTATTTATATATGCCTAACATGTAGATACTATGGTATCAAACCATGGTTTGAGGCCCATAGTTTACCCTTAAGCCCATTTAAATCAAATTGAGGACTTTGACCCACCCAAAGCTTCTTGAATCCCTTTTGTACATCACACACAAACAAAATTATACAAAAATGTCTTCGAAACTTGTGCCTCAGGGGACCCCGCTCCAACAGGCCCCCAACACAAACATGTGACTCATCCCGAGTCACTGAGGCACTAGATCCTTAGTCTTGGCCTAAAGCATTTTGACAGAAGTTTGGAGAGGGAGCACTAACTCGAGACTTTGCACTGCTGCACTCTGTGCTTGCTGAACCATCTTTTCTGTAGTAGTCCCTTCAGCGATCATCTCTATACTGCACTGAGTCTGCTGAATGATTTTCAAAGTGTTGGCCCCGCGTTTGTGATAATTACAACGCTTCTTCTGCCCATGGTTGCATGCACTCCTTCAGTATGTGTTCCTTCTGGTGCAAGTCTGAAATCTCTGTCTGAATTGTTTAGCACTCTTGCAGACGAGCGAGGCGTTGTGTGAGGACCAATGTGGGAACCATTGTCCTGATTTCTTCAAATTGCTACTCCTTTTGGTTAGCGGCATCACACAGCTGCTGTACTATCGTATCGTTTTGGACGGATGCCCAAACATCCATGGCCTCGTTCAATAGACTGTCACACTGGGTGACTAAAACAACAATACTGTCCCGTGCCTAGTTTACTTCCGCTACTCTCTGTGCGCGAACCTCTGGTGGTGTATCCCACTGCAATTTTGTTTGGAGGTTCGTGATCTACTTCTCATACTTCGTACAAATTTTTTGTACCTCCGCGCACTGCTTTTACTGCAACAGTCAACCCTTCTAACTTTTTAGCAGGCGCAGCTATGGCCAGGACAACTGGATTGTCTCGAAAAACTTGGTTGATTTTAGTCTCCAGCACTTCGTGTTGGGCCTCTGATTCTCTGCAAGCTGCTTCTTCTTGTTGCTACTGTTGGTGTGCTTGCGTGACCTGCTGTTGTGAATCCTTTGTCTTTGTTTGTGTGATAGCCTCTCTGTACTGTAACTCGTTTGTGATTACTGAATGTAGAAGATGTAATTTACCTACAAGCAACACCGAAATATTAACATGCACATCACCTGTACCACTGAATTGGACACACTGGTTAGCGTCCATATGGACTGCTAGCAGGGGAATGTGGAAAAAGTGTGCATCCCCTGATGCTGGTAGAGTAACATCCAACAGTTGCATGCTTGTGATGTGCACGTTGGTCCAACTTGCCTAAATCATGCTCTCTTGAATCCAGCTCGCCTGAACTTGTAGCTCCTGCAATCCGACTTGTACAATTTTGAGCATGGACTTGTATTGAGATTCCATGTTTGTCGAGCGATCCTCAGTCTCAGACGTGAAAGTATTCGCTATTTCATTGAGTTCGTCATCTGTCAGAGTCAAGACCTCCTGCCATGCCTTCTTGGATCCTTTCTGCTTTTTGTGCGATCCACCAGCAGCCTGAGAGCCGCGCTTAGTGCCTTTGGATGTCTAAAATTTTCCTGTGTCCTTAGGCGCAGTATCGTTCTTCTCGGGCACAATTGTTGTGTCAAAAATTTCTCTAGTTTTAGTAGGGGTTGGTTCCTTCTATGTGGATTTTTCGGGGACCTTCTCTGTCGCTGTCACTAGAAATCTCTTTAGGTTTCTCAGTGGCTTTCTCTGTAGATGTTTCGGGCGGAGTGCGCTGCTTTGTCGGGGTAGGTGGTGTCAACCAGATCGACGACCACTTTGCTGTTACGCGCACTAAATCATCCTCGGTTACCAAATATGGGAGCTCGTACCATACTCCTTCTATAGCACCCTTTACACGGATATGAATATTGTGAAATGTGGCTTTGAAATTTGTGATCATCTTGTATTGGTCATATAATGTAGGTGACAGTCGCGAATTTGACTGCACTGCTTGGTTCAATGTAGCATAATATAAAAACCGGAAGGTTTTATTTTCTTTTGCACGCACCGGGTTTGAAGAGTTCCATAGTATTGCGTAGCATGCAGCTTCACACATTTTTGGCTCAATGTCGGGGAACTGTGTATCTTCAGGTGTTCTCCATCCAATTAACGCAATTAGTAATAGGAGCCAAGAATATTGGATGGGCTTGCCTTCCTCTTGCACCTTGTGCACATTCTATAAGAATTCTTTGCACAGGTACCCGCACCAGTTGTAAATGACACCTTTTTCACAGTGGCCTGAAAGAAAAATCTCATGCGCGGACACCTCCTTGGGCCTGCACTTATGCATCATCTTGCAGGCCAACATGAGCATACCAAAAATGTACAATGGGGTTATTAATTTCCTCCACAACGAACCCCTAAGTCTTGCGTGTGACGTTATATTTATTCTTGATTTGGTTTGCAATCGCCTTCTCCTACTCTTTACCACCAAAATCAACAATAGGGTCAGCTCCCTTAGTAGTCAGACCTATGATTCTATGGATTAAATCTGCATCGATAGGGATGTGCACTCCCAACCAGAGCGCGTCATCATGGACCAAAGCCAACAACTGTCTGATGCAAATATCATTGATAGGGCTACGCCCAAAATGAGGGATATGCAGAAAATTGTGCAGGCCTGCCTTGTGTAGACCTAACACCCCCCTCTTTGACTCGAGGTGCACAATGCCTCCCTCATAGGTAACTTGATCCAAAGATAATTATGGCGTGAGATTAGGGAACTTCTTGACATCCGTGATGTCCTAGTTATCAAACCTCAGGTGTGGGATCTTTGCGAGCATATCTCCTTCCATTGGGACATTCTTCGGGATCAAGCGTACTTGGATACTCGCGTGCACCTTATCCGAGTCCTTAGGTGCATTTACAGTGGGTTTGCGTAGTGTAATGTAGCTTGGAAACCATGAGAATGGGGCTATTTCAACTACCACCTTGTATTATTCCTCTATGGTTTCTGGAACTTTTGCCATGGGTCTTTTCATTTTCTCTCACTTTGAATGGCGCAGTCTGGGGGGTCTTTTCGTGGGGAGATATGTGTGTTCCAGAGGATTTCCCCTTCTTAGTTTTGGACGGCACAGGTGTTTCCACAATAGGCACTTCAGGCGCAGGAGGGTCATCACTCGATCTTGTGGCTCTCATCTCGCTAGGAATTGCGTACCCTAGCCCTGCTCGACGCAATGCGTCCTCAAACCCTGGATCAAAGCCATACATAGACGCAACAAATGCAATGGCAAACACAAAGCTTAAAGCATAAAAATTACTCAGAAAGAAAAAGGAACTATTGCGACCCCACAGGTCATATTTATACTTGTGGCGCATCTTCAACGACTCCTTGTGCATTAATGAGGCTCCATTAATGACAAAATGGTCCCAAATACGGAAAAATCCCTTCACTAAATGCATACTATATGCTCCTAAAAACAATAATAAATCTGTCTTATCCAGTTGGACTATTCCAACGGCTAGTTTTTGACACCTCTGTGCACTAGTCAACCTCCTTGCGCAGATACTGCATGCACGCATTACCTTACTACACATATAATCTAGAGCTAAGGATAACCATCTACAGACCACCCCCCCAAACATAGGCTTGTTGACTAGGTTATTCAAAGCATATCGAGTAGTGTCCGTCGCATCCCTCAACAACTGCAAACTTCTATGAAATTTATCATCCCAATGGAATGCCACACCTCTTCTGAGTAATCTGGTCATGGGCGCAATTATCAACTCATACTTTGGAATGCACTTTCTGTAATATCCAACAAGGCTCAACATGGAGCGCACTTGTCTCACATTCGAGGGGTTCGAGGTTCCTTCAACCGCGCGCAGCTCCCTGGGTTCTACAAGTTTCAATTGTCCATAATTCATAGTCTGCGTTATCGGCGCAGTAATAATTTCTAGGATTAAAGCTTGGTCATCATGTTCCGAGCTAGAGGTAAGAATAAAACTCTCTATCATCATAGACCATTCACTATTGCCTCTGTGCAGCTCTGTCTCCAAGTACCATTTAGTAGGCACCTTTCCTAGCATGTGAATAAACATAAGGACCCATTCAGGTCTTGGTTCTATGCCCCATTCCTGATTCCACTTGGCCAAATTGTTGCACGGATCCTATTTGCCAGAGTATACATCCTCCATTTTAATTACTGGACATTCAAACTGTAGCCTCATCATGCACACACATTCCTCCTAGCTTCCCATATTCTCTTTATGCGTTTCCCACCATCTTGCTGGAGTAGCGCGCAAGACAAGATCCAAAGCATGGAATCTCTGTCCTTTAGGCACAATCATTTCCACCTCTCCTATAAACATGATTACATCAGTGGAGCCATCATATTGTGGTAAATCACATAATTCAGATGTTATACAATGCAAAGCTCGGGTGACATGATTACAACGTAGTACAGACACCTCATGCAATTGGTTTTTTCAATTATCTAGTTCTTCATCAGAGTCTGAAAAACAAGAGCTATCTTTCTCCCACTTAAGATTCCCATCTGCTGTTGGATTTATCCAGTCTTCCTCACACAAAGTTAGCTTATAGATTTGATCGATCTCGTCCTCAGTGCACACTAGTTTAGTATACCTTTGGTCTTCTGCAGGATCCAGAAGAATGATTACCCTGACTGCATTGCTTTCAAGTTCCATTCTCCTACTCTTCAGATTGATAACACCATCCATGTCAGTGGCCCAGTCCAATCCTAGCAGCGCAGGATAGGGATTAGTATCGTCTACTATTTGTATGACTTTAAAGTCTTCCATCACCTTAACACCCTTTATATTGACCACAACTTGTGACAACCTCCCTAAAGGAATGATGTTCTACTGATTGGCCATGCAAAATTGGATAGTATACCATTCTGGCTTTGGTTCTCACATGCACTGCTGTTTTTTTAGGTAGAACATTAGCATCCGATCCTAGATCTAAAATAACTTGGTCCATTTCATAAGCACCAATCTGCGCAGTCATACACATCTCCCTACCCGTTCTCTTCTTGTTCTTGTGTATTTTTTTGACTGCTAGTGTTCTACCATGGGTTGTTCTTTCTTCGCGCAATTATTTATCAATGCCTGTAGATTTTAGACAACCTTCTTATTACGCAACAACTTTATACATGCTTGTAGAAATGGTTTTATCTCCTCATCTCCTCCTGCTTCCTTCAGTGTTCTACTAGATGTTGATGTACCTTCTTTTGCAAAGTATTTCCGTGCTTCAAAAAAGGTCTCTTTTGCACGCTGAAGATTCAATCCTTCTTTGTTTTCAGGTGCTTTCTGGATCCATACATTAGTGGTAGGTTGATTTCCCTTATCTTCATTGGTATCTACGCCACTCCTGGTAATTACATTCACACAGGGATCTTCTTCACGAGTTTCTGCGCGAACCATCTGGAGAATTTTCATTGGGGTCTTCTTTTCCTACATTTTGGCAATCAAGACAGGACAATATTCTATAACATGATAAAATTGTCTACAATACCTGCAGGACTGTCGTACTAGATTTGGATAGTCATGCACATAATAACCAACGTCTCCACAGTTATAGAAAACCACTTGTCCTCTTTCTTGGCTAGCCGATCCACCTCCTCGACCTCTTCCTCTTCCTTGGAATCCTCTATGCCCAGAAGGGGATGCTGGTGTTGTAGGTTCAACCTGCATTATATATATCTCTGATTTATCCAATATCATATCATAGGTACAACAATGCCGCACATCATACCCTAATGATGAATAGAACTTGCAAAATAACCGCTTCAAGTCAAGCTGATATTTTCCGATCCTTGGGCAAGAATCAATGTCATGTAGTCCAAAAATATGATAGATAGTACACCATACATGATTCTTCAATGGAATAGGACCTCCAACATTCAGATAATTGTTGAATATAGGACACTGGTCTTTATGGTGCCCAAAAGCTTTGAATTTTATACACCACACCTCTGTGCATACCTCCTTGCCTTTGTCCTTGCGTAGACTTTGAATTTCTAGATGCATGGCTTCCAATTAATTCTGAATCTATTGAGTTCCTAGTGAAATAGGTGTTGGGGTAGCCTCCAATTTCATTTCAACTTCTACAACCTCAACTTGTGTGGCAATCTTTTTCTGACCTAATGGGTGGCGCAGATGTGGGAGCAACATAGCAATGAACCATTATTTATGCTGAGTATCATCAATAAAAAATCCACCATCTCTGATGGTGCGCTTCATCCTTTGATCAGACTCCCAGACAGATTCATTAGGCTCCTGACGAATATCATTCACTTCTGTCACCAGGTGTGTGTATGACTTAGGTTTCTTAAACTGCTCTTTTAGGGCTGCTTTAATTTCTTCCAAGGTAGCATTAGGGTTTTCTTGCGCGTTCCTAATGTACCAGTCTAATGCGTGACCCTAAAATGTAGTAGCCAGCTATGATTTTCTAATATTAATATTGTTAACTTAGTGAGCCTACCATATGACCTTAGTTAAAAACTAGAAGTGACCAGGGTCCTGATTTCCAATGCCTCTGAAATTAGGTAACTTCATGGATGCAGCCATATCTACTTTAAGGGAGGTGGAGATGGAATGCATGGTGGAGTAGGTGATCTGTGATGTGAGTTCAGAAGTGGAGTGGATGGAGTGGGAAATAGATTCAAGGGTTTCTGATGTGATGAGCTTTCTTATTTAGATTCACTCGAGCTAGCAGTTTCTAGTTCAGGTTCACTATTAGATCTAGGTTTCAGAGGGCTATAAATGAATTTTTAAAAGTCTTCATGGTAAATTCTTCCACTGCGCGTAATTAAACCTCTTTGATGCATTCAAGCAGTATGTTCACACAAAAAACCCCATTCACACAATAATTTTTTTAGTAATAATTCAATGAGCGCAGGAACTTACCTCTAGGGCCTTTGAAAAACCTTATTTCTGCTTCAGAATATGACACAAATGGTTCAATGGAAAATCCAGTCACAAATCCTGCCAAAATATCTACTGCGTGAGTGATCTTATTATCAAATTTCTGTACTTGCTGGATCAATTCAGGAGTCCACTCAGTGACTATGTCTTCTTTTATTTAGTGATGGAATTCAGTTAAGCGCGACAACCACTCCTTTAGTTCGCGCGCAAAGGAAAAAAATAAAATTTCATGCAATTATGTATAAATATATTTTTGTACCCATTGTTCGTCAGACAACTTAGTACTTCTATTCTCTTGGAGTGCAGATTCAAGGATATTTATATCCAACCAATCTTGTAATTCATTTCATGACGGATGCCACAACATCAAATATCCCTCAAAATGATCCCATTCCTAGCAACATAACCATTTTTTGGCTTGAGGGGTCCTAACCTAGGTTCATATTTTATGGATAAACCAACAAAACCTCCAACTACCGGCCCTTTCGGCAGTGATCTGCTTGCGTAGACCAAAGTCTCACTTGAAGCAGTATGGGGGGTTGATGGAACAAGGTTTCCACATCCCGAGGGATAATTTAATTAAGTGGTCCTCAAAAAAATCAAATGCGAGCTTATACAGATGCGCGCAACAATATATAACAAAATCATAGAGAATGAAAAATCATTAACAAGATAACACATAAACACCATTCGATTTAGCACAGATAATAGAATAGAACTAGATCTAGATCTTAACCAATGCGAATACTTAAACAAATCTATTAACCATCACTAATCATGCATAATCAGATCAGATATCTTTGCACAATCATCAACAAGAAATACAGATAACATGATCTTAACAGAACATAAGAAGTAACAATTCAGATGCATAACACAGTAAAATTCGCCAAAATTTTTCTTTCTATTATCTTCATATCTGTCAGTCAAAACATCAATTGTTATTACAAAACACTTACAAAACCCTTCCACGCACACAGCCAGAAGAGTCCGCACATATCCAGGACTAGGTCTCCGCGCACACATCCAACAGGAGCCTCTTAACCCAACCCAACAACCATTACAAATTCATCAACTTATTAGAATATCAATAATTCATAACTTAACATTATCTACTTAGATTAGACATGATCTATCTATTTATATACACCTAACATGCAGATAATATGGTCTCAAACCATGGTTTGAGGACCATAGTTTACCCTTAAGCCCATTTACATCAAAATTGGGGACTTTGACCCACCCCAAAGCCCCTTTACCCCCTTTTACGCAGCGTGCACATACAAAATTATACAAACATGTCTTCGAAACTTGTGCCTCAAGGGACCCCTCTCCAACATTTGGTACGACAACTCAGCTTGCCATATCACCTTCGACATCTAATCACCACTTGATATGTGGAAGATGCTAATGTATCCCATGCCATATGGAACTGCTCCTATGTGCCACATATCACTCATATTTTCTTATTTATAAAACCAAGAGAGTTAAATTCAGGTGAAACTTTATATGGGCATTGTATACTGAGGCGAGAAATTTTCCCTGAGGCAAAATATTGCAAAAATCCAACTATTTTTTTTCTCAAAAAATATGACAGAAGGAGTGCTTGAAACCTATTTTTGATGGTGGAAATGGATTCAACACCATAAAAATCCCCTGGGGAACACACAATATTGAAACTTGACAACAGTAGCCTGGATTTCCCAAAATTTCTGCCAAAATTTATCAAAAGATTGCCAAAATTCCATTATTTACCGAGAAAATTTGAAGCCTCATTGGACTATGAGGTTTCTATGAACATGAAATATCCATGTCATCATTTTTGACACCACATTGAAATCATCCTTTAGGGTTTCCTAATACTCTAATACAATAGTTACTCTAATACTTCAAGGTCCTAGTGCTATCAAATCACACACCTAATCAAGAGAGTTTTTGTCATTGAGTGACAGTCTATCGGTTGGAGCCACGCCATAATAGAATTACTTCAAAGCATGTTTCCATCATTCTTTCAAGGATTGGTATCCGGTAATACCACATTTTGTTGAGAAATATATTAGGGAAAATATTAGATTGATTTCTCTTAATAACTTCTTGTGATGTATTTTTACTTTTTCTTACTTATTATCTTCTTCACTTATTATTATGTTTGTGTATCATCAAACATATACCAAAATAAGGAAAAAATTAGTAGACAAGAACACAGAATGTAGGCTACAAGCAAGGGAAAAAACCCTCCTCTTGAGAGGAAAACTTGTAAATTTCTTCTCTTCTTACAAATTCTTCAATTGGCAAATACCAAGACCTCTTAGACCAAGACCAATACCCTCCAAGACCAAGTCCAACCCTTCCAGATAATGTGCTTCCTTTTTCCAAGTCAAACTCAATCAAATATCTTCCAGTAGCATAAATTCAACCTCCTAGCTGCAGAATTCTCTACTGCAGGTCTGAAATTTTGGCCCTCCTAGTAGTAATGGCTGCCACACGTGTGAGCTTATTTTGGCCTCCCAAGGATTCCTTAGACCTTCTCTTAAATTTATCTTCCTCCTGGAGCTTGATAATTGCTTATTTTTACCTTCACCGACCTTATTTCTCTTCATTCTTCAATATTGAACATGTAAAAGAAAAACCCTAGACCAACAACAAAAACCCTAGCGTTCCTTCGCACTTGTGAGAGAGAATTAACCCAAAGACAAGTTTTATTCATCCTCTTCCTTCTTCGCTTCCTTATTCTTCTCCCTCCTTCGCTTGAATGAGTGAGTGATGAATGTTAGACAAGGAGGTCAAGTTTCCTCCATTATATAGGCTACTCAAGGTGGACGTAGATCCTTAATTTAGGGTGACTTGCTAATTGCCATGCTGACTTGGTCTTAAAGGGTATTTTGACACTTTTAAGGACAAAAATAATTTTCTTTACAAATTACAATGTGCTCGATCGGGTCTTCAACTTATGAAAATGAACCTTTTGACTTCTTGACCTAGGAAAAACCCTAGAAGCACTCAATGGGTGCTTGACCTATAAAATAAAATATCTTGAACATGAAACCCATGCTCAGAAAATAATAATAATTTTTCTTTTCTTTTTCAATATACAAGAATCAAAATTACATTTCATATTTATGAAGACCGAACTTAGTTACACATTTTTCAACACTTTTTAATGACTCTTGATCATGGCTTCCTTCAAGTCATGTGTCCAGGGGCTAAGGCACCAAGCTCCAAATATCTAAGGAAACTTCACATTTATATATACAATGTGATTTAGACTAGAAACATTTATGAGCATACACTCACAATCATTTAACCCAAAGCTAACCTTTACATTCATAAACATACAACACACATAAGTTATGATTAACATAAGAGAAATGATTCCATTGTATATAACATTCATGTCTATAAAAAAAATATTGAGCAACATCGTGGCAATTTGTGTTAGTTCTTAGCTCTTTATTCATGTTCATTTAACATAATATTACAATAATTTTTATCCTCCCATAACATGCATACACATGCACCATACATCATAAAGGCTCATAAATAATTACAAATAATCATATGAATAATTTCATAGTCAGTCCTTATAGCCACCATTAACATCTTAGGTCATGCGTAAGTAACTCACTGTGATCACATTTTTTTTCACTAAGAAGGTTCCCCTTGCATATTATTAGAAATATTTGTAATTTACTAATAAATATTATGATTGATAATAATAATTATTAACTATTAATAATATTTTATTGATTATTATTAAGTAATTTATAAATTAATAAATTATTGTTAAATAAGTAAAAAATTAATTAATTAAATAATTGGGGGGTCAATTTTTCAGCCCGTTGATAAACTAGAAATCTAATTTTCTTTGGGACTTAGATAACACAACTAACAATGAAGCAAAGAACTATGGCCTTCTGCAAGGTTTATCCCTCGTAACTAGAGAGAATATTCAAGAGGCGGTCATTCTTGGGGACTCCACTTTTATTATCCGTCATTTGATCCACAATATCAACCTTTTTTTAATAAAATTGTCATGATAAACTATATGAAACAAAAAAATATAAAATTGCACAATCAAATCTTTGACTTCTTAATCTTGGACTATGTTAGATTACTTCATTTAAAATTATCTGTGGTTCATATTAAAAATTTCATTAATATTATTCGATGACAAGAATATTCTATATGTTAGTCTTATTAACCAATTTAATTATAATTTGATATAGTAAACCCCACTATGCGTTGACTTACTATTATAGTAGAAGTTTGGCACAATTTTAAAGTGCCCATAAAATTTATTTAATGATATAATTATACGAGTATTATGTTTGTTACCGTAATTTTTTAAATTTTAGGTACTACAATTACTCTTTTGTTAGAAGGTTAGCATAATTTTAAAATGTCCATAAAATTTATTCAATGATATAATTATACTAGTAATATGTTTGTTACTGTAACAATTTCAATTTTAGGTACTACTATTAGTAATTTTGTTTGTGTTGAGTACCATAATTTTTTTCTTTCAATGAAACGGGTAGCAATTTTAAATAATAAAGCTATAAACGAGTCAGGTCCCTTACAGTCATGGAGAGCCTAGTCTCAGAATTTTTCATATATACAAGCCAAGAGACCCTATTGCTACCTATCTTATTCACATATATACTCTTTTCATCTTTTAGACTATATCACTACAAGGAAAAGACCCTCTAGCGTAGGTTATAAAGGAGGTTTTTAGTGTTAGAAAATTGGCCAAAATTGTCAAAAAAACATTTTCTACAACATCCATTTATGGTTACGGAGGTTTTGGCAGAGCTTTTAACGGAAATTCAACACAACTAAAAAAAAATGGGTGGTCGGAGGTTATTACAGATGTTTTTTCATCGGTGTGCTACTCTGGATTTAACGCACCAGTGCGTACATGAAGATGGCGCTGCGGGGCTGTCTCAGTCGAACGAACGCACTGGTACATTTAAGTGTAAAACCGCACCAGGTGTAGCATTGGTCATACAACGCACGGGGCCGTTCTAATTAGTCTTGGGATTTGTGCGGTTCCCATAGGTTGTATCCACGCACTGGTGCGTATACCTTTATGATGCACCGGTGTGTCGTATCATAGAAAGGCACCGAGATTTATAATTGGTATCAGTATTCATGTGGTGCCCATTGATCGTAAAAATGCACCAGTGCTTATCGATACATAAATGCCTCGGTACGTAGTATCACACAAACGCACTTATATTTATAACTGGTATTGGTATTTTTGCGGTGCCCATAGATCGTACAACGGCACCGGTGTGTATAGACACATAAACGCACCGGTCAATAGCTACTGACACACACCGGTTTTCATTTTGTTTTTTTTAGAAACATCGACCTGTGACATTCCAATTATTGTGATTGTTTTAAATTCATTATTCATCAAAAGTCGACACATCTTATAACAATATTCATATTAATTACATTTTTATTAATGCATTTGAATGTAATGTTTGGATTAATTTGTTATATCATATCAGAATTATTGTGGTTTTTTAAAATTAATTATTCATCAACATATATATCTTATAACAATATTCATATGTATTAAATTTTTATTAGTGCATTTGAGAACGACAATGGAGAGCGCAATAACGACAATGGAGAATGCAACAGAATACATTAAAACATATTTTATGAGTATATATATATATATATATATATATATATATATATAAGATAGCCTTTATCATACAAAATGGGACAGTTATTCGTATCCCTTTGTCTTTCAATTGGGACACTATGTCCATTACATTAAACAAAATGTCTGATTTCACAGACATATTTCAAAAAATAAAATGCCTTGCTTTGATATCCAAACAAGTGATCATCATTCTTCGCTTGAACTGCTATCATTGCTAGAGCTACTTCCATGACTTGGGTTATTTTTAGGAATGTTTTGTTCACGATGTTGATTGTTTTATTCTTCTTCACCTTCCATCTACAAACATAAAAATAAACTAAAATGAGTGTATATACATTGGTGAGAATAATGAAAATTACAATATTAAATAATATACATCAATGTAAATCGAAAAGAAAAATGACGTACCATAGCAACAATTAACTCATAAACTATACACATTCTTTCAAAACCATGTACCATGCCATCTTTCAAAATTTCATTTGTTGGTGCAATTCCATACTTTGTTTCCTGCAAGTTTTATACCCCATAACAAATCATATATTTAATATAAAAGATGTTTTTGTTTTATTAATTATAGATGGAGCTAAGTAAAACAAGATCGATAGATGCTTACAAATTCCACAATTAAATTCTGATATGCCAACATATATTCACAACCCATATTTAACCCAATTTCAATCAATTCGTCTAATGGTTCTTCTTTGTATGTTGGCACCTGTTTGAAGACATTCAATGATGATTTTTGTAAAACAACTTAAAAAATAAAAAAAATGAAATTTAGTTAAGTTGTTATAAGGAAGTAACAATTACTCACAAACTTAGAGATCAAGCGTTTTCTTCCTTGTCGTCCTGTTTTATGTGCTGAATGGGTTCCATTTTCTTTTCTTTTTTGCAAGAAAATTCTTGAAAATTAATATTTAATGCTAAGTTGTTTATTTTTTGTACCTAATGATCGAAAAATTCAATGATTACATATTACATTTGAAGCACGTTGTTGTTGAGATGGCTCCTCCTGCAATGCAATTTTGTCCATTTATTTGACCATCTCCTTGTACACCTTTTTGGACATTCCTACTGGCATATTTCTGATATCAGCTCGTTCATCTTTTGAGATTTTCATAATCTTCCCGAAAATGTAACATGACAATAAACTATTTAATTTTTATATTGATATATGAAAAGTAAATATAACAAAAGTGATATTTATAAATAATTATAGACAAACATTTAAAGAAATATTACTTTTTCATTCCTTTTTTTTTTTTTTGTACGTTTTTGCTATTAAAAATCTGACATGTCTCATTGACCGATTCTCTGGAAACTCTTCCTGTAGTTTAGATAAAATTTGGTTCTTTGAATCATTGGATTGGTTTTTGTATTGTAAGTGGAAAGAACGTTTATACATTCGTTCCACTAGATCCCTCAAACTTTTGCAAAAGATTTTCCCTCTTTTGTTAACCTCCAGCACCATTCCAGATGAGCTAAGGAGCAATTCATTTTCATTTGCATGTTCTATTCTTTTTCTTTTCTTAGAACAACATTCATTTTCTGAGTTGTTGGTCCCTGTAGAACATTAAACAGATGTTAATTAGTAGACTGTTTGACACATGTTATCTAATAATTTTAAGTATATTATTAATGATAATTAAAAAAAAAATTCATATTGGATCGATAGTATTTTTTCATTCACATGATTAATCCTTTTGCAATTTTTCCATTAAACTTTACGCTTTTCTGGTCCTAGATCATAAATAATCATACTCGTTTCGTCATTTTATATTCTGTGATGATGTAATAAAGGAAATAATACATATTAGTTAAACTTACATAGTTCAAAAATAATATTTTTATGAAGGAATTTACAAAGAACTTGCCTTTTTTGCTTTTCTTGATGTGTTATCAATATTTTTGTTACTTGATCTCTTGTCAGTCATTTCTTTATCAATCTGAAACATGTACCATATCATTCATTAATATATTTATAAATAAATTCTCAACTTTTCAGTTAGAAAATAAATCTCAAGACACGAGTGCACCTTTCATGAGGTATGCACCAAAGCCGGTGCGTGGGAATACTAAAAACACACCAAAAAATAGTATAATAGACCGTATGGTGTGTTGGGTATTATAAACACACCAAAAAAATAGTGTAATAGACCGTACGGTGCGTCGGGTATTGTAAACGCACCGCAAAAACAGTGTAATACACCGTACGGTGCTATCCTCATTAAATGGAGCATTGGTACCCTACTTCAGATATGGCGCACGGATTTAGAAAAATTTGTTTTCAATTTTTTTATTACACAGTACTTGCACAGTGTGCTATATAATACAACGCACCGGTGCAGTAGGGTACGCAGGGCGCACCGATAAAGAAAAATCCATTTTTTCCAAAAATTCACACAATAGCTGAATGGATTGGGATTCGAATATGTAAGTCGTCCTGTGGGTTGGACGTCAATCTAAAATGAAAAACCCTATTTCTGAAATCACAGAAATAGGGAGAAGAAAGGGAAAAAAAAAATGAAGGGTTTAGGGTAAAAATGGATAAAACTACAGAAAAAGTAAAAAAAATGCAGAAAAAAGTAAAAAAAATAATCAAATTCAATCACGAGATGGTTTGAAATTATATGAGACAAGGTTTGAATCACTAGAGGTTTGGTTTCCGATTGTATGAATACTTTTGTTCGAACGTATTTCGCTGCTCCACAGTGCCCTCGTGCTCTCTTGCTCCAGGTCTGTTTCTTGCAAATATCTGGTTGAATATTTTAGCAAAAATAGTGAAATAATAAAAAGTGTTTAGTATTTAAAGAATTATTTTATGAAATTAGATTTTCAAAAATATTTCGCCGCCCATTTTTCAAATTACCACTTTTTTTTTCACTTAAATAAAATAGAGTTGCGTTTTTTTTTATTTGCGTTTATTTGTGACTGGTGCCAAAGAGTTGTGAAACACCAGTGCATCGTCGTAATACGACACACCGGTGCGTCTTATCATGATAAGCACACCGAATTGTATAAAGTTTTTTTTTTGTATGTAAGATCATAGTAAAATAATGATAATTCTAAAGTACATGAATTTATTTTCATTATTTTCTAGACTTTATTATGTTACAAAAATTCGTATTATTCTAGATTTGTTATTTTACAATTATTTGCAAATTTACAAATTTAAATATTTTAATAAAATCATTTCACATTAATATAATTAAAATTTTCACATTAATAGAATTAAATTTTTACAAATATTTTACATACAATCACAATTAAAATTAGAATTAGAATTAGAATTAGAATTAGAATTACAATTTTACATTAATTTCACATACATGAATTACGATTAGAATTAGAATTACAATTTTAATTTTACATACAATTACAATTACAAATTTACAAATATTTTACATACAATTCAATTAAAATTACAATTACAAATACAAGTACAATTTTAGAATTTTACATACAAATAGAATTAGAATTACAATTTTACAATTTTTCATATATACAATTACAATCATTTCACAATAAATTAAATATTACAATTACAATTAAAATTTACATACAATTATAGTTAAAATTACAATTAGTACAAATACAAATACAATTTTACAATTTTACATACAATTAAAATTTAAATTTAAATTACAATCATGACATAATATTTAATAAATGTCATGGTCATTTAATATTAAATTAATTAATAAACATCATCATGATCATGATAACCATCATACAAACATCATATTCGACTAAAAAACACATTCAAACATCAAATTAACATTATATATTAACATCATCACAACACAAACATCAAATATACATCTCATGTCAAATAAATCATGCTATCACATATACACATCTATTTGCATGCTAAACATTAAATGAACATATCTAACATGACCTAACAATATGCGCCACATCATGATGATCACCAACATGTAAATTAAGTACAATTGCAACATGAACATAAAATACATGGACCATAAATATATATATAACTGAATAATGTTAAAAATATACAATTGTAATATAAATGTCATGGATCGGCTGGTGGTAGTATAACAACATCAATAGCAGTACAGGTGGAGGCCTGCTCAGTAAACAGTGCAGCCTCGACGGTTGATGGTCGAGCCTGCTCATGATCATGATCACTAGTACTGATGGATGCATCAGCTGGTGGCAGTACAACATCAATATAAGTAGTAGTAGTGGAGGCCTGCTCAGTCAATAGTGCAGCCTCAACGGTCGATGGTCCAGCCTGCTGATGATCATGACTAGTACTGATGGATGCTGATTGGACGTGGCTGATGATCCAGCCTCATCTCCATGATGAATGCTAGATGCTGCTAGTGGAGCCTCATGCTCATCAGGCATGGCGCGAGGTGAATGATCATGAGATGATGAGTCGCTGCTCGCGGACTGTACATCACGTGCCACGGCTCGACTATGCCTATAGCTACGGACAATCCTCCTCAGTCGTGTAACAAATGTCCTAGCTCCTAAGACATGCTGCATTAGGCTATACATGTCATGCGACATGCCTCTCCACATCCGTAACAACCTATCATTGGCCTGTATGTCTTTGTAATGTGCGGGCCTGATGCCCACCTCAACAATCAATGCAATGAGTTGGTTCCCCAACTCCATCCTATATCTAGGTCGACCTCCTATATCTAGTCTCAGGTTGACCGCGCCTAGCAAAAGGCGGTACCAGTGCACCAACAGGAGCATGTCTCTCTGTTGCACCGACCTCATCCTGATCATGATCATTCTCGGCATCGGCCATGTCTTGATTTTCATCAGGATCCACACCTGGATCATGTGGTGGATCCGACATCTCCTCGCCATCAAAAGAGCCAATGTCTACAAAATATATACAAGTACACAATAATAATTAGACAATTTCATTACAAAATTTAATAAAAACAAGTTAAAGAACATGTTAGAATAAATATAAATAAAACAATAATATTACCTCTATTATCTGGCGGCTCATCATCTGTGAAGAGGATGTTGGGACACCCTTGCCAATCTAATTCAACATAAGGACATGGGACCATAATGAAGGGATGCAACCTGTCAACACTGGCTAGTAAGTCCAGTGCATCATGTGATATCCTGGCTGGAAACATAGTGTCTCCCTTCTTGGGCATCATCTGCCCCCACATGTGCATTTGGGCCTCGAACATTGGCCTACGAGGCTGTCGAACAAAACTAGGTCTCATCTCTGGAAACCTCTCAAAAAATAAACAAAACAACTCTGAAGCAAAAGGGAAGTTGACCCTCCCTTGTGCATGAGCACAACATCTATCTAAGGCCGTACAAAACTGCCACAAAAAAATGGTAGACGACCTGACAAGTCATGGCTGCTGTACTAAATAATCAACATAATATAAAAGCGAGCAACTAATGCATTGCCCGTCACTGGTGTTGTGCAAAATGGTCGAAATGATAAGTGAGAGGCACTGCACGTCCTGTCTACCAAATGCAACTATACGTAACTTAACTCCAGGTACTTGAAACTCTAAAGGAGACAATACATGTGCTCCAATGTATCTCTGAGATTAAACTAACTGACTCCCTGCTACACAACTAGATGGCACGTCTAGGAATGAGGGAGAATACACCCCTCTCCTTGATAGTCCTGTAATAAAATAAATATCCTCCTCAGTGGGTGTGTACTACTGGTCAGGACCAACCTGGAAAGCTTGTCGGTGAGCATTCCACCTGCGGATAAGATATCTCAAAAACACACTATGGGCCTTTAGGGAAGTAGCCTCCTCATAGAACTTGAGGAGGCCTACTTACCTAAGGATCCTCTGGGTATCTGCCATAATAGGGCGAAGGTATGCATCTCTCTCCCTCTCTTGGGCCTCCCATTGGCGAATCATGTCATACTGTTCCGCCTGTTATTGTTGCTGTTCCTCCTCTTCTCTCTGAATCATTGACATATTAAATAATTCTTTTTTTATTAAAACATACATGTATTTAGGAATATATTGTATATATATTTAAAAAAAAAAAAACAGACTAGTCGGTGCGCCAAAAAATAGTCACGCACCGGTTCTGGTGCGGCTTAAGTTTGTAGCGCACCGGTGGCGGTACCCCTAATGAAATACAACGCACCGGCCTCAGTGTAGCTGTCTTTTTTTCAAGCACCGTTGACTATATCTAAGGTCAGAATAGCGGTGAACTCACTGAAATATATGCCCCGGAGTGTATAGTTGTGTCAGCGCACCGACTTCATGACAATTAAATAGTCGACGGTGCGGTCATTTACCCAGTCGCACCGTTGACCCTCTTGGAATGCCGAATGTGGTGCGTTGACATAAACCGGGGCGGATAATTCTGTCAACGCACCGCACTGCGATTCCCATGGTCAACGGTGTGCATGGCTAAATGAGCACACCACATTTTTTTTTCAATTTAAAATTATGCGGGGCGCCTTTCAGTACTGCCCCGGAAATGGTGTGGATACCATTAGCACCGGTGGTGGTGTGACTTGTAAATTTTACAGGCAGCACCGCTATCCGGTGCGAGCCGAATGGCTCAGAAGCACCGCGCGACAATTTTTTTTCTTTTTCTTTTTTAATGGTTATTTTTAAGGTTATTTCAAATCCTAATCTGCTAAAAGGCTTAATTATGGAGTAACTAGAAAAATACCTATACATTTTGCTGTCGAGGAGGCATATTGGCTGTAAAATTTGCAAAAGAAAATTTTCCCACCATTTTTCAAAATTCAAGCTGGAGATTGGTGGCCAATGCAGAGCAGCAGTGCATGCAATGGGTGCAATGAGAGCACCGATGCCAGGGCAGCTCAGAGAAGGTGAAATGGCACCGGTGCTTGAGAGCTCTGGAGCATTGAGGAAAGTGAAAAATGCGGTTTTTTGGATGTAGTTTTTTTTTTTATTTAACCTTGTTAAGGTGCGTGGGGTTTTATAGACACATCGGTACGCTTACTTACAACCACACCAGGCGGTGTCAGATTTTGTGCGTTGTTTATGATGCTCCGGGGCGGTTCCCTAACACCGCACCGGGATGTTTCAGTTTTGGTGTGATGTTTTGATGATGCACTGGGGCAGAATATTCATAAAGCACCGGTGCGGAATAGTCGTAAAGCACTGGTATTTCGGTGTGTGATTTTTGTAGGCGCACCGGTGCTCTTGGATAAGAACACACCGACACGTTTTTGTTTTGGCGCGGTGTTTTATGATGCACCAGTGCAGAAGAGTAGTGAAGCACCGGTGCGTTACCGTAATAAGATGCCCCGGGTGGGTGTTTACATCGCGCACACTATCCGGTGTGCCAATGTTTTATGTGCATCGGTGCGTTCTATGGTAGAGCACATCGGTAATTGAGAGCTCAGGAGCACTGGAAAAATGAAAAATTCGGGTTTTTTGCCGTAATTTTTTTTATTTAACCCTTTACTGGTGCGTGTGGTTTATAGGCGCACCAGTTCTATTTCTTACGAATGCACCGGTCGGTTTGTGTTTTGGCGTGTTGTTTTATGATGCACCGGCACGGTTTCTTTCTACCGCATCGGGTGGTTTTAGTTTTGGCACGGTATTTTACAATGCACCGACACGGAAGAGTTTTAACGCACCAGTGCTTTAGAATAATACGATGCACCGGGCAGGTGTGTATGAAGTGCACGGTGTCCAGTGTGCCAATGTTTTTGTGCGCACCGGTGCTTTCGCGATTCCAGAACACTGGGGTGACGTTTAATGATAAATGCACTGAGCAGAAAACATCCGCAAAACCCTCTGCCCACCAACCTCCTCTAGTAACCTCCGCTAGAAATAGATGTATCGAGTATTTTTCTGTGGGGTTCCTCAAAAAAATCCGCTAGAGGGTCTTTTCCTTGTAGTGTATATCTTCCAAAAAAATACACAATACACTACTATTTGACAAAACATAAGACTATGAAAATAAAAATAAGTTGCTACCCCCGACTTCCAGGCTCACGTTCTTCCTGTGCCTCTTTAACAGGCACACTCGGTTCCTCACTCCTACCTGAACCAGGATCCAATTCTTGGTTCGCAGTGCCAATGTTTCCCTCTGCTAAAGAAGGAGAGACATCAGAGACCCCGATGACCTCCTTTAGAATTCCCACAGTGGCCGTCTCCACCTGCAACTCGATTTTCTCCACTTTATGTCTTAGATTCATAACACCAGTATTCAGATGTTCCATAGATTTTTGGATCACCTCCATGTCCTTCCCAAGGCCATATAACTGAGAAAACACAAAAACCATATTTTCAGTGATATCCTTGACAATCTCCTTGAAAACATGCTTACAAGAGTTGTCAACAATTTCCCCTAAAATCACAATGCACTTAGTCTCCTCAATGTCATTGCCGCTTCCATTACTCACAAAATCCATTTTCCTTGCTATTCTCCCTTGCACTAGAGAAATCCGATGATTGATCTGCTTCAACTAGAAACTATAAATAAGTGCCTAATTCTTTCCAGCATTCCTTCCCATCTTGTCAAACATAATTTCATTTAGTTTCTGCAACAATTCTAAGCCACTTTCCTCCCTCTCCATCACTGCCGAATTTTTCTTGACTCGAACCGCAATGGTACAATGCTTTCAATCGCCTCATATTTTATTTATTAACCAGATGAATAACCAAGGGAAGAGTACCCACTTGTCACGAGTTATGGCCACCTTCTACCACGGGCCCACCTATGGTTTAAATTCCATCTAACATTTCCCTCTCCTGAGTCTCTCCATCGAATCCTTGATATGCTATCATACTTAATTGCCTGCATTTCCTTGTTAAGTCTCGTACTCCAGTTGTAATCCAAAAGGATTAAATTAAATGAATTATTTAAGGGACATGAAATATTTCACTATGATGGTTTACAAGCAATGATCCTTTTTATAATTTCGCTCTAATATTGGCTTGGACATCAACCAATTGATTATTAGCTATTTTAACATGTCATATTTTGAATTCTTCAAATTTTCTAAGAAGACACATTATCCTTATGTATAATGGAGATGTTTAAGAATCAATAAGGTCTTCATATATGGAAAGGCTCATAGATTTTTGGATAACCACTATTGAATCACCTACAATGATCAAATTCCTGATGCCCTTGGAGATGTTGATCTTCAAGCCTTTCTAGAGAGAGAACACTTCACTTGATTATTCATGGCTTTCCCAAGGCCCCAAGTGAACTTTATTTTAGACTTTTCTTCGAGGTTTAAAATCACCCCTCCCACTCCAAACTCCATGGGGTTACCTTTATAAGCACCATCAAAATAGATTTGAACCTGTCCAATATTTCTTTGCCAATCTTCAAAGGCCTCCCCAGTCAACCTAATATAATAAGGAGGGATAATATGTTTTGATTTGATAGGTTGGGAGTTGGAAATAAAAATATCAAGCCACTCTTTTTCAAGAGTGTTCAGGTCATTCAAATCCGATTCATCAAAACTATTAGAGGATATCACCTCAAAAGGAAGCATTATTCCTTTGATTGCAACAGATTCAGGAGAACAGCGCTTATCCTGGAAGATCTCTTGACTTTGGCAGAGCCAAATCGAGCAAAAAATATATTTAGGAACCGCTATCCAACATCGCATTAAGAGGGAATTTTTATTCTTTGGATTGGGGAATTTGTGTTTCCAATGGATAAACATCTCGTTCCACTCCTCAGGAATTATAGGAGATTGTACCAAGGGTGATAGAGAAAACTTCCAAGTTTCCATAGAGAAACATTGAAAAAATAGGTGCTTAATATATTCCTCCTCTCTACCACATAACACATAGCAGGAGGGACCATGGATATTTATTTTCCTTAAGTTTTCCGTTGTGATGATATTCTCATGAACCATTTCCTAACAAAAAATGTTGACCTTAGGAAGCCCATCCTTGTTCCAAATATTCCCCCATATTTTTGAAGGAGGGGGAGAGGAAGGATTCTTAATGAGAAGAGCGTATCCATCCTTAACTGCATATATTTTACTCTTGCCTCCCTACCATATTTGACTGTCCAATTTGCTTGTGATAATAAGCGAAAACCCCTTCAGTTGTATAATCATGGAATGCAAATGAATTGTAAAGTGAATGGGAAGGTCCAAATACATCCAACCACACCACAATCCTTGATCATCCCGACAGGAGATGTCAAAAAGACAAGAGTAACCATGTTCTTCCATACGCTTAGAGAATTCCACAAAACCATGACTGGAAACAAGATTAGACAGGGGAGAGCAATCTTTCCAAAGGTGAATATGTTTCCCATTTCGTAGTTGCCAACTCAGATGTTCCAATATAAATGACGAAAAAGCTTTACACAGTCTCCATATTTTTGAGCTTTTCCCCTCCCATAGTTCTCCTTTAGGTCTAATAAGACAATTTTTATGAAAATACTTTCTTGTGAAAGCATTTTTCAACCACTTGGCATAGGAGTCCGAGAGAAGTATCCAAACCAAATTTTCCCCAAGAGAGAAATTCATGAATTCAATATCCTTGATTGCTAATATGCCTAAGTTCTTTGGACGCCTTACCAAATTCAAATTGACAAGGTGGAATTTATGGTCGTTAATTTTTCCCCCATGCCAAGGAAACTTTCGAATTAACCTGCTTATTTTTCGATTTATGTTCTTTGGAGCTAAGAGGCCAACCCCCATATACACAATAAGGGAGGAGAGAACTGATTTGATGAGAGTAAATCTCCTCACCAGGTTTAGCCACCTAAATCCATAGGATTAAAGTCTTTTCCAAATTTTCTGCAAAACAGTTTCCCAATCCTCCAAATAAGCCTGCTTAAAAGATATTGGAATTCCAAGATAAGAGAAGGAGATCTGATTAACATCAATTGGAAATCACAACAAGCGAGCGATAACCATTAAATTTTACACTGGGAGATTCCATTCGATCAATTCAAATTTCAATTTGTTTATCAATCCCCCATATAGAAGGAGATACTTATCCAAAACCTTTTTGAATCTTGAGGAAATCGCTAAGGAGGCACCTCCAAGCAAGAGGGTGTTGTCAGAAAATTGAGAGTGATTTATTTCACGAACATTTCTTGCAATACTTAAACCATGGAGAGATCCAACCAACCTTTCAGTCTCAAGATTGTGAATTAATGATTCCACCATTATTATATATAACAGATGTGACAAAGGATAACCTTGCCATAGTCCTCTAGAGGCAGCAAAAAAGGGAGTTTGTCTTCCATTTATCAAAGGAGAAATACAAGGGGAACAAATGCAAGCATTAATCCATAAAATGAATTCATTATCAAAACCTAATTTTTCCATAACAAGAAAGAGAAAGGAATGATTTACCCGAATGAACGCATTTTCCATATCTAGTTTGATACAACTCCAAGTTCTCACGCTTCTTTACTAGAATGGATTTCTTCCTGAAACAAAATTATATTATCAAGGATATTTCGATGCTGCATAAAATCCCATTGATTCTCAAAGATGAAAGAAGGGAGTAGAGGCTTAATCCTATTGGTGATTATTTTTGTCAGGATTTTATAGGAAGAGTTACATATCGAAAATGGGCGAAATCTTGAGAAATTTGAGGGATTGGATTCCTTTGGAATTAAGGCAAGAAAGGATGAATTAGTGCTTCCTCCAATCTTATTTTTTACTATGATATGATTCAACATTATAATAAGATACTTTTTTATTATATTCCAATGTAACTGATAAAATCAAATGGAGAAGCCATATGGACCTGATGCTTTCTTAGGATCCAAGGACCAAACCACTTTTAGAGCTTCTTCTTCCATTATTTCGTCTAATAGAAATTGATTGGTAGATGGAGATATCACTTGTGGTATTTCCTACAGAAAGTCCTTAGCATTTCTGAGAGGGATATGATCTTTATTGAGGAGAGATTTGAAAAAGGTAAAGGCCCCGTTCTTGATTTCTGCAAAGGTGTTGACCTTCTGCCTTCCCTCACGTGTTTTCTCACTTATTCTATTTCGTTTCTCCTGAGACATATCCCATTTATGAAAGAAGGAGGTATTGGAGTCCCCCACTTATAACCAAAGACTGTAATATTTTAATCTCCACATGATTTTCCTTTTGGATGTGTTTATTTTCTATTTGTGCTTCCTCCATCGACTTATAGTGCTTGTCTAGTTCTTGAACTTTTTCTCTCCTTTTTTTCCTTGGAGGTTGATAATTCTCTTTCAACCACTCCCTCAAATTTTTAAACATTTTTTAAGCTTGGTTTCCAAAATAAAACTTGGAGAGCCCTGTATAGGAGACAACCAAGCCCGATTCACCATTTCCCCAACCTCTTCTGAGAGGTCCCGGTCTGAACTAAGCTTGAATGGAAATGACCCAAGGTTTTCAACCTTCTCCATATTGATCATGATAGGCTGATGGTCTGAATATCCTTGCAATTCTATAGTTAAAGAACATTCAAGGACATTAAATAGCCATATGCTCTAAATCAATAAGCGATCCAAGTGGGATGCTATAAAATTTTCACTAGACCATTTGTTAGACCACATTTATTTCCCAGACTTGGGTTTCATATTTATCATATCCCAACTCGATATTGTCCCCTACATTCTATCTCTGAATGGATCCCTGGCCAAATTTCCTCCTCTTTTCTTTGAGGTGTTTAGGACTGTGTTAAAGTAACCTCCCATCACATTATTATAATGATGGTTCATTTCTTTTATTACTTCTAAAGAGTCCTAAAATTAAGCCTTTTCACTGTAAAGTACTGGAGCATAGGGATTCTTTCCCCTGTTTCTCTTTCCTCCAAGAGAGCCATCACCTAGGATTTGGTTTTAATTTCTTCCACCATGGAGAAGTTCTATTTTTACCAGAAAATAATGAGCTTTCCAGAAGCCCCTTTAGATGATTGGTCAGTCCCAGAGCATTATTTCCAAAAGATTTCAGCTGACTTGATTTCCTTAGATTACTTTAAATTTTTTTCTTGAAGAAAAGCCACCGTCAGAGATTCTTGTTTTATTATGTCTTTCACTGCTAGGTTTTAAAAGGGTTTCCTATCCCCCTGATATGTTAGGATATCACTTTCATTTATTGGGAGTGGTTTGGGAGAATCCACCATCCTTTCCTTCTTTGCTCTTTGACCCTTTCCTTTGAGAATTTCTGTAATGTCTAGCTGGTTTCCCAAAATTTTATTCAATTAAACTTATTTTTCTTGTAATTCCTTATGTTTTGGTCTAACTTTTTTCTTTGAGTTTTCTGTTTCCTGGCTGCCGGAATCTTCTGCCCAGGATAAATTTTGAGTGATGTGACAGGTGATGAATCTTTCTATATCCTTGTTTGGGGTGTCAGGGGTTGGAGCCATCTTGGAGGGATATGGTTCACACCCAACATCATTCATATTACTCTCTGCTACTATTCACCATCTTTGACTACCATATCCTCCTCCTTGCTTCTTCCTTCTTGTTAGAGAGGAATTTCCATCTCAACTTGGTCACTAAGGACTTTAAAGGGATTCAACAAGGAGGGCGATGTGATATTAGCTAATTTTTCTTGGGGATTTTGGAATGTTCCTTTTCATTTCGGAGATCCTTTCTTTGGTTTCTACCACTTCTCCTCCTATGCAAAGGGAGTTTCCAAACTTTTATCTTTCCCAACTTTGGAACAGTCTCTGGCGAAATTTCCATAGTCATGGCAATTTTTGCATTTGAAAGGTATTTGTTCGTAATCCAAAATTTGTCTATGCTTCCATTCTTCCAAATTTAGATTAATTTCCTTCGGAAGTCATTTTTCCAAATCAAATTCTACACATATTTTGGCACGAGAAAATTCAGAGCCTTTGGGTTCATATTTTTCCAAATATTTCCCAACCCCATTACTCATAGCTCTAAGGTAGTCATCGCTCCAACAAGAGATTAGGAGCCGAGGGAGTTTGATTCACACTAGGATGGAAACGGAGATGTCCTCTTCTAGATTGAAGTCCATATTCCATTTGTTTAGATACATTCCTCTAGATCCAAATAAATATGGCCCATTTCGAAACACTACATCTCTGTCCTCTTTTATTTCAAATAAGAGAATGAATAAACCATTTCCAACAAACAAAAAATAATTATCCCCCTTCATCATTTAATTCCGTGTTTTACCAATCCAGATTTCCATTGAACTTGGAGAAGGCCACATTCCAGAGAATTTCCCTATTAGGGCATGCTCAACATAGGCAAGGTAAGTGTGACGCGCACCATCAGGTAGGGAGACATTTTTAATTTCATCGCTCCTCTTAACGAACTTTGACGCATCAACAGACGAACGTAGGTGCTTGGGAAGGGAGGAAACTAAAATTTGGACGACTATTTCAACAGAGCTATCAGGGAGGGGCGGAGGGGAGCATCCCAATCCATAAGGGCTATTGAAACAACAATCAACGATGGTGGCAACAAAGGGTAGCAGAGCACTTAGTCGCCTAGGGTTTCATGGTTGTTAGTACCATATTTTATTAATAGGAAGTTGAAAACACTTAAAAATTGACAAAATTTTATATAAGACAAATATTATGTTTAAATATATTCTTTTAGAAATCAAAACCAATTATAAAATAAAAATTATAACAACATAATTTATGTATATTAGGGATATACATATTGTTTTATATTAATTAAAATTTAAGTTGATCAAGGGTTACATAACGAGTAGTAAATTTTGCAAAAATAAAATTCAAATATAAAGCTATATAATGGCATTAATAATAATCAATGGTTGATACTATTATTAACCTACATTTTAGTTATATTTTGATATTATGAAAAATATTCTATCTAGATTGAATTATTATAGTAACTCTAGGAGTAGGTACCATTTTAGAGTGTTAGATCTAAGAAAATATTAAATGGCATAATTCCAATTTTTGTGATTGTTATAATTTACAACAATTTCTATTATTGTTATAGTAACTTGTTATTTTTATTTTGATATTTAAGGAAATACACCCTAAAATCATATCCTCCACATCAAAATATATCTTTCTCCCACTAAAAGCATGGCATCAATATCTTATGTATAAGAAGAGGTTAAATAATATGGAAGATAAGAGGTTCCTAAAATTGTTTGTAACTCCAGAAAAAACCACCTCCATTTCAAATGGGGATGGAATACGGATGAACAACCTTGACTAGACTATTGGGGGAAAAAGAAGGAGATCAATTTGCAAAATAAATATTAATATTGAATATATTGTTGCATCAAAATTTAATTATTATTGAATAATAGGGTGATAAAGTGTTAGAGGGTAAAATGAAACTTAGATATTATATTAACGAGGTGATCAACCAAAATATAGAAAACTAGAAGTATCTAGAGTCTATTTTGAGTAATATAAAGAATAAAATAAACATTTTAAAAATAAGAACAAATTCTCATGATCACCATAGTGAAACTAGGCGTAACTAGTAAATTCGAAAAATTCCATGAGAGGAAAGTTTTTGTCACCTTTGTAATGATAAGAGGGTTTAAAATGAAAAACATTAAGTTCTCTTAGATTGTATACTCATACTGAGATTGAAGTTAAATTTCAAAATATTTGTGGCTCTACTAACCTTCTTGACTTTTTAACTCAACAAAATTATGTTGGCTTTGAAATGCCTCTCTTATTTCTTTTCTAGCATTGAAATAATTTTTTTAAAAATTATGAACAATCACTTTATGTTCTAGAAATGTCTAAGAGACCATATTCACTCTTAGTGGATGTTAATCATTATCATCATCACCATCACCATTATATATTATTATAGGAAATTTACACCACTTTATAATTGACAAGATAAAAATAAATTACGAAGTGGACTAGAAATATGATTTATTTTTTATGATTTATATTTTTGTGTTAAAAGCTAAGCTGATTGAGGCTTACTTCATGAATAATAAATTAATGTGTGAGAAATGTCTTATAAAATTATTTAATGACAATGGCATTAGTAATGTCGAGTATCTATTTTTAATCTTTTTAACAATCAAAATCAATTATCAATAAGAATAGCAAGAGAGTAGTATAGATTGAATTTTTCCAAATACAAGAGGAAAGAGGCTAAACATACTTACTAATTATTGCAAATGTTCAAAAATTTTTCTTGAACTATTTGAGTATATTATATTGAAAAAACGTATAATTAATATTCCTCTAAAACTTAAATTGTTTGCATTCACTCTATTATAATTAATATTAATATTTATGTATTAAAAATAAGTTAATCAAGATTTAACTCATGACTAATAGATTGCTTAAGAAATTTCTTACCTATTATATATTATTATAGGAAAATTAACACCATTTTATACTTGACAAGAGGAAAATAAATTATGGAAAAAGCCTACACGCATGCGCGCGCTGCTTGCTCCTCCCTTGCGCTCTTGTTACAACTACGTTGTCATGGCCCCAAAAGGGGGTCATGAGCCCAATCCCCCTATACCTCCAGAACTATTGGCCTTCAAAAGGCTAGTGGCTAGTAGCAACAAGCGGCCTGTAGCAAAAATTTGTGAAAAGACTGGAAGAGATCCCCACAGTGGATTTGCCGACTGAAGAACCTTGTAGATCAGCGCTTAACCTTGTAGAATGTGTTGGGTGTTGGTTTTTTATATTTTTCCTACACTTATCTTCCTTATTTTTCTTTATAACTATAACCAATGGGAGTATCTTTTACCCTTTTTTCCTACCTTTTTACCCTAACTTGTGCTGTTTCACCTTGCTTTCGTTACTTTGCCAATTCACCAATTATTATGATCTATTATACCTTTTTATGAATAATTGATGGTGAATGTTTGGAAAAGGTTGATGGTATTTGTGTTGTCCTTTCAGATGTCATTTTTAACACCAAATATCTTAGACACGGAGTTCACAGGAGCAGTTCAGATATTGCTGTTACATCAAAACAATGCTGTTACACCTTGTTGTTACAGACCCGCCAACAACTGCTGTTACGCTCTGCTGTTACAGACTCATTGGAAAACTGTTGATATAGTTGTATCGTTGACTGCTCTTGTCTATATTTTTGCTGATCTGTCCTCTAGCGGTTGCACTACAACTGTGTTTTTGTTATGATAGCTGTAGGAGTTGTTAACATTGTATTTTTGGGATAACAACCTAAGGGAAATTCTGATTGTAATATTTTAATTTATAATCAAAATTTATTAGGGAGTGGTTATAAATGTATGAGTTCTATTTCGATCAGCATGAGAATCGTAAGATTCTCATGACTGATCTATTCTTGGATTTTCTGATGTAACCACTATATATCTCTCAGCCCTAGAGGTCGAGAGGTTAGCGGAGAACAACATTGTTTTGGCTTTGTAATTGTGTTCAGATTAATACAGATCATATTGTTATTGTTGTTACATGTGTGATTATATTTAGTTTCAGTTAAAGTTCCTTCTCTACCTGCGCCCTGTTAGGGAGGAAGGGCCCTCCTTCTTAGCAGGGATTGCAATGATTAAAGTAGTTGTGTGTATGTAATTTTATTTCAGTTTATGTATCATTAGAGTGCTGTTGCTGCTATTCAGCTTATAATATATCTTATTCGATTTCAATAATTTATATGCTGTTACACATGTGATAATAGAAATATCAGCTGGGTACTTATTGTGTGGCGAGCTAGACAGATCAATTGGAGTGTGATTTCAATCTTGTGGATTATTTTATTTCTTCATGAGTGATTTATTTCCAGCATTTACTTCAGCAATGATTTCTTTTCTTTGAAATAAATTTTGGTTGGTGTCGGCACAGACAGTGCAACTGTCATTGGAATAAACAGACGTCCCTGGATTGTTAATTAAATGTGTTATGTTAGTCATTTAATAAGTGATGTTTATAGTCCAAAATTTTGGCGTCGTTGCTGGGGATGGTAGTGACGATCCAATCAATCATAGTTGTTTCTAAGAAGTGCAATTTCCGTGTGTTTTTATATAGTGTCTCCAACAACACAATTGTCGGCCGGTAAGACGAGAGGTAAGAACCTGTGCATCGCTCTAACAAGATTGAGTGGGCTCGCCAATGTCTTTCTGGGACACTTAGGAATTGAATTTTGGGTTTTTTTTAGGGTGCCTTTAGCTATACAGTCGTTGGGCGGTAAGACGAGAGGTAAGAAATTTCACATCGCTCTAAAAAGCTTGAGCGGGCTCACTGCTGTAGAAACTGAAGCACTTATAGGATGAATTGATACACATAGGGCCCATGTGTGCCAGTAGGACAACATAAACATCTACAAACACCCCCCCACTCTACTAACTATAGGAAAGACAGGTCGTAAGAAGGAAAAGAAGAGCACATATTTGGGAAGGAAAACATTCTTTGGAGATTTGATTTCAAGGGCAGAGAAGGAACAATCCACATCATACAGAGATAATAAGAAGACAAGACCACAAAAAGTAGCTACCATATCAAGGCCTGGACCATCGGTGTCTTTAGTGGCTGGACCTCACCATCCTTCAAGTAGCATATCCACTCCTGATATCAAAACTCCAGATTCAAATAAGCAGTGGAGAATTATTGATCAGGATTTGAGAATTGAAGGACATGGAGAGACCAGTGGGGATCATCAGGAACCTGAGGAACAAAAATTAGTTGATCATCAATTGGATGCTGGTAGTGCTATTAAACAATTGATCCTGGAACAACTTGATACTTCTATTTGTCAATATCCAGTACACTCCGAGGCTAGTTCATCCTATCCGGAAGAATCAGCCATGGGGGACATAAATGTTAAAGCAAATAGCTCTGTTACTTTTGAATTCCCAATATTAGTAACACGGGATGAGGCTCCTATGAAGAACATACCTTTATCATCCCTACCATCCTTTCAAGGGATGGCTGTTGAGGATCCTGATAACTTTCTGTTCGAATTCGATGTGCTGTGTAGAGGCTATGACTATAATTCAGACACCCAAAAGATGAAATTATTCCTTGCTACTCTGAAAGGGGTAGCATTAAGATGGTTCATGAGATTGGGTGTTGGCACAATTCGAACATGGAATGATATGAGAGAAGCCTTTCTCATTAAGTATCAGGACTGTTGCCGAACCAGGGATTTGAAGGACTAAATTTTCATAATTGCATAGAAGGAGGAGGAAAGCTTGGAAGATTACCTGGAGTGATTCCACTACAATTTACAGAGGTCTAAGTTTAGTAACTTAGATCCAGATATTCTAAAGCCAATAAGAGGTTTAAGAGATGATTGTCTGGAACATCTGAATATAATAGGAAAAGGAGACATATCACAAGAAACTTTTGATGAGATAATGAAGCTTTTCATATGTAGCTCAAGAGGATCAGTCAAAGGGAAAGTTTCAATTCGGGACCCTTCACTTCGGATACAGAAGTCCAAAAGTGGAGGAGTAACCAGAGTAGAGATCAGGAACTTATTCGAGGATTTTAAAACTGATCTCCTTAGCACTCTCTCTGCCCAGATCACTACGGTACAAGTCAAGAAGGCACAAGCAGAAGCTGAAGCAGCCTTACCAATATTCCGTCCCTGATGCAAAAAGAAACATTTGGAAAGAGAATGCAGAATGGATAGTGTCATCCTATGCAACATATGTGAGTTGGCACACTCTACAAATCAATGTCCCGAGTTTCCCAGACTTAAGGCGGTACTCCAAGAATCAAGCGAGGATGTTCAATATTCTTATTTTATCGGATCAAAGAGACCATGGCAGCCGCGACCTACAGGTATGCCTTCAGATTTTTCTTTTTTTTATCCTTGGAATAATTTTTATAATAGTTAGCAATACCCATGGTGGTATCCTACTCCTTCCTTAACACAATTTCCTTCACCATGGAACCAGTGGCCATCTCCTGCACCAATGCAATATCCTTCATCACAACCAAATCCTTGGGGTCATAAATGGAGAGACAGTGGCCAAGGTCCAGTACCCACTCCAATACTAATGCAACAACAAAAGTTACAACCGCCTTCTATTCAGAATCCTACACCTTCTATCCGACCCCAATTACCTGTACAACCTAACCCCAATCCAAATAATAAGGGAGCTCAGAGCATGGATGCTCCGGTTACCCTCCAGACTTACCTTATCACCCCTATTGGACTTAATGAGGCTAAGCTTAGGTCAGGGAAAATAATCAGATCTGAACACACCCCCATTATTATCGAAGAAAGTGAATCACCCAGGAAGGATATGGATGATTCTGAGGCAGCTGTTACACATGTAACAACTGATAAAACACCCACTATTACACCTGTAACAGCCAGCTCGGGAGAGTCTGCTGTTCCTACAACAGACAATTCGAGTAAGGCTGATACATCTGTGGTAGCTAACTCAGTTGTTAGCATTCAGAATCCCCCATACCCTCAATGATTAACTAAAACTGGGTTGATCTTACAACCTGAATATGAATTCCTTAAGGAGCTGCATAATTTATATGTACGGATTCTGCTGTTACAAGATCTTAAGGAAGTGCCTATCTATGCTAAAAAATTGAGGGATCTATGTGTTAAAAGACCTGGAAGGAAACCTAAGGACCTTGCTACTATACATGTCTTGGAAAAATTGTCCGATCTTATGATTGATGAGGCTTTGTTGACCAAGTATAATGACCCAGGGAACCCCACAGTAACTATTCATATTGACAATAATCCTATAACCAATACCCTGATTGATCTAGGGGCAGCTATTAACGTTGTGACTAAAGACCTCTTCATCTCTCTAGGACTTCATGGACTTAGACCTACACCTATAGTTCTTGAACTAGCAGATAGGTCCCATGTTAAGACCGAAGGAATGATTGAAGATGTGGTTATCATTGTGGCCTCCTGGAACTATCCGACTGAATTTCTTATCTTACAAACCAAATCCAATCTGGGGGGTCATCCTTTAATCTTGGGAAGAATGTGGCTAGCCACTGCAGATTCATATATCGGATGTAGGTCCGGATTTATGGTGATCTTAGATGGACTGGCCACTCAAAACCTAAATCTTTATTACCCAGTGAAACCTCATATGGATTTGAATAGTCCCTGGTGGGGTGAATTTGCACCTAAATCTAATCTTTCCCTACCTCTTCTCACACTTGGAAAAGCACAATACTTAAGGATGAAACATAGGACGATATTATTAATGGTTTTATCAGTAATCCACTCCCTGTTGCCTCCATTAGAGATTTGGGAGAAGAAGGCGAGGAATATGATGTAATTATTGAACATTTGAAAACAACTCCACTTACTATCAACAATCCTGTTGAAATCGAACTTGGAAAATGTTTAAACATCAATCTCAACTTGACTGCTGAACAAAACAGATTACTGATACAGCTGTTACAGAAATACAAAAAGGCATTTGCATGGGACTATACTGATATGAAAGGAATCCATCCTACCCTATGCACTCACCGTATTTACCTTAAAGAATATTGCAAACCTGTTATACAACCTCAGCGCCGAATGAACCCCACACTTATGGAGATAGTAAAAGAAGAATTGCAAAAAATCCTTAATGTTTCATCTACCCTATTTCTGACAGTCAGTGGGTGTCACCACTTGTCATAGGTCTGAAGAAGAATGGAAAATGGAGGGTCTGTGTTGACTATAGAAAACTTAACAAGGCCACTCAAAAGGATCATTTTCCCTTACCATTTATTGATTAGGTCTTGGATACTCTTTCTGGAAAAAAAATATTTTCATTTCTAGATGTGTTTAGTGGCTATAATCAAATACAGATTGCTCCAGAAGATCAAGACAAGACAACCTTTACTTGTCCATGGGGTACTTTTTCATACATAGTCCTTCCCTTTGGTCTCTACAATGGACCAACAACCTTTCAAAGGGAAATATTAGGTATTTTTTTCTGATATTTTGAATGATTGTCTTGAAATTTTTATAGATGATTTTACACCCTACGGGGATGCCTTTGAGACAACATTAGCTAACTTGGAAAAAGTGCTGGAACGTTGTGAACAAACTAATGTTTCTATGAGCACGAAAAAATTCCACATGATGATGACCGAGGGAATTGTGTTGGGACATTTTATTTCAACAGATGGAATCAAGGTAGATCCTGCAAAAATTGAGGTAATCTCGAAAATCCTGACCCCTAAGACTCTGAAAGAGGTATGTAGTTTTTTGAGACATGCAGGATACTATAGGAGGTTTATAAAGAATTTTTCAAAGATTGCATCTCCTTTATTCTCATTACTGATGAAAGATACAGAATTTGTGTGGATAGAAAAGTGTGAATAGGAATTTTTAAAGTTGAATAACTGTGTAACAACAACACCTGTTTTGCGAGGACCAAACTGGAAATTTCCGTTTCATATTGCTACAGACGCATCTGACATGGATGTGGGTGTTGTTTTGGGGCAGCTGGAGGATAAGAAGCCTTATGCCATTTATTACATCAGCAAGAAATTAACTCCAGCAGAACTTAACTACACTGTTATTGAGAAATAATTCCTAGCAGTAGTGCATGCTATCAACAAATTCCGGCACTACATCACTGGGTACCAAGTATTTGTACACATTGACCATGCTACAATTCCATTTTTAATGAACAAAACTATTACTAATGGTAGTGTTGGGGTCTCTGTAGTTTGCAATATTGGAAAGTACAAATGCTGCGGAGCCTACATCAAAACCGCTTTGGAATATGAGGACCTAGCCATCCTAGATTCAGAGAGGGATCTCTCTATATATGTATTTAAAGATATTATCTTTAAGGCTTGAAGTGTGATTTTAGGCTAGTTGTGAAGAACAAGTTTTTTTGTTTTGTTTGGTTGGGCAAGGATATAATGAAGATGAAGGAAGTCTTTGTGAAGGGTGAAGGTATGAATAAGTGAAGGAATGGTTCAGCTGATAAGATAAGTAAGGAGCAGCATCAGTCCATTGGGCTATGGAGTCATAATAGGGTTTAATTGAAACAACAAGGTTCAAGAGTGGTCCATGGGGTAAGTCATCTATGTCAAAGGATCTCTTTAAGTTGATTTTATGGAATGTAACATTAAAAAGTGGAGTGAGGGAAATCAAACAGATGAAGAAACAAAGAACATTCTAAGATCAAGTAAGTACTTTGAAACTATCCTGCTTTTGGCATGCACTTAAGGAAAGACACAAAGTAATCTAAGATCAAGTAAGTACTTTTAAACTAGCCTGCTTTTGATGTACTTTATAGAAAAAACATTTAAAAACATAGAATAGCTTAAGATCAAGTAAAGACTTTTAACTTAGCTTGATTTCAGCATATTCTTAAGGGAACTTTTCAAAGAAACTGTTGGAGAAGAAACTAGAGGACAAGGCTAACCATAGACTTCCCTAGTTCGACTTTAATTAGCAGAATTTTCAAGACAACATTTAAGATAAAAAAAGAATAGCCTAAGATCAGGTAAGGATTTTGAACCTATCCTGCTTTTGGCATACTCTTAGGGAACTTTTCAAAGCAACTGTTGGAGAAGGAACTAGCGGACAGGGCTAACCATAGACTTCCCTAGCTCAATCTTTAATTAGGAGGCTTATCAAGCACATTCAAAGACAATATCTCAAGTTGTACTTAGGAAATATGGGCTCACCAACACTTCACTAGTTATACTCTATTGAATCATCTTTGAATAAACAATCAACAGAAAACATAAAGGATAAAGATTTTCAGTGAGATTTAGGTACTTCAGGAGTAAATCCTAATCTATATTTGTTGTTCTTTATCAGAGAAAAGTGGACAGAATGGAAACAAAAAGGAAATAAAAATTTACAGTGAGAAACACATCACCATTGACATAGACCAGGATCCCATAAAATAACTATTTGTATTTGATGTTCAAACCAGTTACAATCTTCAAGTCCAAAGGGCCTCTACAGTTCCAAACTTCTCATCTCAGCTTATGTGTCTTCAATTACAAACAAAGCTACAATAGCTTGAAAGCTATTTACATGCAACATATATCCAAAGACTAACCTCTATAACATCTTCTATAGCAGTATTTATAGAAGAATGAGGAGGTGGAGTGTAGGAAGGGTTCATTGGTTCAATTAATACAGAGTAATGGTGCCTTGAACTTTGGGAGGCCTAAGAGAGAAAATTTTGAGTGCTCATCTTTGATTTAATGATTTTACATTGGATTTCATCAACCTTAGTTATTATTGTTTACTTTGGAGGCTTTAGTAGGTTGATCATAAATTCTGAGCTGTCTTTTGGCAAAAGATCTCTGACTGTGCATTCTTTTGCAAAAATAGATCTCCAGGTGGCATTTGAGTAGCTGGGGATTCAATTAGCCCCTCTGAGGTGGCACTGAGGTGTCCTTTATTGTTTTGTCTTCTTTCATTTCCTTTAAAACACTGATTTAATTTAATATTTGTGTTTATGCCTGATTAGGCTCTCTGTTTTCATCTTCGGGTCTTCATTCTTTAACACTGTCTTGATCACTTTATTCTGTGGATTAGCTTTCTGATATTTAATCTTCGACATTAATCCCTTTATCGTTGATTCTTTATTGCTGATACACTTTGTTGTTCTTTTTTTATACAGGTGGCTTTCTACTATTGGAGGGTTTTTGTTAAACCCTGGGTCGTGATCTAATTGATTTAAACTGGGATTTCAAACCCGCCGTTCCCTTTCTTCTTTGATAAAAGCCACATAATCGTCACTCTGGGCCGAAAATGTTACTTGACTGTGACTGTGGAATTTCTTAGAACAACCACCATTAAACCCTGCAAAAACACAACAAATCGTTAAGAAACCCTACAGATATGGTAAACTCCGTTTTAGAGGTTTAATGGAGGCAGCATAAATGCTTGAGGATGGATGGAATGCAGCGGCGGAGGGAGAAACCCTGGCAGAAACAGCTAACTAGGTTAAAATTTGAATTATGGCGCAAAAATGAGAAAGGGTGGTTTTGGAAAACCAACAGCGGTTTTCACGTGGTGTTTGGGGGGTAAGCGGTATTAGTCGGAGGGACTGCGATTCCATACATCGCTCGACACGTGGCTTTTTAATACCGCTTATTTCTCAAATTTTTTAAGCATTAAACTTTAGGCGCAAAAATTTTGCGATATGCACTGTCAACTGTTGGATCGGAGGCCCCAGATCCAACGATGTGGAATGAGCGTGATGAAAAAGTTGCGCGATGGGAGTGATAGTGGAATACAAGTGGCAGCATGCGATTGGACATGTGCTTTATGTGGTGGAAGGTAGGCCCTGGCGGAACTAGGTTTTTGGGTTTGATGCGGACCGTTAGATCAAATGGAGCGACAAATAGGATTCACTCGCAAGGGTGAGTAAATGATGGGATTTGGATGGAAGGGGGATAGGGAAAATGTGTGACATCCGTTGATCTTATAGATCAATGGTTGGGATCACTTCATAAAGTGGCAGGGAGGAGGTAAGGAGAAAGGAAAAAGAGGAAGGGAAAGGCGAGGTTCCATGGGAGAACACGGAACCTAGATCAAGGGAATAAGGGGTTATCGACGAAAATGCTTGGTTATAGCGCCCGAACGCATGGAGGGGAAAAGGTCAAAGTTTTAAAGCCCTCAGGGGCTAAAACCTGTGTGTTTTGAGAAGGGCGTATTTGAGATAAACAGAGGGTTTTGTAAGGGTTTTTTGGGGTTCTGATAGACAAAATAGGAATATTTTGACACTTCCAGGGGTCAAGTGGAGGAAAAGAAGGTGTATATAGAGGAAAAATAAATGATATGAGGGGGGAAATTTAGGGTAAAAATGAAGGAAAAGAAGATGGAAATAGGCCATAAAAGACAGTTTTCTTTGTAAACAGCGAGGTCCTTGAGGGCTTCATAGTGAAACAACAGTGAAGATTAATCTCAAGGATAAAGAACATCATAAAACTTCAAGAATGAGTAGTTTTTCATGAAAACAATCTCTTGAAGGCCCAGGACTTATTTTTAGCCATCATTTGCTTAGTCAAAAATTTACTGATGGCTAACAATGGTTCCACTTGGGCATGGCAGCTCCTTGGAGGTGTCAAGAATCTTCAGAATTTGATCTCTGGGAGGCAGACCTGTTATTTCCCAAACAACTACCTACCCAACCTACTATCCTGTCATTTTTTCTTCAAAAGGTGCATTTAGACTTGCAGACCTTAAACATCAACATTTATTCTTTTTGAAAACAGGAAAAACTAATCTAAGTCTACCCTTATTTCTTCCATGAGTCCAGATTAGGCTGTTGTACTCATACATTCTCTACCTAAGCTACTATCTGCCAGGATTAGACTGTCTGGAAAATTTTATTCTCTATATTCTAAAACAGAAATTTAAACACAACCAAAGTAGGTTTATATTGTCTGATTTGCTGTGGGACTATGGCATAGAAACAATCTGCACATAGACATTATTTTTCAGAAATTTAAAACAAAATTTGTGAAGGCTTAAGATCTGAAAACTTTAAAACATCCTTCAACCTTTCTTGTAGCTCTAATTTTGATCTTTTGAGCTGTTCTTTTCTCTTGTCTTGGTTCAGGTTTTGAGCATATTAGAACCAATCTTTCATCAATCTCACAGGTTCAGATTTTCAGTTTGTTTGAACCTTTACTTTTTCTATCCTAATCTAATCTACTGATAAGCCAAGATTTAGCAGTTTGGCAGATCTTCTTCACTAACCTATCAGTAGCAAAATTGAAATCTATCTTAGTCATGATTAGGCTGTATGACTAAAATAGCAGTGTTGCTTTTTGGTAATGGCATTTAAGCTTGCACACTTTCAGAATTCTTTGTCTTTTTTGGTATGGGGCCGTACCTTTCTTGTTTTGTTTTTTCCCTTTTTTCTTTTCTATTGTTTTTGTCTTTTCTCTTTTTTCAAATTTGAAAAACAGTGTTATATACAATGGATGAAAGGCCTTGAAAATAAAATATCAGTCAACAGAAATAATGTTTGAGAACCCTGCCATTAACAGGACCTCCAAAATATTCAGTTCCATCCAACTCTTGCAGAAAAAATGCATTGTTTCCAATAGAATATTGGATGAGATAGGGGCCTTTCCATAAGTTATAAAATTTTCCATGTTTGCCCTTATCTTCTCTTCTTGAGTCCCATTTCAAAACTTTATCACCAATTTTGAAATCACTTGCCTTGGTTCTTTTGTCAAACAACTTCTTGATGTTTTCTTGTAGTTGCTGTGCTCTAATGTATACTTCCTCTCTAGTTTGTTGTAGATGTATAGTTTGGTTTATCCTTCTTGTCACATCATCATCTTCAGACTGTACTTCCTGGATTAGCTTCATGACTGGCACTCCTAAACTGGTTGGAAATATTGCATCAGTTCCATAAGCTAGCTGGTAGGGAGACATTCCAATGGATTTTTTAATGGTTAGTCTGTCTTCCCATAAATCATGTACTAGCTTATTGTGCCATGACTTCTTGTTATCTTCCAACAACTTCTTGATAGTGTTTACCAGACTTTTATTTGATGATTCTGCAAGCCCATTACCTTGAGGGTAATAAGCTGTGGAATGACCCAATATAATCTGATATTTGTGACAGAATTCTACCATCTTTTTAGACCCAAATGCAGCAGCATTATCAGTTATGATCTTTCTAGGACAACCAAATCTGGATAAAATATGGTTTTCAAGGAATGAAATGATAACTGAATCTGTGGCATTTCTAGATGGGATGGCTTCTATCCACTTGGTAAAATAGTCTATTTCTGTGAGGATCCATCTATGTTGGGCAGATGAGGGAGGATGGATTTCCCCAATGAAGTCTAGACCCCACTGTTGAAAAGGAGCTTCAACAGTGATTGGTTGCAGAGGTAAGGGAAGCAGTTTTATTTTGCCTTCAAAGATTTGGCATTTGTGACAAGCAATAATCATTTTATGGACATCTTGAAAGAGAGTGGGCCAGTAATAACCAGCTCTAAGGATTTTGTTGGCAGTTGATTTCTAGTAGAGGTGGCCTCCACATTCTCCTTCATGAAACTCATGCTTGATCTTATCTGCATCATTCTCAGGCAAAAATTAAAGCAATAATCCACTAGCATTTTTCCAATATAAACATTTATTCAAAATGCAGTAATTTACAACTTTTAACTTTAAAAATCTTGCCTTTGTTTTAGACAAACTGGGAGGAACATTGAGATTGAGAAAAACATACAAAATGTCAGCATACCAAGATGAATTCAGAAAATGATCTTCAATAATTGGAGTTAGAAACTGCTCCTGTTCATCTAATGCATTAAACATGTTTATATCAAGAGCTTGGAAGTTAGATTCAGCCATAAGTTTTGCTAGTCCTTGACCCTTTATGAGTTTAGTGGGTTTGATTTCTAAGTCATACTCTAAAATTACAACAATCCACATTCCTCTTTTTCCATCTGGATCTTAGGTCAATACATCTTTCACCACTGAATGAGGCACAAATGCTATGATGTGGGAATATAAAATGTAAAATCTGAAGTCCTTTAAGGCTTTGACTAAGGCAAAGGCTTGTTTTTCCATTATGTTGTACTTCAGAGGTGCATCTCTTAATGCCTTGCTGAAAAATGCAATGGGCTGCTCTTGTCCATTAAAATTTTTCACTAATAGGACAAAAGCTATAGTGTGTTATGATGCAAATGAAAAAATGAAGAAATATTTGGAAAAATCCAAACTGATAAGAACTAGTGTTTTGGTGAGTGCTTGCTTTACCAGTTAAAATGACTTCTTTGCTTCTAAGGTCCATTTAACCCCTTCTTCCTTTTTAAGCATGTTTGTTATGTTTCTAAGGAGTTCAGCTAAATTGGGTATGAACCTTCTCAAGAAATTGATCTTTCCAATGAAGGATTGAAGTTCCTTGATGTTTCTGGGATGGTTGATTTGCAATATTCCATCAATCCTTTTTGGGTCTATCTTTATTCCTTCTTCTCATATGATATGCCCAACGAGTTTGCCTTCTTGGAGACCAAACAATGTTTTCTTTGGATTTAAGGACACTCCGAATCTTCAGCACTTTTCAAAGACTTTTCTCAAATGTATTAGGTGTTCTTCATATGTTTTAGAATAAACAGTTATATCATCAAGGTAAATTATAATGAAGTAGCCTATATCTTCCGAAAATGAAATATCCATGGCTCTCTGAAATGTGGCACCAGTATTCATTAATCCAAAAGGCATTTTCAAATACATGAAAGTGCCCCAGGGTGTAGTAAAAGCTGTTTTAAGTTGATCATCATGATGTACAAAAATTTGATTGTAGCCTGAGAAGCCATTTAGCAAAGAAATTCTTTTGGAACCAGCTACCTTTTGTAAAATATGATCCATTTTGGGTAGAGGATAGTTGACCTTCAGTGAGGCTTTGTTTAAGTTTCTAAATTCAATACAAAGCCTTATCTCTCCTGTTTTCTTCCTAACTGATACAAGATTAGACACCCACTCTGAGTATTTAATAGGGACAATAATTCCAGCTTCATACATCTTTTTAATTTCTTTCTCTACCAGAGGTAATTGAACAGGGTTGATTCTGCACAATTTCTGTTTAAAAGGTTTCTAGTTTTCTTTGAGGGGTATCTTATGTTGAATTATTTCTGTATCATATGATTTTAGATCTTCATAGCTCCATGCAAAAACATTAGAAAATTCCTTAAAGAGCTCAATGTATTTCAGTTTAATGTGAGCCGGCAGTGTTTTAGATATTTTGATTAGTTTGGGATTTTCCTTACTGCTTATATTGCATTCTTCCACTTCAGATTCTATGGGTTCCAATTTTGGCCTTTGGGCCACATCATTCAAGTCAAAATGTTCTTTTAAGGGGACCAGTCCTTTTGGCAAGCTTTGGTCTTTAGATTGCAACATTTCTAAGTCTTCATTTTCTAAATATGTGCTATTTTCTATTTTATGATTGGGTTCATAGGTTAAAAGATTTATTTCAGCGATCTTGGGAGACTTTTCTTCTTTAACAAGTGGATTTTCTTCAATAGGACAGTCTTTGTCATAATTTGAATCTGAGCTTGATGCTTCAAATTCATTTTTGGACTGTAGGAAGTCTTCTATTTGTTTATCTCCCTCAAAAACTTGCTAGTATTTTTCATTGTCTGGGATAGCTGGCCTAAATTTGACTTGGGTGGTGCAGTGCTTGGTTTTATAAGGTGTAAGACAGGTTCTAGCAGCAAAGGCTAAACCATTGGCAAGGACATTTTGGTTTCTTGGGACAAAGACAAGTTGGAATTCATCAAAGGTTCTTAACAGATCAATGGCATCATTTCTATAGGCTCTAAGGCTGGGATGCTTAGCGTTATATCCCCCACTTACTTTCCTAATAATTAAATCTGAATCCCCATAAAATTTTATCCTTTTTGCCCCTAGTTTTTTTAATAAATGAAGGCCTAAAAGGAGAGCTTCATACTCAGCTATGTTATTGGTACATTGAAAGTTTAATTTATAAGAATGCCCCTCAGCATGATTACTTTCAGTGTTATGTAACCATATGCCTGCTCTTATATCATTTCTAGTGCAAGACCCATCAAATTTCATGCTCCAAAGAGGACTGTTTTCAGAATTAATATCTATTTTATTGCTGCCCTCCCTGCATTCTTCATCATTCTGTTTTGAACTAGGGTCTGTACTATATTTTCCTGAATTTTGTTCCTCAATATTTTCAATGTTTTGAGGTTTTATTTCTTGATTTTCATGATCTGTGTTATTTATATGACTGTTTTGGACCTCAAGACTTCTAATCTGTTTGCTGTGAATTTCTAAATCAACAGTTTGTTTTTTAATTTCCTCTTTATTTTCCTCCTGATCAATGGCTGTAGTTATGTTTGAAAGTGGAGTGACCACAACATTTGATGTTTTTTCACTGAATAGCTCTTGCTCTCTTGGAATATCATCATTAAAAAGAATAAAAGAGTCAAGGTCGGTGTGTATGGAGTAAAGAGGAGATTTTTCTAGTCTTTCTTGGCTACTCACCATATATTTCATGTGTGTTTCCCTATAGAGTCTTCTAGGTTGGCCGAAGACGGGGATGGTGGCATAAGTCATATCCATCTGCATTGTGCCTTGTAACTTAGCACCCCATGATATTGAAAGGAGCATACCATATTTGGGGGGTATATCAGCCACTACAATGTCCATCAATAAACTCTTGGCTGGTATTTGGGCTAAGTTAACACACAGATCCTTAATTAGGCCTAGGCATCTTACCCTACTTGAATCAAAAGAATATAGATCTTTGTAGGGTCTAGTTACCTCTAAGTCTAATTTTTCCATTATCACCTTAGGCATGAGGTTGTGTGATGCTCCTAAATCAAGCATGGCATTGTGAAAAATGTTATCATGAATGTTTAAGCTGATGTAGAATGGAGGGGTGGTTCATTCTTGAAATTCCCTTCAATTTTTGGTCCATAAATTAGTTCTAGAGTGTCATCATTTAAGTTGACTGTATCATGAATATCTTCTATGTTCAAAGCTTTCAAAATTTGACCTCTATATACATTTTGGGTGATTAATTCAGTAAGAGGGAGATATATTTTGATTTTGGATATTTGATTTTCTAGGCTGAAGGGGATCTGGTTTTTCAAGATGTTTAATTCAACCTTCTTAGTCATTATTTCATCAGTAAAATTAGCTTGCTGATTTTTATTATTTACAGCGGTTGGAATGGTTTTTTCAGGAGCATTAGCTGAAGTGCTAGTGCTACTGGTGTTAATACTCTGTTTTTCATTGGTTTGATCATTTTTCCCTTGGTTTAAATCAGAATTTATAGCCACTGTTTTGTGATTTTCAATTGTCTTTTTGGCTGTATTTTCAGGGCTGTTTTTGGCAGATTTATCAGAGGTTTTGTTTCTGGAAGTATCTTGATTCTTCTTGCTTCTGAGGTCATATCATTTAGGTGACCCTATGATTGAATTTTCAGAGTATTGTTCATGATAATCATTATGTGATCTTCTGTCATCATAAGGTGTATATAGACCTTGTTTTCTTTCATAGATGAGATCAAAATCCCCATTACTTACTCCCAACATATTCATGTTATCATCCTCTGTTTTTTCATTGGTTTCTTCATCCTCATTAACATAATTTTCTTGGAAAGGAGGTCTGATTTGCTGATCATCCTCTCTTTTTCTGTTTTGAGGCTGATTTCTCCTGAAGTTTTGATTTTGATTTTGAGATTGATTTCTGTTTTGGGGGGCTGATTGGTTTTCTCTAGATTGTGCTCTCTCAAGTATACTCATCTTCTTCATAATTTCCTCCATCATTCTTTCCATTTTTGAGCTAGATGTGGAGGGTGCACTTTCCTCCCTAAATGATACTTTCTTCCCATTCCTCATCCTAGCTCTTTTCTCAATCAGATTTACTTCCAGATCTAGAGCTCCCTTCTGCATGTCTTCTAAGGTCAAGGGGTCTCTTTCTCTTAGCTGATAGGCCAATTCAGGATCAAACCCTTCGGGAAATTTGGCTAAGGCTGAGCCTTGAGGAGGTTTCAAGTCTGGGGGTAGTGCATTATAAACACTATTGAACCTAGTGCAATAATTTTGAACACTTTCCCCAGTGTTTCTTTCAAGGTTATTGTAGTCTAAAAGTATTTGAAGAGGGTTTTTTCTGACTTCCCATTTGTTTAGGAATGACCGATGAAGGGCTTGGAGATCATTAATACTATGAGGGGTTAAGCCTTTAAACCATTTTCTTGCTTCTCCCCCTAAGCTTTGAGCAAATAATCTGAGTTTGACAGTTTCATCATCAATCTCATTTCTGTCAAAATAGTCATTCATCTTATCCACATGTTGTGATGCAGTAGTAGCACCACTAGCATCATACAATGGTATTTTGGACTGATAGTCTTGTGGCAGATTGACTAAAGGTAAAGGAAGGACTAGAGGGGCATACCATGTTGCCATGATAGGAGGTTGTGGGAAAAATGGGGGCTTTACAGGTGGAGGATATAAGATGGGAGGGGGTTGATGGAATGGGGTGGTTTGAATAGTGGGTGTATGGATAACAAAAGTGGATGGATCAGCAAAAGACTGTTGAGCAGATCTTAGATGAGAGAAACCAAAACTATGGATGAAATGGAAATCAGGAGGGGTAGTTTCTCTGCTACCAGGATGTTCACTTTTATCTTGGGATGAAAGTGGAGACTCAAAATCTATTTGATCTATATCATTAAGTGACCTAGTTCTGAATGGGTTTCGTAAGTCAACTTGTGAATCTTGTAGAGCTGTAAGGTTTTCAGGAACAAAATTAGCTCTATGGACTGGCCTGACAACAATTGAAGCTTTGGCTTTAGGATATTTCCTAAGTATACTTTCCGGATTTTCAACTATCTCAGGAGGGTTTGGGTTAGGATAGGCTCTGGTATGAACTCTTCTAGAAGCCACTATGCTATGTTTGCAGACCCAATGATAAGAAAATTTTACCCAAATATGACAATCTTTATTAGGCTAACTGATCTTTTAACATGACAATTTAATCATTACAGTTTCCTTAACTGAGTTTATATGATGTTATGATAGTAAAGGGTTTTCCAGTGGAGTCTTTAGGTCTATTCAGGATTGTGGAGTCACCAGGTGGAAATTTTTAGCTTTAGAAGGTAAAATGTTTTATGGTCCACCACCATTAATAGGTTTGAATACTAATCTGAAATATTTTTGGGTTTTCTGAGTTTTTACAGTCCTGCGGTTTATGAGAGTCTCCTAAATCTGTTTCAACACTTAGCTACGGTGATGAGACAAATAGAGTTACTCTGTGGCTTACTAACTGATTTCTCCAAGGTTCGATAAGGGTCTGTAAGAATCCTAAGAAGTACTTAGAATGCCACTGATTCAGACAAGTCCTATCATGATTACCAACATGCTTGGTAGTGCTTGAAGAAAGTTATTCATTCTGTACTAAAAAACCGAGTATTTAGTTTTAAGAATTTTACTCATATTTCCCTAGTATGGTTGCCAATATGTTGGGGTCTCCATAGTTTGCAATATTGGCAAGTACAAACGCTGCGGAGCCTACATCAAAACCGCTTAGGAATCTGAGGACCTAGCCATCCTAGATTCAGAGAGGGATATCTCTATATATGTATTTAAAGATATGATCTTTAAGGCTTGAAGTGTGATTTTAGGCTAGTTGTGAAGAACAAGGTTGTTTGTTTTGCTTGGTTGGGCAAGGATATAATGAAGATGAAGGAAGTCTTTGTGAAGGGTGAAGGTATGAATAAGTGAAGGAATGGTTCAGCTGATAAGATAAGCAAGGAGCAACATCAGTCCATTGGGCTATGGAGTCATAATACGGTTTAATTGAAACAACAAGGTTCAAGAGTGGTCCATGGGGTAAGTCATCTATGTCAAAGGATCTCTTTAAGTCGATTTTATGGAATGTAACATTAAAAAGTGGAGTGAGGGAAATCAAATAGATGAAGAAACAAAGAACAACCTAAGATCAAGTAAGTACTTTGAAACTATCTTGCTTTTGGCATGCACTTAAGGAAAGACACAAAGTAATCTAAGATCAAGTAAGTACTTTTAAACTAGCCTGCTTTTGATGTAATTTATAGAAAAAACATTTAAAAACATAGAATAGCTTAAGATCAAGTAAAGACTTTTAATTTAGCCTACTTTCAGCATATTCTTAAGGGAACTTTTCAAAGCAACTATTGGAGAAGAAACTAGAGGACAAGGCTAACCATAGACTTCCTTAGTTCAACTTTAATTAGCAGAATTTTCAAGACAACATTTAAGATAAACAAAGAATAGCCTAAGATCAGGTAAGGACTTTGAACCTATCCTAATTTTGGCATACTCTTAGGGAAATTTTCAAAGCAACTGTTGGAGAAGGAAGTAGAGGACAGGGCTAACCATAGACTTCCCTAGCTCAATATTTAATTAGGAGGCTTATCAAGCACATTCAAAGACAATATCTCAAGTTGTACTCAGGAAATATGGGCTCACCAACACTTCACTGGTTATACTCTATTGAATCATCTTTGAATAAACAATTAGCAGAAAACATAAAGGATAAATATTTTCAGTGAGATTTAGGGTACTTCAGGAGTAAATCCTAATCTATATTTGCTTTTCTTTATCAGAGAAAAGTGGAAAAAATGGAAACAAAAAAGAAATAACAATTTACAATGAGAAACACATCATCATTGACATAGACCAGGATTCCATAAAACAACTATTTGTATTTAATGTTCAAACCAGTTACAATATTGAAGTCCAAAGGGCCTCTACAGTTCCAAACTTCTCATCTCAGCTTATGTGTCTTCAATTACAAACAGAGCTACAACAACTTCAAAGCTATTTACATGCAATAGATATCCAAAGACCAACCTCCATAACGTCTTCTACAGTAGTATTTATAGAAGAATGAGGAGGTGGAGTGTAGGAAGGGTTCATTGGTTCAATTAATACAGAGTAGTGGTGCCTTGACCTTTGGGAGGCCTAAGGGAGAAAATTTCAAGTGCTTATCTCTACTTTAATGATTTTACATTCGATTTCATCAACCTTAGTTATTATTGTTGACTTTGGAGGCTTTAGTAGGCTGATCATAAATTCTGAGTTGTCTTTTGGCAAAAGATCTCTGACTGTGCATTCTTTTGCAAAAATAGATCTACAGGTGGCATTTGAGTAGCCGGGGATTCATTTAGCTCCTCTGAGGTGGCACTGAGGTGTCCTTTATTGTTTTGTCTTCTTTCATTTCCTTTAAAACACTGATTTAATTTAATATTTGTGTTTATGCCTGATTAGGCTCTCTGTTTTCATCTTCGGGTCTTCATTCTTTAACACTATCTTGATCACTTTATTTTGTGGATTATCTTTCTGATATTTAATCTTAGGCATTAATCCCTTTATCGTTGATTCTTTATTGCTGATACACTTTGTTGTTCTTTTTTTATACAAGTGGCTTTCTGCTATTGGAGGGTTTTTGTTAAACCCTGGGTCGTGATCCAATTGATTTAAACTGGGATTTCAAACCCGCCGTTCCCTTTCTTCTTTGATAAAAACCACATAATCATTACTCTGGGCCGAGAATGTTACTTGACTGTGACTGTGGAATTTCTTAGAACAACCACCATTAAACCCTGCAAAAACACAACAAATAATTAAGAAACCCTACGGATATGGTAAACTGCGTTTTAGAGGTTTAATGGAGGCGGTGGAAATGCTTGAGGATGGATGGAATGCAACGGCAGAGGGAGAAACCCTGGCAGAAATAGCTAACTAGGTTAAAATTTAAATTATGGCGCGAAAATGAGGAAGGGTGGTTTTGGAAAACCGACAGCGGTTTTCACGTGGCGTTTGGGGGGTAAGCGGTATTAGTTGGAGGGAATGCAATTCCATACATTGCTCGACACGTGGCTTTTTAATACCGCTTATTTCGCAAAGTTTTTAAGGCGCAAAAATTTTGCGATATGCATCGTCAACCGTTGGATCGGAGGCCCCAGATCCAACAATGTGGAATGAGCGTGATGAAAAAGTTGCGCGATGGGAGTGATAGTGGAATACAGGTGGCAGCATGCGATTGGAAATGTGCTTTATGTGGTGGAAGGTAGGCCCCGGCGGAACTGGGTTTTCATGTTTGATGTGGACCGTTAGATAAAATGGAGCAACGGATAGGATTCACTCGCAAGGGTGAGTAAATGATGGGATTTGGACGAAAGGGGGATAGGGAAAAGGCGCAACAGCCGTTGATCTTATAGATCAACGGTTGGGATCACTTCACAAAGTGGCAGGGAGGAGGTAAGGAGAAAGGAAAAAGAGAAAGGGAAAGGCGAGGTTCCATGGGAGAACACGGAACCTGGATCAAGGGACGAAGGGGTTCTCGACGAAAACACTTGGTTATAGCACCCGGACGCTTGGAGGGGAAAAGGTCAAAGTTTTAAATCCCTCAGGGGCTAAAACCTGTGTGTTTTGAGAAGGGCGTCTTTGAGGTAAAAAGAGGGTTTTGTAAGGGTTTTTTGGGGTTTCAATAGAAAAAATAGGAATATTTTGACACTTCCGGGGGTCAAGTGGAGGAAAAGAAGGTGTATATAGAGGAAAAATAAATGATATGAGGGGGGAAACTGAGGGTAAAAATGGAGGAAAAGAAGATGGAAATAGGCCATAAAAGACAGTTTTCTTTGCAAACAGCAATGTCCTTGAGGGCTTCATAGTGAAACAACAGTGAAGATTAATCTCAAGGATAAAGAACATCATAAAACTTCAAGAATGAGTATTTTTTCATGAAAACAATCTCTTGAAGGCTTAGGACTTATTTTTAGCCATCATTTTCTTAGTAAAAAATTTACTGATGGCTAACAGGTAGATTTACACGATGGTTATTGGTATTACAAGAATTTGACATTAATATTTTAGATAAACCTGGAAAAGATAATGTAGTTGCTGATTTCCTTTCTAGATTAACTATAAGTGATGACTGCACTGCTACTGAGGATTCTTTTCCAGATGAGTATATTTTTTCCATTTATACTCACTCACCATGGTATGCTGATATAGCTAATTACCTTGATGCAAGAAATTTCCCACATCAATTGTCTTCCAAGGAAAGAAGGAGGATTATACAACAAAGTGCTACCTACTCCTGGATATAAGGTAATCTCTATCACACTGGGCTAGATTTCCAGATTAGGCAATGTGTTAGAGAAGATGAAGTATTTGAGATCCTAAAGGCTTGTCATGAGGAACCTTGTGGAGGACACTTCAATGACAAGAGGACAAGACATAAAGTACTCTCAACGGGGTATTACTAGCCAACTATATTCCAGGATGCCAAGAAGTTTGTGAAAGGATGTGATAGTTGCCAAAGGATGGGCCAACCTCTAAAATCAGATGAGGTGCCATTACAACCTTAGATAGTAATAGAACCATTCGAGAAATGGCCCCTAGAATTTGTGGGGCCAATTAATCCTTCATCAAAGCAAAAAGCATACATATTGGTTTGCACCGATTATGTCACAAAATGGGTCGAAGCAAGGGCACTAACTAGAGAAACAGAGTAGGCTATTTCAGACTTCCTATTTCAAGATATTTTTGTTCACTTCAGGATACCCAGAGAGATAGTGACAGATGGGGGTCCTCAGTTCACATCTCAATTGATGAAGAATTTGGTTGAAAAGTATGGAATCCATCATAGAATTACCACACCCTATCATCCACAAAAAAATGGTCAAGTAGAAAGCACCAATAAAGTCATTGAGGGAATCTTGACAACGAGAGTAGCCAGCGACCGAAGAAACTGGGCTGAGAAACTTCCAAAGGTACTATGGTCTTACAGGAAAACAAGGGGGAATACTATAGGATTATCACCATATGAACTGGTGTATGGTTAGAATCCCTTATTCCCCATAGCGTTTGAAATAAAGACGTTAAGAATAACATTGCAGGTCGATCTAGATTTGAGTACAACACATACTCAAATATTGAACCAGATCAATGAGTTGGAAGAGAAATGACTGGATGCCATTCAACAGACAAAAATCATCCAGCAGCAAAGAGCCAAATGGCATGATGGGTTTATTAAGAAGAAAAATTTCCAAAAAGGAGATTGGGCTCTTTTGTATGATTCAAGGTTCAAATATTTCAAAGGCAAGCTCTGCACCAGATGGCTAGGTCCTTACGAAGTGGATATGGTCTTTGAAAATGGGACTGTACAGTTGGTCACCATTGACAGTGCTAAGACGCCGTTACTAGTTAATGGGCACTGTCTAAAGTTATATCATTAACCTGCTTCGAAGGAATCATTTGTCAACATTGTCACGAACTCTGATCTTCATGTTACAACAACAGGGGAACATTCTCCTCTGCAGCCTTAAAATTTGAAATTCCAATAAGTGCAATAGTTGAAAACCACCTTTGTGGTAGCTGTTACATCTGTTTATTAAAAAAAAAAAAATTAAAAAAAAGAAAAAAAAAAGAAAAAAAAAGAAAAAAAAGAAAAAAGAAAAAAACAAAAATAAATATAACTGTGAAAACTCCTTTCTGGGGCCTAATCAGACAACCAGTAATAGTTGAAAACCACTCTTGTGGCTACTATTACACCCATGTTTTTCTCCATGTAATATCATCTTCCCTTCCTGATCCATGTCATAGGATGATGGTATTCATGTAATTTCCTTTTCTGTACCAATTTCTTTTGATTATTATGTTTTTTTGAGAATAATTTCAAAGATGTCTTGGTTGTTACACATGTAACAACTGATAGCCACAAATACTGTTCTTTGTAATTCATTCCATAAACAACAATAACTATGTCGACTAAACACAACAACACGAGCGCTGCAAGCAGGACACCGTCAACTCAAGTATTCTTCCACATCACCTCAGGTATGTCATTAAAAAGGTAAATGATTGTCATTGATGATTCAGTGATTAATTGGCAAAGTAATGACACTCCTGTGATGGCCGTGGGTGGTTGTCACAATTAAAGTGGGGGAGGGGATATGACTTGAATTCATTGCAAAAAGGCTGTAATCATAAATATCTATTAAATTCACATGCACCTAATCAATAACAGAATTGCCAATAATGATCGAATCTGGTTGGAAAAGAGCGTGTGTATGAAATCCCATCACTTTCCATAATAAGCCATTTATGAATATTAGTGTAGGGTACGATTTGGTAAATCCATGAAAGTTGTCACCTTTCATCAACCTTGTTCTGAAACCTTGCATTCTCATTGTAAACTTGTCGAAGGGGATAAGCAGAGGTGCCGAGCAACAACTAGTTCAGAGACACATTGATGTTACAACAGGATTGAACAAAAAAGAAGTGAACTCAGAAACTCAGTGATATTACAATGTTGCTGGCCATTAAGAAGAAAATTTAGAAACAAATAACAGAGATGGGTGGAGTAGCGGTCAGGCATGAGCCAGATTCTATGGATGCTCTGTAGAATTTCCCAGAGGCTTACCATATATTCAGAGATGCTAGATGGGTTGAGTTTTTTGAGAAGCTTGAAGGCTTAGACGAGGTAGTGGCAATTGAATTTTCTCAAAACTTGAACAAAAATCAAGCTTGAGTAAGAGGCATGCAATTGGAGGTGACTGAAGAGGTGATTGCTCGGGTAACTTCATTACAAATAGAAGGGCGGAGGTGGTTTAATAGAAAAATTAATGACCCCTCCTTGAAATAGGATTTCCTAGTAGGGGAAGAGAAACTGGAGAAGAAAGGAAGAAGAATTTACAGATTGTCACTTCCTCATCCTTGGAAAGACGTTTCCCTGGACTTGATCAAATATATCACTTGTGAAGGGAGATCCACGATAGTGTTCAACTATCACTTTCCTCTGCTTAACCACCTTCGACATCAACAAAGAATCAATATTCCATTCTATTTGCTTGGAAACATCAAGCACATGGTGGCAACAGTAAAAACATCAGCACACTCAGAGGCATGCGTGACTAATCACGGAATCATTAAGCTCATTGTGCTGGATGCCCTAGGCCAACAAGGGAAAAATTGGGAAGAATTCAAAAGAAAAAAACCAAGGACAAGATGGGGGAAACAAACCACGACCTCAGGAGAAAGTCAGACAGAGGAAGAGACCCAGACTCGACCTGATGGAGTTAGAATTGGGAAGAAGCCTATTGAAGAACCAATTGGGGACAGAAGACCAAAAAAAAGGGTGAAGGTCAACATACTCGCAGAACCCTTGCCTACGACCGAGAAGCATATGGAAGCAGAAGTTTTAGAAGAAGAAAGGCAACCTTCCTCATCAGGTAAGGACGAAACCAATGCCTTGTGTTTAGAAATTGAAAAATTAAGAAAAGAAAACAAGGAATTGAAGCGAAAATTATCTAAGGGAAGGGAAATTCCGGTGTCAGTATGCATGACATGTTTTCAAAAATTAACAGCAACGGGATATAATGTCCATAGAGAAAATAACAACCCAATGGAAGTAGAAACATAACAATAAGAGGCTGTTACAAAAGAACCTGCTGATGATACTGCTATTACACAAGAACCAGTAGTTAAAGCAGATCCTCCTGTAATAATTGACCTAGAAGCTGACCCACAAGAACCTGTGGAGGCCACTCCTATTGTAGAAGAAACAACAGTGGACACAGAGGTGATTCTAGGTAAAAAAAAAGGGGCTAACACACAAGAACCCACCAAAGAGGTTGTTGTTACACAAGAACTAGCAGCAGAGGTGGAGCAACCCCATGAAGAAGAGGCTGGTACACCTATTGTTGATATATATATTGAATGTAGGAGAACATCGAGTCCCATCTCGGGATGGAACTCTGAGAAACTCCTGTTAATTTCTGAGTTATAAAAATGGAAGCAAGAAGCAATCTCCCTTCGAGAATGGATGATTTCACTAAAGGAACATAAAAGAGAAATAAACACTTTACATGAAAGATGGATGGAAGATGAGTTGAAGAAAAAGTGGGAGGATTACAAGAAGAAAGAAGCTTTGAAGAAACAAGAAGAACAACTACTGCTGTTACAGGATCAGATTCGAGACCTCACCATAGATAAACAAAAAATTCATGATCTCACCCTCAACTTGCTGGGTTGTAGGCGACCTTCTCCATCATATCCTATTTTTCTGTGGGAACGTTACTTATTGTTTCAATTGAAAGCCATTATGGAGGACAAAACTTATTTATGTTCCTCCACGTGTACATTTCTGGATGTTTTCCGTGCCTCAGATTTTGATGAGAAAATTTTGCTGTGTGAATTGTTTTTACACAACATTATTTGTGAACATGTGAGTATGTAGATGATTGTGACAGTAATCTATTATATGGGAGATATTCAATTAAGGGCTTTTGTATCCTTCACGAGGAATCAGATTGAATGGCATCTGGCCATTAAATCTATGGAGACTAATGAGGAGAAGACAACTTTCTAGGTTTGGGTAGAACCAGGATGGGCTGCTGAGTTGAGACGAGAATTTAGGAGAATGCTGAGTACCCCTGAGATTAAAGAACCAGCGGTCACTTATAGAAGAAGAATTGTGAATTTTTTCCTCAATCAGTTTGCAATGATGAAGAGTCGAGCTTTGACAGGGTGTTTAAAACACACGGAAGCCAGCAGTGTTGAGTTATTGAAGGGAGATCCATTCTCATTCCAGAATTTCATGGTGGCTGTTACACATATACAAACCTATGCACAGATTGTACAATCTCTTGGAGCTTTGTGGTTGGGATTGAAGTTCAAGTTTCCTTTGATCTGGTTGCCCACTAAGGGTTACCAGACCAATTACGAATTAAGCAAGTATGAGTAAGAATCCTGGGTATGAAAACTGATGGCCAATCAGGGATACAAGTCTATAAATGAGGACACAACTAGTGGTTATGATCTTACCGACCTGCACCAAAGATATTCCCATGAGAGATGAGTTTGCATGAGGAAATGCAAGCATTTGAGTTGGGGGGAGATGTTGGGTGCTAGTTTTGTACATTTTTCCTACACTTATCTTCCTTATTTTTCTTTATAAATATAACCAATGGGAGTATATTTTACCCCTTTTTCCTACCTTTTTACCCTAACTTGTGTTGTTTCACCTTGCTTTAGATACTTTTCCAATTCACCAATTATTATGATCTATTATACCTTTTTATGACTAATTGATGGTGAATTTTTGGAAAAGGTCGATGGTCTATGTGTTGTCCTTTCAGATGTCATTTTTAGCACCGAAGATCTCAGACACAAAGTTCACAAGAGAAGTTTGGATAGTGCTGTTACAGCAAAACAATGCTGTTACACCTTGCTGTTACAGACCCGCCAACAACTACTGTTACGTTATGCTATTACAGACTCATTGGCAAACTGCTGATATAGTTGTACCGTTGACCGCTCTTGTCTATATTGTTGTTGATATATCCTCTGGCGGTTGCACTACAACTGTGTTTTTGTTATGATAGCTGTAGGAGTTGTTAATATTGTATTTTTGGGATAACAGCCTAAGGGCAGTTTCGATTGTAATATTTTTAATTTCTAATCAGAACTTTATTAGGGAGTGGTTATAACTGTATGAGTTATATTTTGATCAGCATGAGAATCGTAATATTCTCATGACTGATCTATTCATGGATTTTCTGATGTAACCACTATATATCTCTCAGCCCTAGAGGTCTATAGGTTAGCGGAGAACAACGTTGTTTTGGCTCTGTAATTGTGTTCAAATTAATATAGATCATCTTGTTATTGATGTTACATGTGTGATTTTATTTAATTTCAGTTAAATTTCCTTCTCTACCTGCGCCCTGCTAGGGAGGAAGGGCCCTCCTTCTTAGTAGGGATTGCAGTGATTAAAGTAGTTGTGTGTATGTAATTGTATTTCAGTTTATGTATCATTATAGTGCTGTTGCTGCTGTTCAACTGAGAATATATCTACTTCGATTTCAATACTTTATATCCTGTTACACATGTGATAATAGAAATACCAGCTAGGTACTTATTGTGTGGCGAGCTAGACAGATCAATTGGAGTGTGATTTCAATATTGTGGGTTCTTTTATTTCTGCATGAGTGATTTATTTCCAACATTTACTTCAACAATGATTTCTTTTCTTTTTAATTACTTCTGGTTGGTGTATCGGCACAGACAGTGAAATTGTCATTGGAATAAACAGATGTCCCTGGATTGATAATTAAATGTGTGTTGTTCAGTCATTTAATAATTGATTTATATAGTCCAACAGAACATAGGCTCATTGCGAAGTTCACGGGGCTCTGGCCCTCACCAAAAACTGTTGAAGCCTGGATCCAAAGGAACTGGACTCCTCTCATTAAATATGGCATTAGAAGCTACTTTGTTGGTAAGGGATTCTTTTTTTTCTGTTTTTGAAGCAGTTGAAGATAGGAACCTGATATTCTGAAATAGCCCATATTTCATGGGCCTTCAGAGCCTATATTTAAACCAATGGACCCCGGATTTCGATCTGAGCCAAGACATTCCATCGATTGTTCTGGTTTGGGTTTTCTTGCCCCACCTCCCTCTCCATTGCTGGAACCCTAAATCTTTAGAAACCATTGGTAACAAACTTGGGAAGTATATCGACAGAGATGAAATAAGAGATTAGTTCTCCTATGCTCGAATCTGTGTCGAAGTTGATTTGGAGGAAGGCCTCCCCGAGGTTATTAAATTCACGGTGGCTGACTGGAATCACATCCAAGAGCTTGATTACGAGAAGATCCCATTCAAATTTCGGTTTTTCCATGGTTATGGACACTTCACCAGATATTGCAAAAAGAAAATAGTGGAGGAGATTGAGACCTCCAAAGAGGAACAATGGACTCCGGTGCAAAAAGCTACCTCTAAAAAATAGAACACCAGAACCAAAAAGAAAAGTAAGCCTACAGGTAACGCTGTCCCTACCTCGATGACACATGGGGAAGGAACTTCTGTCCCTCCAAGCACAGATATAAACCCCAACCCCTTCGATATTCTAAGCACCCCAGAAGAAAATCAAACTGCTTCAGAAGTCGAAGTGACAAAACAACAACCAAAACCAACAGAAGAAGATAAAAGACATCAAGAAACTACCTCAACAAAAATTGGATCCCCAAGAGGAGACTCCACATCCCCGACCTATGCAGAGATGAAAAATAAGAAGCCCCCTAAATCCTCTAGATATTTGGACGAAGAAACGTTCAAACGACCCTTGAAAAGAGTCGGGAGGAAGTCACATAGAGTGGCAAGAGAAGAAGAGGTTGAGAAGTAAAAAATGCAAGGCAACCAGTATATGATTGAGATGTCCATAGGTAGAAACAATCGACCTAGGCCTCACAAAGGCCACCCCTCTGCAAGTAAATAATGCGTATAGTCTCTTGTAATTTCAGAGGCTTGGGGAATCCCACAAAAATGGAAGCAGTGAAGAACCTCCTGAAATATGATACCCCTGAGATCCTCTTGCTCGAAGAGACCAAAATAGAAGGGGTAACCCTTATAGAGATTAGTAAAGACAAATGGAAAAAAAAAGCTAGAAAAGTAGTCAGTGCAAGTGGTACTTGTGGTGGGCTTGCCACTCTCTGGGAGGTTGAGAAATTCCATCTAGTCAGCTCCTTCGAAACACAACATTGGATCTTCACCGAGCTCCAACATATTGTGAGTAAGACCTTCCTTGCTCTCTTTAATATTTATGTTCCGGTCCTCTATATAAAAAAAAAGGACTGTTGGAAAACCCTCGCTGATTTCCTTGAAGCCTACTCTCCCAAGAATATAGACCTAGCTGGAGATCCCAATATTCTCTTCGAACCTAAGGAGAAAAGAGGAGGAAATATAAGCAAAGACCCCATCCTCCCTCTTGTCAAAGAGTTGATCCTAGAATGGGTCTTAATAGATTTTAAACCCAAAACTGGGCTCTACACCTGGTCAAACAATAGAATTGGGAATGAGCACATCTTCGCTCGGTTAGATAGATTTTTTTTTTTTTTCAGAGCTCCCTCCTCTCTGAGAAGAATATAATCTCCTCCAAAATTCTGCCTAAATTGATTTCTGACCATAAACCTATCCTACTGCTATTAGAAGAAGAGGAAAACTTGGGTCCCATTCCTTTCCGGTTCATCCCTTTATGGTATGAAAGGGAGGGGTTTCAATAGAATATATTGAAAGCTTGGTCCACCCCAGTCAGTGGATTGACTAGCTATGTGTGGGAACAAAAACTCAAAGCCACTAATTCACTGCTGAAAGAATGGCTTAAAAAACCCTCTTGTTCATCTACAAGCCTTAGAAAGCAGGCCACCGAGAGGCTACTTGAACTGCAAATGAATATGGAACAACATGATATCACCTTCTCAGAAATAAAACTTGAGAAAGCTGCCCAAAAAAGCTCTTTCCAGGCCTTCAGAATCGAGGAGGAGACCTTGAGGCTTAAATCTCAGAATATTTGGCTCAAATTTGGAGATAAAAAATTGCTTTCTTCCACAAGAAAATCCACACCCGCCTCTTGAGAAACCACATTGTAGAAATCACCTCCACGGATGGGATTGTGCATAAAGGAATTTCTGCGATTCTAGAGGTTGCTACCTCTCACTTCTAGCAACTTCATATAGAAAGTGGAGATGATAATGAGGAGGAAACTTCAGATTTCCTCTCTCACATCCCAAGTATGATAAAGGAGGAGGGAAACCACAGTCTCCTGAGGCCCTTCGCGGAAGAGGAAATCAACAAAGTCGTCTGGGCGATGGAGCCAGACAAATCCCCCAATCCGGATGGGTTCTCCATTCATTTCTACAGAATCTGCTGGGATATTATAAACGCTGATATGATTCGAATGATAAAGGGATTCTAGCAGAAATCCAAAGTGGGGGGAAGCACAAACTCAACCTTCCTCGCTCTGATACCTAAAGAAGTGAACCCTGTCTCTTTTGACCGTTTCAGGCCAATTTTGCTCTGCAATGCCTCTTACAAGATCATCTCCAAGCTCTTGGAGAACAAGATCAAGCCTCTATTAGAAAAGCGTATTTCTTCCAATGAAGGTGGTTTTGTCAAACGAGGGCACATCTTGGATAATGTGGCTCTGGTGCAGGAAACCATCCACTCCAGTCTCCAACGCCATGAGAAAGGGGTGATCATCAAACTAGACACGGCGAACGCCTTTGACTAGGTAAGACATTTCTTTCTTCTCCAAGTTCTTTTTGCTTTCGGTTTCAGCTCTACTTTCATTAGGCTAATCAAAGCCACTATTGGAGAGCCGTGGATTGCCCCCTTGGTAAATGGCAGGCCAACCGGTTACTTCAAGGCTTCGAGGGGCATAAGAAAAGGCTGCCCTCTGTCCCCCTTCCTATATATCTTGATGGCCGACTCCCTTAGCCGGAAGCTGTCAGCAGAGAATATTAAAATCTCTCTACTTGGAATCAAGCCTGCGAGAGGCACTGAGCCAATAAACCATGCTTTTTTTGCAAATGACTCCCTACTCCTGGGGGGGGGCTTCCCTTAAGATTGATAGGGAATTTAAAGAGGTTATCCACAGCTTTTGCAGAGTTTTTGGAGCCCTAGTTAATAGGAGAAAAGTGTAGTATACATCTGGGAGATTGACCAACAAACCATGAATTGGATTTCCCAAGTTCTTGGCTATGTGAGTTTTGCTAGTTGGGATAAAATAAAATACCCGGGCTTGCCTTTGAATTAGAGCATTAACAAGGCCCTTCATTGGGCTGAGATCCTTAGCAAAATAAAGACTAAACTAAAATTTTGGGGTGGGAAGTGGCTTACCACAGCTGGAAAGGTTATTCTGGAAAAATCTGTCATCTCCTCTCTCCCCTTATACTAGGAAACATTTATTTTGGCCCCTAAATCAATTACTGATTAGCTCTCAAAGCTCCTAAGAAAATTTCTATGGAAAGGTGGCAAGGGAAACCAAAAAAAATTCCATTTCGTTAGCTGGGACATAGTGAAAAGAGCTCTTTTAGATGGGGGCCTGCAAGTAAGAGATCCTGGACTGGCAAATCTGGCCTTGGGATGAAAGATGATCTAGAAAATCTTCTCGAACCCCCGGCATCCAGTAAGTCAAGTCCTTATCAAAAAATATATGCATGGTCTCTCCTTGTCCAATATGGATGAAGGAACATCTCGGAAGGGTACCACGATTTCGGAGCTCTGCAGACGCAGTTGGGAGTTCTTCAAAGACCACCTCTTCAGAATCCCAAGTAGTGGGAAAAACATTTGGCTTTGGGATGACAAAATCATGGGTCACCCTCCTCTCAACTCAGTTCAAGAAATAGCTAATCTGCGGGAGTGGCTCATAAATCGTGGGTTTAGCACACTGGCTGAAATTTCGTCCTGGGATGCTGCCGAACACTGGCTTGCCTGGAACATACCGTGCCCCCCAGAATGACTTTTCCTTAGTTATATTTCTTCTTAGCATCGCTTGCTGGCCTGGCTCCAATCCATCGTCGCTCAAGGGACAAATGGGGCTGGGGCATGACCGGTAAGTACTCTGCTGCACTTAGGTTTGCTGCCCTCCAACCCACATTCCCCCCCACTCCCCATCTCTATGGAAGCAGGTTTGGGATCACGACAATCTTCCAAAGGTAAATTTTTTCACTTGGCTCCTCATCCACAAGCATGTTTTGACAGGAGAAAACTTGAACAAAAAAGGAATAGTCGGCCCTCACAGATGCCCGCTTTGTTGCACATCACTAGAATCAATGGAACATTTGTTCTTGGATTGTGATTTTAAAAATAATGTTTGGGTGAATGCGTTGCATGGGCTTAATGTCCAACCTCCTTCACTGGGCTCGATTTCAAACCTTTTCACTTCATGGATGGAGCAATCACCATATGAACTTCACAGAAAGTCCTTGTGGAATATTATCTGGTTTCCATTCCTAAATTTGTTTGCTAGCAAATTTGGCTGTCCAGAAATGATGCCATATTTAACAACAGATCCTGCTCCCCCAAAGTGGTAGCTGCCAAAGCGAAAGCCTTTCTTATTGAGTCCTTGGCGAACCTCCCCCATAAGAAAGACAACAACCTCTCCCTAGACGTGATAAGTTGGATCGGTGCACCTCTAAAGCCTGCTCTCAGTTATAAGTCACCGTCTTTCCTCGTTCATAATCCAGAGTGGAGGCTGCGGATTCTTGAGACTGAATTTAAAAATTGGTGGAAGTCTCGTGGCAAAGGCACAATATTTTTTGATGGAGCTTCTAAGGGAAACCCTGGTACCTCTGGAGCTGGGGGTATCATCTATCCCCAGAATGGGAAAAACAGAATCAGTTTCAGTTGGGGCCTTGGGCAGAGCTCTAATAATCAAGCAGAAATATTAGGATTACTCAAAGCTTGCTAGATCGCGCAAGAGCACGGAGAAGAAGACATTCAAGTTTTCAGAGAATTGGAAATCTTGATCAAGATCATGAACACAAGAGATAAATTTAATAACCCGACCCTCAACAAGACTCTGTAGAGACTCAAAAAAGTGTTACAAAATTACACTTCCAGCTCCTTCTTCCATATCCTCCGAAATTTAAAAAAGGAAGCGGATGAAAAAGAAAATGCAGGTTGCCTCTTAGCCCAAGGAGATCTCTCAAAAAACGACGATGTCCCAATTTGGTTTCCGATCCCTTAAGAATCAACTATGTAAGAGCAGAACCCGACTCAAATGGAATTTTGGGGAAAAAGAACATGTATCAAGGGTTGATTAGGCTGCGGCCCGACCTATTTTCATAAATAAACAATATACCCGTTCTTGTTAAAAAGAAGAAGAAGAAGAGGAAAATAAATTATGAATTGGAATAACAACATACTTTATTTTCCTTATTTATATATTTGTGTTAAAAACTAAGTTAATTGAGGCTTACCTTTTGAATAATATATTAATGTGAGAGAAATATCTTATAAAGTTATTTAATGACAATACCATTAGTAATGTCTAGTATTAATTATTAATCATTTTATCAATCAAAATCAATTATCAACAAGGCAACAAGCCCACGTGGTATAGAGCAGTTGGTGATGGGGTGCATTGTTAAGGCACTCCGTCTGCAAGGTCACTGGTTTGAAACCTGTGGGTGATTAGGATTTAGTCTAAAAAAAATAAAAAATAAATAATAATAATAATAATTATCAACAAGGCAACATAGCTAGCGTTACGTGCAACTTAGTTTAATTATTGAAGTTTGAAAGTGCAACTTAGTTTAATTATTGAAGTTTGAAAGGTATGAACGAACTTGCACATTTGAACAAAGACCACAAAGTAGCTACTCTTGCTTAGTTTAAATATAGTTAAATTAGAGTTAAAAAACAATAAAGACATATAACTTGAAATTAAATTAGTTAAAGTATTCACCAAGATTTACTTTTAAATTTTCAATAAAATGAAAATAATTAAATAATGATAAATAATGATTTATATTGGAAAGCTTAAGAATGCCCTCTCTCTTTTTCTACACACTAGAATAAATTCATCTTAATTCTATATCTACTAAACACAGCCATATTTTTATAAATATTATATAAATAAAATCAAATATTAAAATTTATTTACCACACAAATTATGCCAAAATTTAAAATTCAAATAAAAATTATATGTACGGGGCTAAAAATAAACATCAAAAGTATTAAAAATATACTTTAAATAAATGAAACACTGTATAATCATTTAATTTCGTATAAAATACCATGGTTATCCATAACTTTTTAATAGTAAACAATGTAAAATTAAAGTGTAAATATACATTTTATTATTTATAGGATTAAAAGAAGAAAACTGTAAGTAGAAAAAATATATTTTCACTCAATGTTATGGACCAACTATATTAGATGGCCTACCCTTTGAAAAGGTATCGTAAAGATTGCAATGAGATTCCTCATGATGATATGGAATAATTCATGGGAAATCTGGATTTGTATGTTGCTTACTAAATATAATATTTTATGTGATGAGTAAACTAACCAATATCATTTATCGGGTGTGATACAAGTCAGTGGTAAAGAAAAGGAAGTACAGGGCCACCCAAAGTCAGATGGTAGGTACGAGATGAGGTCGGGCCTAGATCGCAACGGTACAGTTGGACGAGGAGCGACCTACAAACCCCCAAAGTCTATCATGTAAATAAGATCGAGTATATCATCAAGCGTTAAAAAAAAAACACAAAGTAGAGGTAGAGGTAGAGATAGAGATATAATTTGATCTTCACCATCTAATAATTTGTATGTGTATGTGTGTTAAGTTATGCCAAACATTGGTATTAAAAACGATGTGATTTGTGGCGTGAGTATTCACACTCGTGACAATGAAATCATTGCGACAATAAAATCATTGTACTAAATACACTGCAAACCGATGATTCGTACACTGGCTAAACTAGTTATTACAAATGTTCAATAATTATTCTTGAATTGTTTCAATATATTATATTGAAAATAACATATAAGTGATATTTTTCTAATGCTTATATTGCTTATGTTATTTATATTATACTTAGTATTTATATTTATGTATTAAAACCAAGTTCATCAAGATTTAACTCATGAGTAATAGATTGCATACATAATTTCTTATCTATAAAGCTATTTAATGACATATAAATGTTGTGTTTGCTACTATTATTAACTATTTTAATGTCGATTGTAAGTAAGTACTTTGTCTATATGTTGTATAAGTTATTATACTAGTACAATGTTGCCATGTCTTCAAAGTTTAAAAGAGAAAATATTTTGTTAGTCTACTTGTGTCATTTGATAATCACAATTATTTTTGAATGAATTAGAAAACTAAGGAGTAGTATTGATTGATTTATATCAAATATAACAAGAAATTTTAAGAAAATCTCACTTCAAACTTTATTTTAATTTTCTAGCATTTAGATTGAAATTAGCTACTCCAATATTGTTTTAAAGTCTAATATATATATATATATATATATATATATATATATTTTAAGTGCATTATTGAATTTGGTTATGTGCATTTGATATACTTATAAGCTATGTTGGTTTAAAAAAACTTTGAACTTATAAATTGAATGAAATTTTCTATGTAATTCGCATAAGTATCATCACATGATTACATTTAAGTTGAACGAAAATGTGCATACATGTACCAAAATATAAAACTCCTCAAAAAGTAATATGAGTAGAATATTTGATATATAAAAAACATTGAAAATTGATTCTAAAGTATACTAATAGGTCCTTTAAAAGACAAAATTACATTCATGAATCATCTCCACCTAATCGCAAGATATTCTCTCAAGTGGATCAAGAACAAATTCTACACCACATTTATTTATCTCAGTCTTCTCACAATGTTGCTTCTTTGACATACATGCCCAAACTATGGTATTGATTGGAATAGAGTCAAGTTTTTTGTCATTAGGATTTGGTACCCAATATTGTTCTAAAATTTTCCATTGTATTTCTCTGAAATAAGCTTCCACCAATCAAGATTTACATGAAGAGTGTCAGTTTCGTTATCCTTGAAGATATCTGAGGTGGATTTTTCCATCCAAATAATCTCTCGTTCAACCTCATTTCCCGATCTAACTAGCAACATCTTTCCTTTCTTAACATCAATCATAGGATTGAATGTTGGCTTTGGCTTGTTTCACTTGTGTCCAACAAATATTGGTTCATACCTCACATGATCAAAATCTCCATCCATAATACTTGGTAGTACATGGACTGGATTATGGTCATCATACATTATTTGCCTTGTCTTGGGATAAAACTCCTCAGAAGATGAATCACTTTTATCCACTATTATATGATCATTATAGATTTCATCTAATGTATCAAGAGCTCTTCCCCAATACTTTACTGTATTTTTCCATTTTGATGCAACAATTGTTGAATCCTCGTTAGTGTCTTTCCACATTTTATATATCATGTTATTCCTTCCTTTAGTTCTTTTAAGTAAACATCATTCTCTTTGGGGTGTAATAAATATGACCTTTACGTGGGAAGTTTAGCTTGGTCTTCATAATCTATATTCCACAACTCAACTAGTTTTGAACACTCAATATCTCTAATGGATTATTTATATCTTAGTGTTGAAAATGACAACAAGAATTTTAAAAATGACACCAAGAAAGATTCTAATTTAATTTCCCCTTGAATTAAATTAGGAGAAAATTGTAATTCCACATCACAAGACAACAAGAATGTGTTAACTAAGTTAGAAATACTTAGTTGGATCAGTTAATTTGAGTTGAGGGCCTACTATTGAGTCATGTAGAGTGGTTCCTAAGTTTTAGGAGCCTAGGTTGAGTTTAATTTGAGTTGTAATAATTTAATTCAATCAATCTGAGTTAAAATTAGTTAGACTAGTTGAAACTGTTGGAGGAACTAGTGGGAAGTCTAGTAGTAGGGTGTGTACCCAGTGATCAACCAGTTAACTGAGAAATAAACCATAATTTAACCCATGCATGCGAGAAATATGAGTTACACAGTTGATATTGGAGTTCAAGGGCAATGTACTATAAATTATATAATTATATGTGTTGTACAAATGGTGCATGTAGTTAGAGGAAGAGCCTAAAGGCACTGCACAATCCAATGGAGGAAAATTCCTATTAAATAGGGGCCTAATTCCTTATTTAACAATGGAAGGAAATAGGGATATGGGTAGACAAAAAATTGGTTCAGTATTGGCCTAGGCTTGTCTAGGAAGGAGTGAAACATATAGAGATAGTGCAAAGGTTGTTTGGGCATGAGAAAAACATTGCAATCTTCTCATATTTTCTGAATAATGCAATATAAAGACAACAAGGTTTTTTAGCTGCGGCTTTCCCCAAGAAATCATTATATAATGTGTTTATTAAATTCTTTCTCTTGTATGCTTCGTAATTTCACAATCATTTAAATTGCTTTCCGCAATTGGTAGAGTAGATTCAAGTCTGTTGTTTTAGAAAATTACAATTACCAGTTTGAATCTACAAGGAATTTATACATGGTATCAGAGATGGAATCACTATAGTAGAGAAGAATTCAAAGTTTTCCTTGCAAGATTTCTCCAGGACTGAGAAGATGACTTCCACTGGACTTAGGCTCGAGTATGATTTGGAAGGAACCAAAAATTTTATGGCATGAAAGATACGTATGGAGGCATTATTAGATAACCACAGGGCACTAGATTACATTAAGACAAATGTAATAAGACCCCCAACATCTGATGTCCAGGATCTCACTTAGTGGAAAAAGGATGTGGCTAGATCCAAGAGGATCATCCTAGAGGGTGTGAGTAACCATATAGTATTGAAACTACATAAAAGAGACTCCCTTTTCTATGTGGAAGACTCTCAATGAGCTATTTTGTAATAGAAATGAAGCCAAGAAACTTGAACTGATGAAGAAATTGAGGATTGAAGACAAAGGGTACGAGGTAGACTTCAAATATGGGAAGGCCTACCTCAAGCATCTTGCTTCATGTCAAATAAAGAAATTTGGTGTAAGGATCGAGAGCCTCTACACATTAGAGGAATGTGAATGAACAACCTTGAGGAGTAATGGAAGAATTAGAGATGTTTTGGATGAGAGGGAGCATGATTTAGCTCTCAAGAGGAAGCCTCAGCTGATTGGAAGTTGGGTTGATTAGGAGGATGAGGATGAAGAGGATCAGTCAAAGACCTCCAGTAGGAGGAGATTTCGAGCCAAGTGGGAAGAGGGAGCACATGCAACCATACCTCCATGAGAGAGGTGGGGCAATGTGAAGCAATAGTCCCTAGAGTGTAGAAATTTGGGTAGGGTCCTTTGAGATGTTTTTTTGTCTCATGGATCATTACCTTGTTATGGGGGACCAAAGGATACAATAACATGATGGATCAATGGAAGTTGATGTAGTAAAATGCTACAATGATAGATTCAGAGACTAGAAACAATTAGATACTGGAGAGCATAGTGCAGAGTTGGCAACAATGTAGATGGCATAGTGAATATTCAACGACAACGTAGATTTTTCAGTAGACAGTGCAATAGCTGTTCACAATCAGAGACTCGGGTGAAATATGCATCATATTGATCATAGTTGATTCCGTTTTTTGGGTGATTTTTAGTTGCAGATGTTGCAATAGAAATACCACCAGTGAGAAGTGTTGCATGCAGAACATTCCAAAGGTACTGGATCAAGATATATGCAAATCCCTTTCTTGTTGAGAGGGAGTGTTGAAAATGGAAACAAGAAATGTTGAAAATGGCACCAAGAAAGATTCTATTTAATTTTCCCTTGAATTAAATTTGGAGAAAATTGTAATTCCACATCAAAGACAACAAAAATGTGTTAACTAAGTCAGAAAGATTTAGTTGGCTCAGTTAATTTGAGTTGAGGGCCTAACTTGAGTCATGTAGAGTGGTTCGTACCTTTTAGGAGGCTAGGTTGGGTTTAATTTGATTTGTAATAATTTAATTCAGTCAAACTGAGTTAAAATTAGTTAAACTAGTTCAAACTGTTGGAGGAACTAGTGGGAGGTCTAGTAGTGGGGTGTGTACTTAGTGATCAACCAGTAAATAAACCATAATTAACTCATGTCTACGATAAATACAAGTTACCCAGTTGATATTGGAGTTCAAGGGCAGTGTACTATGAGTAGTATAATTATCTGGGTTGTATAGATGGTGCATGCACTTAGACGAAGAGCCTAAAGGCACCACAAAATCCAATGGAGGAAAATTCCTATCAAATAGGGGCCTAATTACTCATTGAAAAATGCAAGGAAATAAGGATTTGGGCAGGAAGAAAATTGGTTAAGTATTGGCCTAGGCTTGTTTAAGAAGTAGTGAGATAGATAGAGATAGTGCAGAGGTTGCTCGGGCATGAGCAAAGCATTGTAATCTTCTCATATTTTTTGACTAATGAAATATATAGATAGTAGGGTTTTTTAGTTGTGTCTTTCCCCATTAAATCATTGTGTAATGTGTTGATTGAATTCTTTCTCTTGTATGCTTCGTGATTTCACGATCTTTTAAATTGGTTTCTGCAATTGGTAGAGTAGATTCAAGTCTATTGTTTTAGAAAATTACAATTAGCAATTTGAATCTACAAGGAATTTCTATACTTACTAGAACATCATTAAGTAGAATAAATTGGAACTTTTGGACATTAAGATGTCTGACTAGTGAATTTTTCCTCTACTTGATGTATCCATTAAGGAGAATTTTGAAGTCATACAACTTGACAATAAGTGTAGGTGGAAACACTCACTTTTCTTCAACTTTGTGATATGTATCCATCATTTTAGGTAAAAAATATACATCTTTAATTTTCAATTTGGAATACATTATTCCATACGTTCCATATATGTCTTCGTGGGTATGCCCATGGGCAACAACCCAACCTCAATAGTGATGAAGACACCAAGAGAATTTAAAAGCGATAGAAACATGAAAAGATAGTGATCCTTATTATCACTTACAACATTGTCCAACTGTAACAACAAATTTTGAGGAAGAGGTTTCAAAAATCAAAATTCTAATATTTTTATCTTCCATGAGACATAAAATCATCCTTGTACACTTTACATTTGAGTGAATACGAATTTCAAGTAATGCATTTGAAAGGGGGTTTCTTGAACTTTCACTCTCATAAAGTAGATCTCCATACATATCAAGGTGTTAGTCTTCTAGGTCCCCCAAACACTTTGGAAGGGATGTAATAGTAAATTGGCATCCGATATGTACAAATGATAGGGAAAAATGTTCAAAACATCCTAACTTATGTCCATGCGTTAGCATACCTATCAATAAAAAACTTCATTTTTTTCCTACAATATATTTTGGTTTGACACATAGCCTTGGGATTGAAGTCTTTGTTTTGACCATTTTATCATGGATAATTCTCAAATGCTCCTTTGGAAACTGCTCTGACATAATTACGTATGCATAGTAGCAATATCATCCACACATAATAGTCTTGTTATGTTTGTTCAATCTACCTCATGATTTTTATTCAAAATATTTTGTAGTCACCAACTTCATTTGTGATTTCAACACAACACATTAATTTCATTTATTAGAGTTGGTGTTTTTTGAAAATTCCACATCACGAAAATCAATATCCCAAATCATGCTCATTGTTGGTTATGATATTGATGGGTAATTGAGATTTTTAAGAGTCCCATTGATCTCTTTTAACAAATAATTTTGTGTGTAAGTTGAAGGAAACAATCTTAAAGGAGAAGAATTTCCATATTCTTTAACTTGACATGTTTCATTTGGTGAAAAATCAAAATTATAAATTACAATCTTGTCTAATATTTATATAGTCGTGACAATGTCTGGACATTATTTGCATCTATTGGTGTTACCATGAATGAATTTAATAGAGTCCATATTGGAAATAATGTTAGTAGCTATAAATGGTGATTTGTGGAATATTATGTATCTTGTACCATGTTTTATTACAAATAATTTTTCCATTAAATATCACGTCCTTTAATTTTCTAACAATAGGTGGTAGAACATTGCCATGGCTCTTTGACATGGATTTATTTGAGAAGAGTGAATTCAAGATAGATTCCCTAATACGATTTTTATTTATGTCTTTCAAACCCCTTCTAGCTACTGCAATGGCCTTCCTGTCCACATGCTGAAGACGATCTTGTCTGCAACATTTAGCCACTACCAAAAGTTTAATTTCATTCTTTTTGTCTATTTTTATTGGCATTTTGCAATTTTTTTTGTAGCCATAAATTGTTTAATCATTTTAAATGGCATTGTTACATGCATATTGTTGGAACAGGGTCCCCTAAAGCTGCGAATTTTGTACAATTTTGTATATTTTTGGTATTATTTAGTCTAACGTAGGGTTTTGGGGTGGGTAAAAGCCCTGAATTCATTGTAATGGGTCAAGGGTAGGCCAAGAGTCCGCAAACCATGGTTTGTGGACCATTGGAAGCATAGGCTAAGTCGATATAAATAGATGAACATTTTGAGTCTTAAGGTAGAAAATAATTAAGTTTGATGCTAAGTGCGAATTTTTAGATCTGTTGTTGGGTCATTTGGGTAAGGAATCCTACTGGCTGTGTGCACAAAGATCCTTAGTCCTGCTGTGTGTGGACCCTGCTGGCTATGTGCGTAGGCTGTGTTTGGATTGTACTGGGTTTTGATGCTAATATATGCGGATATAGTTAAAGTAGCTCTGTGTTATCGGATCTGATGTGTTACTGTTGATGCGAAACTTTGGGATCTGTTAGAACTAAGAATACAATTGTGTTATCTGTTATGCTGCGAATCTGTCTATGTTATGATATATCTGTAATCTGTTAATGATGCGTTATGATATTGTGTACTGATAACTGCTGATACGCACATGGATGCAAAGGTATTGACTAGATCTGCAGCTCTGTTATATTGTAGATTATACTGTTAAAAAACTTGCGAACATACCTGTCTTATGCGAACCTGATAGGTTGCGACGTATATTTTCTTGAATTACCCTCTCTCTCTCTTAGGGTGTGGAAACCTGGTTCCAACACCCTCCCTTACTACTTCGGGTGAGACTTTGGCCTACGCAAGCAGGTCACTACTGAAAGGGCTAGCAGTATAGGGGTTTGTTGGCAAACCTTAACCTCCGAACTTGGGTTAGGACTCCTCGAGCCAAAAAATGGTTCCGTTGCCAAGATCGGGAGCATTTTGAGAGAAGGATCGGGTAATGCCAAGAGAACATTGGAGACCTGAGAAGAAAGAAATTGAAGAGTGGTTTGAAAAATAGGTTCAGGAATTTGCGGTGAAAGAGAATCGTAGCACAAAGTTGACAGCAGAAAAGTGGAAGAATAAGTACATTTTCACCGAAGTCTATGAAATATTCTTTGTAACATTTGCGAACGAGCTTCAGGAGTGGCTAGCAAGGCTCGTAGATTTCTAGATGTGTTGGAAGGACGAACAGGTCACACAGTGGACTCCAGAGTTGATCCAACAGTTAGAAAGGACTGATAATACCATCACTTGTATAGTAGATCACTGGGTGGATAGTGTGCTGGGAGGATTTGTGACGGAATTTTCAATCGATCAATTCGTGTCCTATTCTGAGGCAGAACGAAGGTTCTTCAAGGGTTTCCGGGGTAAGTTTCTGAAAACCTTTCCATTATTGATTAATATATTATTGTGCGAAAAGATCATTCTGTGCAGCCATACAGAGTGAATGAACTCCGATCAGAGCGAGGGTACAACACAAAGTGGTAAATACTACAGAACTAATCAAGAAGGAGATAGATCTGTCTATGGTCTAGTAAGGAATTTGGGTGTGCATAGCCTCCAACTACACCACCTTCAAACTAGCATAGGGGTAATAACTCACCCATACCTCCACCCCCATCAGAAGACAAGATGGCCTCACACATGAAGCTACCTACCTTCAAGGGTGTAGGAGATGAAGATATGGATCGGTTCTGGTTCGTCGCAGAGTCAGTATGGAATGTGCAGAACGTGGCCAACAATGCTGTGAAAATGGCACAACTGTCCCTTGCCTTTGAAGGGAGAGCCCTGCAATGGTATATGGGATATGTCTCTCAGCATGCCAATGTGACCATTCCAGAGCTTAAGAATGCCCTAAAACAGTAGTTTCAGAAGCCTAAATCCTACTCTCAGATAGTGAATGCCCTAAAAGATTTTAAACAAGGGCCCTCCGAGTCTATATGGGAGGCTGACCATCGGGTAAAGAAGGTAATCAGGGAAGGGGAATTTTTGTATGTTGATAGACAACACAAGGAATGGTTCATTTCTATGTTACTACCTCACCTGCGTGTACCTATGGGTTAGCAAGCCATTGAATTGCAGGAAAAAGCCCTAGAGATTGCTATGAAGTTGGAGGCTACGCTAAGATGATACCCAGTTGGGAGTGCAACAAATCCAAGGGCAGTTGGAGGCGATGCAAATGGAGATCCAAAACCTGCGAAAGGACCAAGGGAAGGAGGCTAGCCCAGACGTATGGTGCATATGATGTAGGGTATTTGGCCATACCAAAGATTAGTGCCCACTGCTGGCAGACTACCTACAGGTGGGGGAACCCAACCCGTTACGCCCTGGACTAAGTGGACCAGCGTTATGGTGTGATGATTGTCGCGTAGCCGACCTGCATGATACTAACCACTGCCCCCGTCTGGGTGCGTATGTCCTAGAGCTGAAGCAACAATGGTGCAGGTTTTTCCGATCAGTAGGACATGACGAGTAGAACCACCAAACTTATGATCTAATGATAGACCGGTGAAGCCTATATAGGGTACAATCGGACCCTTCTTCACCAAGATCCCCTTCAGGTATAGGTGGCTCCTCAGCTAGGGGAAGGGGAGGGGGCTGAGGTGGAAGTGTAGGTAAGGGAAGAGGACAACTGATCAGTTATAACTGTGGGGAAGTAGGAAAATTTGCGAGGGACTGCCCGAACCCTATAAGGCAATCTTGCAGATATTACAGACAGCTGGACCATGTGATTGAAGACTATCCAATTCTGCTAGCAAAGATGCAGGAAAAGAAACAGACACTTACACAGAGTGTACAAATGGTTAAGACAGAACCTCGAGATGAAGGACCAAGCATTAATGTCATAACACGCAACGACATGGCCACTGGGGGAGCTGAGGAGAAAGCTGCGGCTGAGCCTCTTATCCAAAAAGAAACCATCAAACAAGAAGGTTTGGACCTACAGAAGGAAAAATAAACCTTTGTCACAACTCGACAAGACTTTGCTAAGGCTGAGGAATCTACTTCTCAAGCCCCCACAAACCTCAAAGTAGATGATGAGGTCAAACGATTTTTGCAGGCATGTATGAAGCTGCTGCGCAACCAACAGGCCGTAGAAAACCTCCAAGCCTTGATAGATAGTTGCGCAAAAAGAACTACTCCACCCATGGAAGTTAAGGATGTGCACAAACTATACAAGCATAAGAAACACATTGGTAGGGAAGTGCGGCTAACAACGCGAATTGGTGATTATGAAATGGATCAGGTTATTTTGGACTTGGGATCAGATGCAGACGTATTTCCCAAGAAAACTTGGCAGCGAATGGGAGAACCAAATTTGGAATGGTCCACTATCCAGCTGTGCATTGCCAATCGGCAGAAGATCATACCGTTGGGGAGACTGTCAAAGATCGTGGTAGATATCGCAGGAGTTAAGGTCCAGGTTGACTTTGAGGTAATTCAGATTGTAGAAGATGCGGACCCCTATCCTGCGCTCCTAGGATTAGATTGAGCCATATGGGAGGTATCATCAACCTAAAGAAAAGAAGCATGGTGTTTGAAAATGAAGGTACGCGGGTAATAGTACCATTAGACCCTACGGAAGGAGAACGTTATATGGAGCCGGTGTGCGGAGAAGAGGATGTGGATCATATTTATAAGTTAACTATGCTGGATGAAGATTAGATCAATCCCACAGCCGATGGTGTACTCTGCTGGGAAAAGGATAGTGAATGTCTCTCTGACTCCGACGGAGAGATGGAAAATTGGCAGAATCAGTTACATGATGTATCTGCACTACGATGTCTTAGGATCAACAAGGACTTCCGATGCATCTCCTCCGAGGTAAGAGAACTGCCCTACTTTCATGGTTCTGGTAGTATTAAGGAGTTTTTGTGAGCATTTGAAGCTAAGGTTACGAGAGAGCGAAGGTTATGGGCCCTTAATTTAGCCATGCACGCAACACCTGCGAGGTGGTGGGACACACATAAGGGGGAATTATAGGATTGGGAAGAGTGTCAGGATATGATGATCCTACGATTCGAACCTCCGGTTCACTTGCTCAAAATAATTCCTTGGGCTAGGGGACCCGCACGAGAATTTGTTCGCTTGGATGGAGAAATTGTGTGACCAGACTATAAAGGAATGGGTTCCCCTGTTTATTCATGCCTTGGGACCAATTCCCACCACATGGTACTTAGATGTGGAGCTACATAAACACACCCGCCATTGGGAAACATTAAATGATTAATTTGTAGGGACATTTGGGTTAGCAGGGGGAACGAAGGCGCTTGACGAAGCTCTGCAGGATATATATACCTTCGTATTCAATGAATCACGCCCTTATGCAGCACTTGGGGCACCAACATGGGAAATGCAGATGCAAGATATTGTCAACTGCCACAATATAGCCATCGAAGAGTCTGATGAAGATCCGCGCAATGTCTCTATCTCAGAATTGGAGCGAGAGCGTGCAGTTGCTGGACCCCCACTACAAACTGTCGATGTTACAAAGCCTCTGAAGCTGCGAGAAGTAAACATTGGCATGGAAGAGCAGCCTAAGTTGGCTAAAATTGGGGATTACTGGGATGATGATACAGTAGGAAAAGTTGCAGAACTACTCATAGAATATTAGGACTTATTCTTGACGAAGTTTTCAGAGCTTAAGTGAATCATAGGGGACCTAGGGGTCATGCGCATCACGTTAAAACCAGATGTGCACCTTGTGAAGCAGCGCCCTTATCGACTGAACCCTAAGTATAAGAAAAAGGTTAAATAAGAAATTAATAAAATTCTCACTGCAGGTATCATCGAACTGGTCGAACAGTCGGACTGGGTAAGTCTGATGGTGGTTCAGGAGAAGAAGACGAAGGGGTAAATATGAATCTGTGTGGACTTGCACAAATTGAATGATGCCTACGTGCATGATCCCTTTCCCACACTGTTCTCAGATGAAATCCCTGATAGCGTAGGAGGGCAGGAAGCGTACTCATTTACTGACGGGTTCTCGGGCTACCATCAGATCAGAATCACACCTGAAGATCGTAGCCAAACTACATTTGCTATTGAATGGGGATCCTTTTAGTATACGGTCATGCCGTTTGGACTCAAGAATTCCCCTGCCATCTTTTCACGAGTAGTAGTCGCAGTGCTCAAAGAGTTCATACACAAATTTTTGGAGGTTTATTTTGATGATTGGACTGTCTTTAGCTTAGTGAAGAAGCACGTTTCGAATGTGAACATGTGTTGGATGCCTGTAGAAAACACCAAATTTCCCTGAATATCAAGAAGTGTATATTCTGCGTGCCCTTCAGAATCTTGCTCAGACATATAGTTTGCCGACAGGGGTTGATGGCTGACCCTGCGAAAGTCTCATTTATCATAAATCTAGCAGTACCTACAACTGAGAAATAGCTGCGTTCAATCCTCGGACATACATGCTACTACAGGAAGTTTATTCAAGGATACGCACTAATCACGACGCCTATGGAAAAATTGCTTAAGAAGGATGTTTCATTTTTTTGGGATGACGAATGTCAGAAAAGCTTTGAGCTACTTAAGGAGAAGATGGTCTATGCGCTTATTCTTATCTTTCTTGATTGGGCGAAGGTATTCCATGTTCACGTAGATGCATTAGGAATCACCCTGGGAGCGGTCCTTACACAGCCTGGGGACGGAGACATTGATCACCTAGTTGCATTTGCTAGTAGGAAAATCTCTTGTGTAGCGCGCAACTACTCCACCACGGAATGGGAGGGATTGGCCATGGCCTATGCATTACAGAAGTATCGACACTATCTGTTAGGAGGGCACTTGAAAATGTTTACAGATCATTTGGCTTTGAAGTACCTGGTGAATAAGCCTGTGTTGGGGGGAAAATATGCCGATGGCTACAACTGTTTCAGGAATACGACTTTGAGATCATTGTCAAGCTGGGGAAGTTGAATGCTAGGCCAGATCACTTGTCTCGAATTGAGAGCGGTGAGGAGCTGACCAACTTGGAAGAAGGATTGCCTGATGCTCAACTGTTTGCTATTAAGGTAGTTGATGCGCACTTTGCCAACATCATTCAGTTCTTGACTATAGGCATGGCGCCTGCAGAGTATTCAATACAACAAAAGAAAGAGCTGGTAACCCGCACTCCAGATTTTACCATCATCGCAAGTCATATATATAAGATGGGAGCTGATGAAGTACTGTGAAGGTACGTTTTGGTGCATGAATGACATGCTATCTTGGCAGAAGCCCACGACGGTGTAGCAGGTGGTCACTACATAGGGAAAGAAACGACACAAAAGATCTTGAGAGATGGACTATGGTGGCCTACCCTACATAATGACTCTCATGACTATTGTAAAGCATGTGATACATGACAACAAATAGGAAGGCCATCAAACAAGGATGAAATTCCCCTTCAATCGTAAATGGCACTGCAAGCATTTGACAAATGAGCCATCAATTGTTTGGGGCTTATCAACCCACCCAGAAAGAAGACAGGTGTGCATTACATTATAACTGCCACTGATTATGTAACCAGGTGGGCCAAAGCACAAGCAGTGAAGGATTGCATTGAAGATACCGCCGTGAACTTCATCTTTGAACAGATTCTGACTAGATTTGGATGTTCGAAGATCTTGATAAGTGATAGAGGTATGCATTTTGTTAATGAAACAATACAGGCCTTGACGGAAGAATTTTGGATCCATCATGCAAAAATCACTCTATATCATCCCCAGGAAAACGGAGCGGTCGAAGATTTTAATAAAGTCTTGGAGAACGCACTGACTAAGGTTTGTAACGCCGATCGCAGTGACTAGGACGTGCACATCCCGTCTGTTCTTTGGGCCTACCGAACCACCTGTAAGAATTTGACATGGAAAACACTGTTTAGGATGGTCTATGGCAAGGAGGCCATTATGCCCATGGAATATATTGTTCCTAGCCTGCATATCACAACCTTTACAAATATGGCACAGCCTGATATCATGGAGGAGCATTTATAATAGCTTGTGGCTTTTGAGGAAGATCATTTCATTGCTAATTTCCATCAGCAGGTTCAAAAGGCTCAGGATAAGGCATGGCATGATCGACATATTCAACAAAAGATCTTTGCGGAGGGCAAATTAGTCCTACTGTATGATAGCCAGTTTGTGAAACACCCGAGGAAGTTCCAACAACACTGGCTAGGGCCCTATACAATTAAAGAAATCACGGATGGCAGAGCTGTTTGGTTAGCCACCCTACGTGGCGATATGCTACCCGGCTATGTCAATGGCAGTCAGCTCAAACCATATCAGGTCAAATGAATATATGGCTGGAGTAGCCGTATGGAGTGGGGTATGCCCACCAAGGAAGATAAGCACGGAAGGTACCATGGTACGCGCAGGAAGCGGCCGCAGATTTGGAAGCCCGGAGGGGTGTGTGGGGGGTGCAGGAGCATGTTCAGAGTGTAGAGGGTGGGCTGGAAGCACAGAGGTGCGCTAGGAGCGCAGGGGGTACGCTGGGAGTGTAGGGATGTGCTGGGCGCATAGGAGGTCTGCTAGGAGCGCAAGGGTGCGTTGGGCACACAGGAGGTCTGCTGGGAGCGCAAGGGTGCGCTGGGCACACAGGAGGTGAGAAAAATAGCCGTTGGAGCAATAAAATTGGGTAAAAGGTAAAAGTTACTGTTGAAAGGAGCGGGCGACCGACATTTAATGAGGCGATTTTTGAAGATTTTTTACCGTTTACTTGATGGTAAGTTCCAAGTGAGGTTCACCCAACCATTGATCAATCCTCGCGACTATAAAAGAAGAAGGATAAATCAGACAAGGGTTCCGTATCGCTTGAATATTTTGTATTTGGCGTGTTTGTCCTTGAAAAGTTTGTCCTGTAAGAGTTTCTGTGCCTATTGCGTCCCTTTCATGTCTGAGCATCCTACACCCTCCTGGAATTCATATTCTGCGCCAGAATGACAACCACTAATCTCGTTGAAGCCTTAGGACCGGTGACCTCGACGGAACAAGAATTTGAGTTAGTAGTGGAAGTCAAACCAGAAGCCGAGGAAGTTATATCTACGCCGAGTCAAGCAAAGAAGAAGGGGAAAGAAAAAGCGCAGGGGTCGGGGAAACCTGTGAAATGGGTTGGGGTGAATCCTCGTACTTCCCCACGAAATGTAAAGTCCCCAAGAATGGCGCCCCTGGCATGTTCACCCAACTTAGCAAAGCGACCTCGGTCTACTCAGGAAGAGGCCCAAGTAGCCGAACCAATCAATTCACTACCACCCTTTGTTCAGCCCCACAGGCCCTCCACATGCATGCCAAAGAATCTTGATGGCCTGCGCACCTACCTGCAGATGCCACTGACCCCGGGTGAGGTCCCCGTTATTGGTGAACCCTTTGGAAGGCTCCATGAGGTGAAATTTGATGATCATGACTTGGCCAATTTGGAGGCCTTCACTGAATTGGCACCCGAATTATATCTTGACAGAATAAAAGAAGACGATGGGATAAAGATTGTACCCATGCACTAGGTACTTGGATTGGCAGGTTCTGGGCTCTTAAACCTGCTAAGGATGCCACACTTCGGCCACTACAATATCATGGATCGTCTGGTACGTCAGTTTCTCGCCCTGGTCCATGATGGCTACTTATGGATCCAGGATTGAATCCCCATCGATGCTGCGCTCATTCATCGAATTACTGGTCTTCCCATGGGAGGGTCGGACCTTCTGCTACTCGTTGGTAAGAAGTATGAGGGGGAGATCGCTAAACACGTGCGCAAAACCTACCATGTGGAGCGAAACACTTGAGGCTTCATGATCAAATCCATTAGCGACCTTGGTACGCAGTTGGGTACCCTGTTATTAGCATGAAAGATGATGTGAAAATGCTAGGTGGCCTTCGTCCCTGCATATGTAATTCAGTTGGCAGGCCGGTGTGAGAAAGGGGTCTGCTTCAATTGGTCCCCGTACTTGTGAAACTAGTTTTTGGCCAATGTCCGCGAATCCCAGGAGCAGGGACGAGAATTTTGTTATTCTTGGTTGCTGCTTCTCATTGCATTGGTTGCTTGGGAAGCACCTAAGGAATCAGTCCTCCCTGAGCTCACCCTAGACATGTGCGAGGGGGCTCGATATACGAACTTGTGGGACTCTAAGGATGCACTGCGCATCGAGGACAACCAAGTATTGTGGGTGTTGTTTCATAGTGGGCTCACAACAGCTATCAACTCCCATCCGCGTCTATCACTAGCCATCTATGATAAGTATAGAAGCATCGTTGCATTCCAGGTGACTATGAATAACGTCCAAATTCGAGGCCACAAGGATCCTGCGTGGACTTCGCTCCCCTATATGGCTGCCAATGAAGAAATTAATTGTTTAATTGCACAATGGCCTCCTCACTAGAAGATAGGCTTCAAAATAGGTGTGAAGGGCATTGAAGGAAAAAGCACCATGAAGGTTACCCCGCCTATCATGACCAAAGATACCAGAGGACCGAGAAAAAGAATAGGGAAGGGCATCGACGCCGCATCGCAGAAGGGTTCGCAGCCCGGTAAATGTACGGGGAAGGGCACGGAAGCAACAACACAAAAGGATGCACAATAGGATCTTGGTATCGAAGGTCAGGAGGTGGGAGGTGCTGACTCCCCTTGGGGAACAAAGCGAATGGGTGACCCTAATAAGGGGCCATAGAAGAAGCAGCTCTACCAACAACCAGAACGTGACGAAGTGGTTACACTGACCGAAGGGGACCTCGAGAAAATCGCAGATGCGGTTACTTTGGTTGCAGAAGAGAAATGGCTGGCTCTAGAAGAGCAGAAAAAATCCATGGTCGACACACTTTAGGCCGAGCTCCAAGCTCTGCAGCTGAAGATGGACATGCTGCAAACAAGTATGATTTAGGTACAAACGACCTCAACAACTAGCAGCGTAGCACTTGTTACAGTGGAAAGCCGCCTTTGTTCCCTGCCAGGCGCAACCCTCACGATAAGTCCACCCGACTTGGGAGTGCAAGTCCAGGCCTTTTCAGAGGTACAACTGGATCTAGCCAGGTTGCCACATGAATCATTGTAGGTTCTCCACACCTCCTTGTTTGACTAAATTCAACATTGGGACCATCGAGTGCACCAACAGCTTAGTGTAGCTGAGCAAACAATTGACGAAAAAAATGCTGAAGTTTCCCAGGTACAGGTTGCATGTACCCTCACCACCGTGCGGTAGACAGAGTTGGAACACCTCATTAGTAGGCTCTCACGGACGTCTCCGAAGATATTCTAGCTTCTACACCCATCCCCCAGGCCAAGATTGAGGGGTTGGTTGCAACATTATGGGCCTCAAGTACCGAGATCCAGGTGATCAAAATGGATATGGAACAACAAATTGCAGACTTGCAGGGAAAGTTGCAGCCAAAGACACCATCGGAGGTACGGGCCCAGCAAGCTGCACTGGTTATGACGACCACAAATGTGATTACATGACAGATTGCTCAGGGTTCCCAATTACTGGACACAACTATGCAATTATGGACCAAGGTGCAACGCGACCCTCTCCTGCATGAAATCAACCAGGACCTGCGATATAAGGAAGAAGCATTCGAGCAGTTGGAAGCCACTATGCCTACTCTAATTCCTTCTCAAAAATTGGCACGACTGAAAACCAGCCATGCCCTTCGGGATGATATTGATGAAATCCACCAGAATAAGAAGACTCTCAGCAACCGCCTTAAGCTGTGGGATGATGAAGCCCTCAATCTCTCTCATGATATTGATGACACTTTTAAACAATTGAACCAGACTCTGGAGAGCGTCACATCTACGACAGAAGGACCAACTTCGCGGAAGTTGGTGGATATTGCTCAGAACGCTGTTGCTCAGAGTGAAGGAGTTCTACCCCCTCTGGTTGAGGCGATCAGGCTGCTGCATGCGTAGGTGGAGACCCCACGACCACAGTGACTCAGGATGAGTCACAAGATTGTGTTGGGGGACTGTTGGAATAGGGTCCCCTAAAGTTGCGAATTTTGTACAATTTTTTATATTTTTGGTATTATTTAGTCTAACGCAGGGGCTTTACGGTGGGTCAAAACCTTGAATGCATTGTAGTGGGTCAAGGGTAGACCAAGAGTTTGCAAACCACAGTTTGCAGACCATTGGAAGCGTAGGCTAAGTCGATATAAATAGATGAAAATTTTGAGTCTTAAGGTAGAAAAGAATTAAGTCTGATGCTAAGTGCCAATTGTTAGATTTGTAGTTGGGTTGCTTGGGTAAGGACTCCTGCTGGCTGTGTGCACATAGATCCTCAGTCCTACTGTGTTCGGACCCTATTGGCTGTGTGAGCAGGCTGTGTTTAGATTGGACTGAGTTTTGATGCTAATATATGCGGATATAGTTAAAGTAGCTCTGTGTTATCAGATCTGATGTGTTACCGTTGATGAAAACCTTTGGGATTTGTTAGAACTAAGAATACAATTGTGTTATCTATTATGCTATGAATCTGCCTGTGTTATGATATATCTGTAATCTGTTAATGATGCGTTATGATATTGTGCACTGATAACTGCTGATATGCACTTGGATGCGAAGGTATTGACTAGATATGTAGCTCTGTTATATTGTAGATTATTCTGTTAACAAACCTGCGAACATACCTGTCTTGTGCGAACCTGATAGGTTGGGATGTGGATCTATTTGACTTACCCTCTCTCTCTCTCAGGGTGCAGAAACCTAGTTCCAGCACCCTCCCATACTGCTTTGGGTAAGACTTTAGCCTACGCAAGCATGTCACTGCCAAAAGGGCCAGTAGTATAGGGGTTTGTTGGAAAACCTTAACCTCCGAACCTGGGTCAGGACCGCTCGAGCCAACACATATCAATTGAGTTTAGATTTTTTTAATTATAAGTATACCCATCCCATCTATTTAAGGTATTTGTGTTCTCTATAACATCCCATATTTCCATTTCCTTGGGTAGTTCCTTAAAATTTTCCTTGACCCTTAACATATCATCTTTGTTGTACACTAAACTTATTTATTAGCCTCTTGTACAAAAATTGTTTAGAATTATCTCGAATCCTATATATTTAGAAATTTATGCCTATTTTCTCCATAAAAACACCAAATTCCATTTCACCTAGTGTTTCACCCTCAACCATGTCATCCTCACGAACATTAACTATCATTCCTTTAGAAATGTACATGCTTGTTCCTTTGCATTCATGTGTAAGAGACACATTTTTACATATGAAGGTAACCCTGTCATGGGTAATAATTATGAAATGATCATGATAATAAGGTTCCAAATCTGATTCTTTCCAAATTTCATAAGATTCCAATGCACCACCTAGTGTATGCTCAAATCCTTTTGTATGTGGTAGAGGAGCATCATGTTTTAAAACATTCTTAATTATAACCACTATGCTTCCTTTATTTACCATATTTCCATGCACCTTATTCCCAAGCTCTATATTATAGATGGAGCTCCCACCCACTTTCACATAATTTTGTCTTGATGATGAACTACACTAGATGGTTTGAAATGTTGACAAAACAAATGTCAATGTGATAGATCTAGACAATGAGTTTTAGATCCACTTTGTCTCCAAGAGAAAATGTAGAATAACCATTTACACATGTAAAACAAATTAAATAAGCTTAGTATTTGTTCAAAAAAAACATTTATTATGCTCTTAATAACATTTAACACATGGTTCATGTTATGCAACTAGTTCACAAAATAGAAGAAAAGATAGATCAACGACTTGAGAAATATAATATTTAAGGGGGAAACCTCCTTTACATAACATAAATGAATAATTATTGGATGATACAAATGAAAATACCTCCTTTGTATATATAGGAGTCTAAGGGGTCACAATATAATCAGAGCCTCATAACAATAATAATATAAGGGCACAATAATAACAATAGTGGGCTTCTATGGGGCACAACAATAATAATATAGGGGATACATTGGCAAAATAATAACAATAAGGGGGCTACACTAGTATTATAGGGATCTAACATCCCCTTCTCCTTCAAAAAGTGTTGTCCTTAACTCTTGAGTAGTTCTAGATGTTTCTGTATAAAATTTTCATCCTCCGAGGTGGAATCTTCAGTGGCAAGTTCTTCCACTTAATGAGATACTCTAAAATTGATCGATTCCATAGCTATCGGGTTCTTGTTTCTATGACTACTTTAGACTCTAGTATTATTTTTCCTCCCTCATCAAGTTCTGGAAATATTGTTTGAATTGAGAGCTTGTCACCGATAAATTTCTTTAAGCATGAAACATGGGAAACTAGGTTTACTTGGGAAGATGTAGGAAGCTCCAATTTGTATGCCATAGTACCAAATATTTTGCAACACCTTGTAAGGAACATAGTACGTGGGTGATAATTTATTATCCTTCTTAGCTTGCTTGAGTGAAATTTGTTTATATGGTTGTAGCCGTAAAAATACCTAGTTTCCTACATCAAACCTTATTTCGCTGCTATGTTGATCTGCCTGGTTTTTCATTAGATTCTATGCCAGAGTGAGTTTATCCTTTAAGAGTTAGAGAACTTGTTATTGATGCTCGATGTGATCTTCCACCGCTTAAACCTTATAATTTTATCTTAAATATTATGTGATGGACGGTGGATGATATCCATAAAGTGCCATAAGTGGGGTCATTTTTGTTGCAGTATGGAAGGAAGTGTTATACCACCGTTCAATGAGAGGTAACCACTTGACCCATTGTGTTTTTTTATCAAATAAAAAAAAATGAATATATACTTCCAAACATTTTTTCACTATCTTAGTTTTCCCATCATATTGAGGATGATAAAATGAATTATGAGCTAATTGAGTACCAAGACAAGAAAATAATTATGTCCAAAAATTTCTAGTAAAAATGGGATCTCTCTCACTTACAATAATATTTGGGTTTCCATCTAGCTTTTGAATTGTTTCCATAAATTCAGTGGCAACTGTACTGGATTTAAAAGGATGGTATAATGTACAAACATGTGTATACTTGGTAAGTCTATCAAATACCATAATGACACTCTTTCCTTCAGACTTGGGTGAACCTGTGATAAAATCCATTTAAACCTCCTCCCAATGCTGACTTGGAATGGATAAAGGTTGTAACATACTGAGGGTATTAATTGTTTCAACTTTATTTTGTTGGAAAACCAAACATTTTGCCATAAAATTTTGAATATCAAATTTAAGGTCATCCAAAAAAAAATCCTTCTTGACCTTGTGGTATGTTTTTAAAAATATCGAGTTCCCTCCTAAAGGAGAGGTGTGCAATTCGAAAAGAATATTTTTTTTTGAGTTGGGAAATATTACATAAATATAAGCGATCTTTGTACCATGATGAATCATTTTTCTAGATAAAAATGTTTGATGTATTGGTATATTGTTACAAATTTTGAATGAGTTTCCACACCTCTTTGTCATTCTTCCATTCATCCCTTGCTTCAATTATCCAATCAGGTTGGATAATCGAATGGCATAGAGCAATGCTTCCACATCCTCATCCCTTCTTAAGAGTGCATCTGAAACAACATTTTGCTTCCCTTTTTGTAGATGATTTCAAAGTCATAACCCAACATCTTAGTTACCCATTTTTTATACTCTTTTGAAGATAATATTTATTCCAAAAAGTATTTAATATTATCATGATCTGTTTTTTCCTTGAAGTGTCTTCCCATTAGGTAAGGACACCATTGCTTTAGGGAGTGTAGTATTTCCAACATTTCCTTCTCATAAATAAGTATGTGTAGATACTTTCCCTTGATTGGATGAATTTCAAAAGAAAAGGGTCTTCCTTCTTGCATTAAAACAACACCAATTCCATTTCCCAAGGCATCACATTCCACCATAATTTTTTTGTGAAGTTTAGAGTAGCTAAAACTGAATCTTGGAAAATTTCCTCTTTAAGATGTTCAAAGGACTTAAGTTGCTTTTGGAGTCCAAAAAAATGCATCTTTCTTCAGTAATGTTGTTAGATGTGCTACTATTTTCCCATAATTCTTAACAAACTTGTGATAATACCCTGTCAACCTAAGAAATCCTCGAAGATGCTTTAGGGTTGTGGGAATTTTCCATTCCTTGACGGCTTTAATTTTGTTAGGATCTACCTTAACACCCTCAAGAGATGCAATATGAACCAATTATTCCACCTTATGTACTCCAAAGAAAAATTTGGAGGTTTTTGCATACAATTTTTTCTCCTCTAATAGTTTGAGCATCCTATCAACATGTTGAACATGATCCTTCCAAGACTTGTTGTAGATTAGTATATCATCAAAAAATACTAACATATTTTTTCTAAGGGTGGGTTTGAAAATGGAATTCATTAAATGTGGAAGGTGCATTAATAAGGCCAAAATGCATGACTGAAAATTCATATTGACCTTCATGAGTTTTGAATGTTGTTTTTGGAATATCTTCAGTCTTCATTCTAATTTGATGATATCCTAAATGAAGATCCATCTTGGTGAAGTAAATTTCTCCATGTAATTCATCCAAAAATCATCAATTCCATGAATGAGAAATTTATCTTTAATAGTGAGCTTGTTGAGACCCCTATAATATGGACACATATGCCATGATCCATCCTTCTTGTGTACCAATATAATTGGAGTAGAGAAAAAACTTTGGCTAGGTTGAACTAAACTTTCCTCTAGCATTTCTGAAACCATACATTCAATTTCACTCTTTTGGGAGTATGGATATTTGTAAGGTCTAATGTATGGAGGAATACTTCTTGGAATCAAGTGAATAGCATGATAATGATCACAAATAGGTGGGAGGCCTTTGGGAGTCTCAAATAATTTGGAATGATTGTCCAAGATTCTTTGGAGATTTGGAGAAACAAATGATTTCGATGTTTGAACATCTAGTGAGCATAATTGTACAATTATGCCACATTGTTCTTTCTTCAAAATATTTGTCATTCCATTAGAGCTAATTATCTTCCCTGGTTTTGATGCAATTCCCCTTAATTCAATTTCCTTTCCTTCCCATGAAAATTTCAAGAAAATCTCTTCAAAATTAAAAGATATTGCCCCCAATGATTGTAACCATTAGAATCCTAATACAACATCATCACCACCCATTGGAATGGAAAAATTTGGACTATTCAATACATATTCCCCCATTGTTAGATTGATATTATGAGACTTTCATGAGCAATTTATAGTTCCTTCATTTGAAACCATCTCTTGACACTCTGGTGTTGGATATAGAAAGAAATTCAATTCCTTGGCTATCATACAATGAATAAAATTGTGGGTACTATGAGAATCAATCAACACTATTACCTTTTTCTTCTTGATAAATCCTTTTATCTTGAGAGTTTGAGGAATGGTAATTCCTGCCAATTCATTATAAGATATGTCTAGATTCTTTTCTTCTTTCTATGGGGTTGATTCCTGGGGTATATGCTCTTCTTTTGATGTTTCTAGTTCCTTTTCTTCCTCCTCTTGAAAATCCATGTAAAATAATTTATTCTCAGCACACTTATGACCCTTAGCGTATTTTATATCACAACTATAACAAATCCTTTTTGATTTTTTTTCCTCCAGTTTTTGTGGTGTCAACCTTTTAGGTTGTGGGAGGCTAGGAGCAACAACACTTCCATCTTTATATGTATGAGTGGCAGAATTCCTACTGCCATAAGTTTTCTTTCAACTTTATTGCCACCTTGAATGCCTTCTCCAATGAATCAGGTTCCAAAAGGCAAACCTCATGTTGGATTTTATCCTTTAAAGTCCCTATGAGGACATCAATCCTATGCTCCTCTGGAATATAATTTACTTTGATATTCAATCTTTGGAAGTCCCTATTGTGCTCTGCCATTGAACCCTTTTGTTTGAGATTTATCAATTGGATAAATAAGGTATCACTCTTTGTATCCTCATAATGTGATACCAATTCTTCTGCAAAAATTGTCCAAGTGACAATTTATTTATGAGAACCAAGTCATCTATACCACACAAACTGTTTTTTTTCTAAATTTAAAGATGAAATGTGTACCTTTTGTGTGTGCCGTATATCATGTAGATCAAAGAATTGCTCCATTTGTAGTATCCATGTTACCGAATTCTTTCCATGAAAATTAATCATATATATATTTGGAATGTAGTGGGTATTAAAACCAATGTTTGAGTCTCTAAAACCATATTTCATATTATTTTTTCCCTCGTCCTGATTTTCATGGAGTACCTTGTCACCACTAGGAAGATTTATTGTAACAACTTGGTCAAACCTTCCTTCAATCCTTCCATGTTTGATTTTAAACCATTCTTCAAATCTTCCAAGTTGCCTTTCAATTTTTCTTCTATACCATCCATCTTAGCTTCCAGTTCATTTTTGGTTACTCTTTGAGAGAGTGAAATTTGTTGCACTTGGTCTCATAACTTTGATATATCACGTTGCATTTCTTTCTCTTCTTCATGCATCATAGTAGAGATTTCTGGTTTCTTAATAGGTGTGTCCATTTTTTTGTTTCAAGTAATTTCATAATAAAACAATGATATATATGCTTCACTATTCCCGTTGAATGACTTCAAACTGATTTTTCAAACAAGAGTTTTGATTTTTTTTTTTTTAAATACACACATTTTTCTTTTTCTTTTTAGAAGCCCGATATTGGAATTGTTTTATCTCTTTAATTTAAGAACTTCAAGGTTTAAAATTTCATCATTCCGTATCCCTCCAAGTCTCCTTTTCAACTCCACAAGTTTGACCAAGATTGGATTCTTCAAGAAAATGTTATGCCCAATATCCCATGATGACCTGATTATAGACTGGTTCAGTAGAGCGAACTTGGACGGAGTGCCACGTATCACTGTTTCAACCTTCAACCCTAAACATGATACATGAAAGAATGTAGTTCGTGCACTTTTCGTAAATTTAAAAAAAAATCAAATCCGATGCTTAAATAGAAAGTTATGACGATTTTCCCTAGGTCACTTGTTTGAGATTGAATTCTGGAGCTTGCAAAAACCATAACTTCTTCAGACCATATTTTAGAACATATAGTGAATCAATATCTGAAATTATCACATAAATTTCCCCAAGATTTTGACTCCATGTGGTCAAAATTTAAGACTCTGAATCCTCATATAAAAAATTTATTGAAAAAACACCAATATGACCTGTTTGAAGCAATGAAACCCTAGAATCCAATGCTCTGATACCAAATGTTATACAACCAACTTACAAAATAGAAGAAAATATAGATAAATGACTTGAGAAATAGCCTCTTTGAGGGGGAATCCTCATTTACATCACATAAATAAATAATTCTTGGATGATACAAATGACAAGACCTCCTTTGTATATATAAGAGTTTAAGGGGCCACAATATAATGAGAGCATACATAACAATAATAACATAAGGGAACAACAATAACAATAGTGGGATTCTATGGGGCACAACAATAACAATATGGGGGATACATGGGCACAACAATAATAATAAGGGGGCTACATTAGTATTATAGGGACCTAACACTTCAAGTTTTTGATCTACCTATGTTGAGCCTCGAACCTATGGTCTTCCATTGATGAATTGTCCTCTTCATCAACATCCTTCACAATCAAATGTGGTTGTGTGACATCAATAATCAAAATTGTAACATAGTCAGCATTAATGCTTTCTTGAGCATAATACCTTATAGTCTCTATAGATTCAACCCTTCCTAACCCAATAACTTGACCGCTAATTGGGAGGTCAACGTGATCCCTTTTTGTCGAAATTATTTTTTCCATTGTAACTCGTACAAATTGTGTAACAACTCAATTGTAATTTGTAATTAATTTTAAACCATATAAAGTGTGTTTTTATATTTTATAAAACACAACTTTCAAAAAAGTAATATGCATGAAATACTTTAGAATTATGGTAGCCATTTTGTATTTACTAAAACATGTTCCCCATCATTTAGTGCTTGGTAAAAATGTGATATATATATATATATATATATATATATATATATATATATATATATATATATAAAGACCTAACAATTAGATACCTACGTAGCGTTATAGAAAGATAGATATTAAATCATATCAAACCACCAAGTTCCTATTTAACATTATAAATGACACTTGTATTACTAATGTATGTGTACAAATAATGCTCATAATAAATTTGTAGAAGTTTGAAAACCACAACACGGTCCTTTGGAAAATCAAATAATGTCTAAAATTGATGCTACATAATATTTAAAAAATGCCTATGTGAAGAAGAAATAATATTTAGATATCACTTAGTGAGGATGTTTGATGTTTAAACTTGATGTTTGAAAGTCACTCTAGAGGTTTTGTTCCAATGAAAGTTTTAGTACTATAAATATTAGATAAATCTCATTTTTATTCTGAAAGTTTTTAAATTACATTTCAAAACATTAGTTCCAATGTTAGGACTCCCTAACTTGACATATTCGATGGCATACTATCTAGGATGGGTAGATAGGGATTTTAAACTCTAAGCCCTCAAATACTGTAGATTTGAGTTTTGTTAGATAATTATTTTGATGAAGAAAAGTGTGACGTTATGCATCTATAAATTAGTGAAATTGGTTTTGGAAGCTCATAACTATATAATAGAGAGGAGATAAAAATAACACGTGTTGCTACAAAATTTTTCTTGTCACTTTATAGTTTCATACTTGTGCATTGGCTACAAAGCATATAATACTTCAATTATACATTTATTCAAAAAATCCAAAATTGGATAGAGATCACATTTTCTACATGGAATAGTCTCTTTAATATTTGTGCTAGATTTAATTCTATCACAAACACAAGCATATTTCCAAAAACTACATTTTAGAGTAAAATAAGTCTAGTACATTGTATATCTCCTTCTAATTCAAACATAAGCACGTTGCGGGAAACAACACTACATGTTGAAAGCAATCTAACACGTGCAAGTTTTTATTCTACTGGAAACACAAGCAAATAAAAACATTGTAGGGTGAAAGAAATTTAAGACATGCTAGATTAACTTCTAGCAAAAACACAAGCATGTTTCCAATAACAACATTACAATGCAAAACAAATCCAACACATGCTAGATTTCCTTTCAGTAGAAACAAAAGAAAAATTCAAGGTGAAAAAAATCTAGCATATGAAATTTTATTATGTTTGTGCAAGAAGGAAACCTAGCACACACTAGATTTGTTTTACCTTGCAATGCTTGTGTTTACACTAGAAGGAAATGTAGCACGTGTTAGATTTTTTTTACTTTGAAATGTTGGTGTTTATGCTAGAAACAAGATTGTTTTACCCTACATTGCTTTTGTTTATGCTAGGAACAAATCTACTGTGCACTAGATTTATTTTACCATGAAATGCTTTTGTTTTTGCTGGAAACAGATCTAGCGCGCACTATGTAGTTTTTACCCCACAATGCTTATGTTTTTGTTTTTGTTTTACCCTGTAATGCTTTTTGTGTTTTTTCTTACACTATATTTATTTGACCTTGCAATTCTTGTGTTTGTGAAAGAAACAAATATAATGGATTCTCGATTTATTTTACCCTACAATATTTGTGTTTTTTTCAAAAACAAATCTATCCCATGCTAGAGTTGTTTTACCTTGCAACGATTTTGTTTGTGCTAGAAACAAATATAGCATAGGCTAAATTTATTTTACCTTGCAATGCTTTTGTTTGTGATTTTCCTTACACTATACTTGTTTTACCTTACAATGAATGTTTCTACGTTAGAAGCAAATCTAGCGTGTGCTAGATTAGTTTTACCTTGCAATCTTTTTGTTTGTACTAGAAACAAATCTAGCTCATGTTAGATTTATTTTACCTTGAAATGCCTATTTTTATGCTAAACATAAATCTAGCGCATGTTATATTTGTTTTACATAGCAATGTTTTTGTTTGTGTGAGAAACAAATCTAGCATGTGTTATATATTTTTTTGCCTTGCAATGCTCGGGTTTGTGCTTTTGTTTTACCCTACAATGCCTTTCTGTTTTGTCTTACATTAAATTTGTTTTATCTTACAATGCTTTTGCCTATGCTAGAAATAAATCTAGCAGATGCTAAAGCTATTTTACCCTACAATGCTTGTGTTTTTTCTATAAATAAATTTAGCATGCTCTAGACTTGTTTTACCTTGAAAATATTTTGTGTGTGCTTTTGTTTTACCCTATAATGATTTGGTGTTTTTCCTCACACTTTACGTACAATGCATATGACTATGTTAGAAACAAATCTAGTGTATGTTAGATTTTCTTTACTTTGAAATAATATTGTTTGTGCTAGAAGGAATTTTAGCATGTGTTAGATTTGTTTTATCATGCAATTCTCATGTTTGTGCTAGAAACAAATCTAGCGCGCTAAATTTATTTTACCCTAAAATGCTTATGTTTGTGCTAGAAACAAATCTAGCACCCACTATATTTATTTTACCCTACAATGGTTTTTTTTGTGTGCTAGAAACAAATCTAGTGCGCACTTAATTTGTTTTACCTTGCAGTGTTTGTGGTTGTATCGGAAACAAATCTATTCTGCGCTAGATTTGTTTTACCTTGCAATGTTTTTTTTTAATGCTAGAAACACATCTAGCGCACACTAGATTTGTTTTACCTTGCAATGTTTGTTTTTGTGTTAGAAGGAAATCTAGCACACACTAGATTTATTTTACCTTGCAATTCTTATGTTTATGTTAAAAAAAATCTAGTGGGTGCTACATTTGTTTTACCCTACAATGGTTGTGTTTCTGCTAGAAATAAATCTAGCGGCTAGCGGGTGCTATATTTGTTTTGCCCTGCAATGCTTTTGTTTGGGTTAAAAATAAATCCAGTGCAGACTAGATTTGTTTTACTCTAAAATGCTTTTGTTTATGTTAGAAACAAATCTAATGTGTGCTAGATTTATTTTACCCTAAAATGCTTGTTATTTTTCTAGAAACATACACAGTGTGTGCTAGATTTGTTTTACCTTTCAATTTCTTTGTTTGTTCTGGAAACAACTCTAACAAGCGCTAGATGTGTTTTACCTTGCAATGCTTGTGTTTGTGTTGGAAACAAATATAACAGGTGATAGATTCATTTTACCTTACAATACTTTGATTATGCTAAAAACAAATGAAGTGCATGATAAATTCATTTTACCCTACAATGCTACAATGCTATATTTTTTTACCTTGTAATGATTTTTTCGTGCTAGAGACAAATCTAGCACGTGCTAGATTTGTTTTACCTTACAATATTTGCCTTTTTCCAGGAGTAAAAATTAATTGTTTCATGATATTAACATGTTAAAGTAAATATACTTGTTTTTCCCAAAGTAAAAATTAATAGTTTTATGATATTAACACGTTAAAGTAAATATACGTATCAATTTTTTCGAAGAATTTTCAAAATATAGTTTGGGATATGACATTCGTGAATTCTACAATTAATAAAATTTTCATAGATCAATAATTGCTATTAGATTTTAGAATTTTCATAGCTCAATAATTGCTATTAGATTTAAGAAACGTGATCATGCTCTCACGGGCATTTTTGTGGATGAAAAGTACAATTTTTAGAATGTTGTGTCATTTGTATATTTTCCTCAATGAAATACTTATGAGAAATGAATCTAAGAACATAATATAACTGTGAAGATGATGTTGAGACTAGGAACCAAGGAAACTTAAATAAAATAAAATAAAATAAAATAAAAAATAAAAATAAAAATAAAATAAAATAATGTATAGTAAAATAAATAAATCTCTACAAGGAAATTAATCACTATAATTTCTATTATTTTCAAATATAATGAATCAATAACTTCATCGTGGATTGAGAATGATCTAATAGAAAATCATATCCAAAATTAGGTTCAATAGATGTCACTTGTAATTTAAGATAAAGAGTTAATCTATAACTTTCATTAGTTAGTAAATGGATATTTCTTCTTTAAATATCCCATACCAACCTAATTTGTATGGATCCTTCTCCCCATTTTCACCGTTTTCACGTATTGTTCTCTCAAATATTCACGTGAGTTCTTTTCCACGGCATAAATCAATGATTCTCAACATTTTCTCACAAGAAATCAATTATATTTAGAGTTAGAATTAGTAAACCTAGATTTCCTTACAACTATGTCCTTATCATATTTTTTTAAACAAAAAAACCATAGTAACATGGGTACCTCTCCCAGCCATTGGTGAGCATGTATCCCACGCTCCAGCGCTCCTGGGATCTTGGGAGCTTGTAGGAAACTTTTCAAAATCGCTAGGAGCTTCAAAGGGTACTTTGGAGATTTTCGGGAGCTTCACTACAACAAATTTTGATGCTTTAGGTACCTATTTTGAGCATATTTTCACCTTTCAGGTACCTATTTTGAGCAGAGAAGTGACCATTTGTTTATTTTCTAAGTGATACATGATAGGTTAGGGGGTTGCACTGCAGGGGATCTGTAAAGTGATAGATATGTGGAGATGTAGAAAAGGTTTCAACAAATTATAGATAGTTGCCAGTGATTCCTTGGCCTGTTGAAAATCTTGAATTTCAACAATTACAAATAAGTGTACTTTTTTGAAGTCTATCTTGAAGCTTTAATGATAAGATTCAACAAATTAGCTTCATTTTATAAATTTCCAAACTTGAATATAATATAGTGTTGCATGAAATCACAAAATAATCAAGTAATGATAGTTTTTTTTCGATTTAGGAGTTTTGCATGTTTTTTGCTAGCAAGGAATTTCATTAGCAAGTTGTTGATGGATTAATATTTTGATTTTTTTTGGCACTATTTCAAAGTTCAATATTTTACATAAGGACGGAATTTAATTGACAAGTTTTGGATGGAAATAAATAAAATATTTTATTTTCACTTTTAATATATTATATTATTTCCGCTCCCAACTTGGCGTTTCCTGTAAATTTGGGCAAAGCTTCTAGCCGTATCAGATACTTGTTCCCCCGTACCTGGAGTACCTGCGTACCAGAAACTTGTGCAACATAGAAAAAAACCAATCTCATACAAATTTTGATCTCTCATACAAGTAAGACATTATAGAAAACATATATTTGGAAATCCCTCCCACATTTAATTATCATATATTTTGATCTTATCGTTGATCTTTGCAATTTTTTTCACAATTATAATGTCACTTTTGTCAATATAGTATGTTTATTAGAACAATAATACTAATTTTGCTCCAACAATATAGCTTATAGGTATGAAATTAGTAACTTGGAACATTTTTTTTAACAAATATTGCAATAACCTATCAGTAGTATGAATCTAAGAAAAAATTATCATGATGTTTGAGTAAAGAACAAAATTTTTAAAGAGCACCCCACAAAGAGTTTTGTTTTCTCGGCATATTACATCAATGTATCTCAACCAAGAGATGACACCACATTTAATACAAAGCTAACAGTGCATACATCACTCTTAGTAGTCTATGCATTTACTAGGAATGAAATTTAGCAAGCACTGTGAAAATCAACTTCCCCATATAGGCCATAATTCCATAGACCCTCTAAATAAGTGACATTAAACTAGAAATCATAGTAACTCCAATAACTTTGCAAGGAGACAGGCTAAAAAATTTCTAACAATACCATATAATACGTTCTTCATAAAATATAAGGTGTTTGTCAATTATTGTATCAAAGTGGTTTCTCTATAAAACAATATTAAATGAATAACTTGTTTTTTATTAGGAAATCTCATTTTAGTTAAATTTATCATTGAGGTCATGCTTGTTTATGTATGAAAAGGAGTACTGAAAGGATCTATAGAATCAATTTTAGTTTCTTTGGTCTCAGAGTGGGCATGAAATAAATATTTATTTCCTTGAATACAAAGACATTTCAACTCCCATAGTTAAATTAATCATGTAAATATTATTTGAGATCTGCTAGAGTTTTATAAGAGCGTTAGGGTTTGAAGACACAAGGATCTTTTTTTGTAGGGTATGACTCCCTCTTCCTCTCAAGAATAATCCTTCAAAGAAGTTCTAAGGCTAGGGATCTCACAACATACCTCCAAATATCTCTTAGGGCCACCTTTCTTTCTAGAGCATGCAAAAAATACTCTGGAATTAAAGGTTATCAATTTCAATTCCAATATTTTATGCATATCTTTTCTCCCATCCTCCCGATGAGCTCCTTTCTCTAAAGATTTATGTCACATGTGCTTATCATGATATGGAATACAAATCACATAATTTGGTGCATTATGAACCCAACACTCATGTGTCCCAATTTTTCAGTAAAAAATGGAGTATCCACATCCCTCATTTGAATATCCATGCAGTCAAGTCTCCATAACTATCAAAGGATCACTCAGGTGTGACAAGTGGATGTGTGCATGTTTCCTCTCTATTTTCCTCTTTTGAAGTTTTTTAGGCACCCTCTCCTTTTGATTTACTCCCAACTAGCGTCCATGTTTCACATTTTAAAGATTCTATCCCTATCTGTGAGCTTGAGGCCCCTTATTATGTGCATGTTTCCTCTCCATTTTCCTCTTCCCAAGATTATGAGGCAATTGATAATTTTGACTTACTCTCTTCTCACACATTGACTTCATATTTTGAAGCTTATATCATCCCTGTTTGTGAGCATGAGGACCCTTCTGCGCCTATTTTCACTCAATAGTTGCATAGGAAGGGACACTTCATTTTAAGCCAACAGATTTCAGCTAGCCTCATGGTTGGAAGGAGGGATGGCTACGGATTTTAGCCAGCCTTACTATGGGAAAGGACATCAGGATTAACCTCATTATGGATCTCTTAGATAAGAATATGGTAGGTAATTTTGGCACCAAGCCCATGTTAATGCCCTCTATGATATCTTGGGTGTCTATGACTTAGAAGCCCCTCCTTGGGTATTCCCCTTCCTCTCACATTCTAGTTAGGGGATGGTTGGATTCTATTTTTCAGTGAAAGAGGATTGCTTAGTATTTATAAATCACATCTAGAGTTAGGGGAAAGATTATTTAATTCTTAAACCATGGTCCATCGAAATCTACCATGTTCCATAGCCAATGGAAAATATCAAGGTGTGGACCTTGCTTCCAATGTTTCCCCTCCATTTTAGAGCATGTATTTTCACTACTATAGGAAAAAACATAGTTAAGTTACACATCAAGTTGAAGGAAACAAGTTGGAAGTTAGGTTTTCCCATATATGAGTGTGACATTGTATTATCAAAATAAAAAAGACCAAAATTTCTATCTATTCACAAAGGAAGTTTGGAAATAAGTCTAGAAGATTGCAAGATTTATAAGGTTGTGTACCAATGCTACAAAATTTATGTATGTGTTCCATCTTGTGAGTGTTAGTGGAGATCATAAGGATCTCCACATATACCTACAACCCTTGTTATTATTAGAGGGGGTGCTCTTAAATTAGCCAATGTTTCCAAAAAGCAACATTTAAGGATATATACATGTTCCTTTTTATTGGTGTAAGATGATAGAATATGGAAAGGAGCTTCTACTCTATAATGTTTCAAACACTAGTGTGAAAATAAAAATGGAAAACAACATATAACATTCCCATGTACAATGGCTTGGGAATTATGGCCAATGAAATTACTTTCCAAGTTATGAAAATTATTCCCATTAAGGTTTTCTATCAAGTAAAATATGCTTATGATGGTATATGGAATCGTTGAAGGAAGCTATTAATATAAAAATCAAAGAGCTTGAGATATCCCACCTAAACCCTTGGGATTCTTCTATGGGTATATTCAAAATGATGCAAGTGATGTAGGTGACATCTTATTTATGTATAATAGTTGTTTCTTTGCCTTCAAAGCAACTTTTGGGACAAGAAGAAATGTATCTCAGTGTTAACTATCCATAACAATGGAATTTTACCTCATCAAAAGAGGTGAACAATGGGTCATTTACCAACTATAAAATAAATATGATAGAGTAATCATTTAATTATGATTCTCACTTTTTCCTTAGGAATAGATTATTTATAACCAGTAATCACAACTTCAAAGAAAATACCTTTCTACTAAATTTATCAAATGAACCTATTACCATTTCCCTAGTGGTTCAATGCATGATATCATCTCAGATGACACAAATATCCATGGCCATATACCTCAAAATCCTTCAATTTGGAAAAAACAGAAAATGTGTTCAATATAGTCAACTATTATGTATATACTTGCAAGCAGTGAAAAAAACCTTAAAATGTAAGGTGCTTGCAAATAACAAGAAATATTTACTTTTGATCCCCACCCAATATAACTTACATGTGGACATACAAAATAAAAAAAGAGCCCATGAAGGTAATCAACCTCATTTCATTATTGTAAGGCATAATTAATATTGTGCTATAATAAGATGTAGCTTAAAACCATCAGGGTGTGGTCTATCCACTAGTTGGAATGTTTGTTGTGACGATGACTTGGGTTCCAATTCAAGTGGGGGTTAAAAGTTGGTGCTTGTTATACAGATGTCTAAGGTTTATATCCATAATGAAAGTAAAAATTACATTCTAGATCAGGTGCACATCTCAACGATTACAACCAAAGATAGGGTGAAAGGTCAATGGGCATATACGACCCATAGTTAAGGGGAAATTAAGTGGCTATAATCCTAAGAATATGCCAAAATGCTCCAATTTTGTAAAAAAATGTACCTAACCTCCAAAAAAAAACCTAGATTACCCCAACCAACTGAGCATAGCTATTAAAAAATTTACATAAAAATATCATCACAAACCCTTGAAAGTCTAGATCTATAATATTCCAAACCCTAAATTTAACCCCTTCATTAAAAACCATATAACATAACAATAAATACCTTGCTAGAAAATCAGAACTGGAATGATTACCTACAATTTACAATGGCTAGGGAACCATGGCACATCTGGCCATAAGAATAATTTGAAAAATAATACACAAAATAAAAATCTTAGACATACCTTGGAGAAGTCCTGAGGGGTGACCAGTGGAAAATAAAATGAATCAGAAGCTGGATAAGAAGAAAGGGCTATAAAACCCCATGGAGGCCATTACTGCTCATATATGGATATATTCCTCTAGCTCTAATATGTTTTGGTATGCAGAACCAAAGGGTTTATGCTATAAATGAGAAGCCATTTCAAGAAAAATGATATCTTACACATGCTATATTTACTTCTAGCCCATACACAAACAGGTTGTACATCACATGTTATATTTATTTCTAGCCTAAACACAAACATGTTGTACATCATTTCTAGCAAAGGTGTTACCAAGGATGCTGCAAATATTAAGAACATTATTGATGGTAGAATATTTCCAATGATTCATCAATAGATATTGATGAATAATGAATCCAATTACTAAACTTCAAAAGAAGAACAAAAAAGAAAAAGGAGTGTGAAGAGAGTTTTAAAATCAAATAATTGTTAACACGTGCACCTATATTAAGAGTACCTAACATAGAGCAGAACAAGTATGCAAATTTAGCAATTGAAATAAATCAAAGATTTGAAACTACTTCAAAGTGCATAAGAGCTTTGGAGAATCCATCATTGAGTGTTTGTTACTAATCATGTGTTTGGGCACATGGTATTGTGCATCCATGGTTTTCAGCTCATGGTATTGCATGTAATGGAGTCTATAAAAGGCTGGGAAGACTTTATTGTAAGGTAGGCCTGGAGGTTAGCGGTAAAGGCTCACTTGGCTAGATTAGCCAAAGTTTTGGCCAATGTTTAATGAAATTTCATTGGTTGGGTTTTGCCCCGAATTTAGGGTTTTCCCAGATAAATATATGTTTATGTTTTGCTAGTTATATTTTATTATTTCTCTCGGTAATTATTTATTATTTCTCTTATAAATTCTAACACTATTATTATATATAAGAATATTTTAATTAAATTTTTGTTAATTTCTTTTATTAAAATTATACTCTAAATTATTATTGATATCATTTTAAGAAATTAGTTAGATGAAAAAGAAAAATATTAAACTTTAATGTAAATATATTTCACCCTTTATAACCAGCCAATATAAGAAATTATTGTCACTTACAATGTTACTGATAATTTCTATTAAAAATATGATTTGTATTTTCAATGTCCTTTTATTACAAGAATTCAAATGGAACACTTTACCAACTAAATTTTTTAATAAGCTTGGAAACCTAAATTCTTTAGACATTCATATAAATTAGATTTATGTCTTATTAAAGTAATGATATTGAAATTAAAAAGAAAAAGTAAGCATCTTTTATTATTATTATTATATATTAAAAATTATTATATTCTTGTAATATCTTCCAAAATGGTTATACAAAAGAGTAAAATAGCCATGAATTTTCTCAATAAGATATTGAATTCCTTCAATACATAAGAATAATTACTATCTATTAACATAATTATTTATATGTTTTAATTTGTTGGTTATTATAGTAGGAAATATATTCACCTTGTTAACATACAATAGGTAAATGTTTGATAATTGACAATACTATTTGTATCCTCATAGGTATTTCACATTATCAATTTTCTTTGGTCACATTTCTTAGTTTTTTCAATCATATGAGAAAATAAAAAATGAATATGGCTTGAATATGAACTTAAAAATGAGATAAAGAATGAAGAAAAGGTTATTACAATTAATAAACTAACTTATATCTATTTTAACTCTAGATCCACCAAGTGTTGAAAGAGATCAAATATCTTTTGAGAAACAAAAAATATTTCAGAGGAAAAAGAGATTTGTTTTATCTTGTAATGTTGGTGTTTGTGCTAGAAAAAATATCTAGCACACCACTATATTTGTTCTAACTTGCAATGCTTTTGATTATGCTAGAAAACAACTAAGTGCAATGTGCTAGATTTTTTTACACAATAATGTTTTAGTTTGCGTGAGAAACAAATCTAGCATGTGTTAGAATTTTACCTTGCATTGCTTGTGTTTTTCCTTTTATTTTACCCTACAATGGTTTTGTGTTTTGTTTTACATTAACTCTTTTTTTTTTTTTTACCTTGTAATGCTTGTGCCTAGTGAGAAACAAATCTAGCATGTGTTAGAATTTTACCTTGCATTGCTTGTGTTTTTCCTTTTATTTTACCCTACAATGGTTTTGTGTTTTGTTTTACATTAACTCTTTTTTTTTTTTTTACCTTGTAATGCTTGTGCCTACGTTAGAAATAAATCTAGCAGATGCTAAAGCTATTCTACCCTGCAATGTTTGTGTTTTTGTTAGAAATAAATTTATCATGCGCTAGATTTGTTTTACCTTGCAATGATTTTGTGTGTGCTTTTGTTTTACCTTATAATTCTTTGGTGATTTTCCTCACACTTTACCATGCAATGCCTATCACTATGTTAGAAACAAATCTAGTATGTGTTAGATTTTCTTTACTTTGCAATAATATTGTTTGTACTAGAAGGAATACTAACATGCGCTAGATTTGTTTTATCATGCAATTCTTATGTTTGTGCTAGAAACAAATCTAGCACCGGATATATGGTTTTTAACCTATAATGCATTTTTTTGTGCTAGAAACAAATCTATTGCGCACTCAATTTGTTTTACCTTGTAGTGTTTGTGGTTGTATCAGAGAAAAATATATTACGGGCTAGACATTTTTTTTAATGCTAGAAACACATCTAGCACACACTAGATTTGTTTTACCTTGCAATGCTTGTTTTTTTGCTAGAAGGAAATCTAGCACACATTGGATTTGTTTTACCTTACCTTACAATGTTTGTTTTTGTGCTAGAAGGAAACCTAACACACACTAGATTTGTTTTACCTTGCAATGTTTATGTTTGTGTTAAAAAAAATATAGTGGGTGCTACGTTTGTTTTACCCGACAATGCTTGTGTTTCTGCTAGAAATAAATCTAGCGGTTGCTATATTTGTTTTTCCTCAAAATGCTTTTGTTTGTGTTAAAAACAAATATAGTGCACACTAGATTTTTTTTACTCTGCAATGCTTTTGTTTATGATAGAAACAAATCTAATGTATGCTAGATTTATTTTACCCTACAACGCTTGTTATTTTTCTAGAAAAATACATAGTGTGTGCTGGATTTGTTTTACCTTTCAATTGTTTTGTTTGTGCTAGAAACAACTCTAGCAAGTGCTAGATTTATTTTACCTTGCAATGCTTGCGTTTGTGTTGGAAGCAAATATAGCGTGTGATAGATTTGTTTTACATTGCAATGCTTGCGTTTGTGTTGGAAACAAATATAGCGTGTGATGGATTTGTTTTACCTTAAAATACTTTGATTATGCTAAAAACAAATGTAGTGCATGATAGATTCATTTTACCCTACAATTATATGCTTGTTTTACCTTATAATGTTTTTTTTTACTAGAAAAGACAAATCTAGCACGTGCTAGATTTATTTTCGCTTGCAATGTTTTTTTTTTTTCAGAAGTAAAAATTAATAGTTCTATTAAATTAACACGTTAAAGTAAATATACGTGCCCATTTTTAAAAGAATTTTCAAAATACCTTTTGGGATATGCCATTCATGAATTCTACAATTAATAAAATTTTCGTAACTCAATGATTGCTATTATATTTTAAAAACATGATCATGCTCTCATGGGCATTTTCGTAAATGAAAAGTACAATTTTTAAAATGTTGTCATTTGTATACTTTATGGGAAATAAACAAGAACACAAATTAAACATGAAGATGATGTTAAGACTAGGCATCAAGGAAACTTAAATGCAATTCTTATCAAAAATAAAAAATAAAAATAAAAATTATGAGTAATAAGAGAAATAAGTCTCTAAAATTTTCAAATGTAATGAATCAATAACTTCATCGTTGATTGAGAATGATCTAATAGAAAATCATATCCACTAAATTATTGAGCGTGGATTGAGAATGATTTAATAGAAAATCATAACCACAAAATTATGTTCAATATATGTCACTTGTAATTTAAGATAAAGAATAAATCTATAGCTTTCATTAGTTAGTAAATGGATATTTCTTATTTACAGATCCCATACCAACCTGATTTGAATTGACCGTTCTCCATATTTTCATCATTTTCACGTATTGTTCTCTCAAATATTCACGTGAGTTATCTTCCACAGCATAAATCAATGATTCTCAGCATTTTCTCACAAGAAATCAACTATTTTTAGATTTAGAATTAGTAAACCTAGATTTCCTTAAAGCTACGTCCTTATCATATTTTCCTAACCAAAAAACCAATCATACAAATTTTGATCTCTCATACAAATAAGCCATTACAGAAAACATATATTTGGAAATCCGTCCCACATTTAATTATCATATATTTTGATCTTATAACTGATCTTTCCAATTTATTTCCCAATTATAATGTCACTATTGTCGAGATAGTATGCTTATTAGAACAATAATACTATTTTTTCTCCAATAACATACCTTAGAGGTATGAAATTAGTAAGTTGAACATTTTTTTTAACAAATATTGCAATAACCTATCACTAGTCTGAATCTAAGAAAAATGTATCACAATGTTTGAGTAAAGAACAAAATTTTTAAAGAGCACCCCACAAAGAGTTTTGTTTGTTTTGCATATTACATCCATGTATCTTAACCAAGAGATAAAACCACATTTAATAAAAAGCTGATAGTGCATATATCACTCTCAATAGTGTATGCATTTACTAGAAATGAACTTTAGTAAGCATTGTGAAAATAAACTTCCCTATATAGGCCATAAGTCCATAGACCCTCTAAATAAGTGACACTAAACTAGAAATCATAGTAACTCCAATAGGTTTGCAAGGATAAAGACTAAAAAGTTTCTAACAATACCATATATTACATTCTTCATAAAATATAAGGTGTTTGTCAATTATTGTATCAAAGAAGTTTCTCTCTAAAACAATCTTAAATTAATAGCTTGTTTTTTATTAGGAAATCTCATTTTTGTTAAATCTATCATTGAGGTCATGCTTGTCCATGTCTGAAAAGGAATACTGAAATGATATATAGAATCAAATTTAGTTTCTTTGGCCTCAGAGTAGGCATAAAATAAAGATTTCTTTCCTTGAATGCAAATACATTGCAACTTCCAAAGTTCAATTAATCACACAAACATTATTTGAGCTCTGCTAGAGTTTTACAAGAGGGTTAGGGTTTGAAGGCACATAAATATTTTTTTGTAGGGTATGAATCCCTCTTCCTCTTAAGCACAATCCTTCAAATAAGGTCTAAGTCTAGGGATCTCACAACATACCTCGATGATCTCCTTTCTCCAAAGATTTATGTCAGACGTGCTAGTCATGAGATGGAATTCAGATCACGCGATTTGGTGGATTATGAAACCAACGCAACATGTGTCCTAATTTTCCATTCACAAATGGAGTATCCACATCCCTCATACAAATATCCATGCAGTCAAGTCTCCATAAGTCTCAAAGGATCACTCAAGTGTGACAAGTGGATGTGTGCATGTTTCCTCTCTATTTTCCTCTTTTGAAGTTTCTAAGGCACTTGATCCTTTTGACTTACTCCCCACTAGTGCCCTTGTTTCAAATTTTGAAGCTTCTATCCATGTTTGTGAGCTTGAGGCCCCTTCTTGTGTGCATGCTTCCTCTCCATTTTTCTCTTCCCAAAATTCTGAGGAAAATGCTCCTTTTGACTTACTCCCCCCTCACGCATTGGATTCACATTTTGAAGTTTCTATCATCCCTGTTTGTGAGCATGAGGCCCCTGTTGGATAGTTGAAATTGACTATTTTTTGACATGAGTGTTGGCATTGATGTCAACTAGACTAGCATGTATTCATATTGCAGTAGATACTGGCATTTGATGTCATTAAGAGGCAGTAGTAGGCTTATTGGAAAGCGTTAAAAATATGAGTGTAATGGAATTTTATGTCAATGAGAGGACAAGGGTGATCCATTGAGATCTGCAGGCATCTGGTAGAGAATCATCATAATATTAGGCTTATTGAGAAGCCATAAAATGATGACTATGGTGGTTAGGCGCTCACTATTCCAAGCACAACAAGCAGAGTGTGGCAGAGAGTTTGCAGTCACCTTAGAGGCAACAAATGTGCTCCAAGACATTAGGGGAGTTTTGAGGTCTAAAATGGGCCTCCTAAGGAAATTATAAAATAATAGTGGAAATAATAAAATAAGATTAGATTACATCATCAAATTTTAGAGGGAAAAAAGAAAAAGCTATTTTTTCAACTCGTATTTTCAACTTATTTCCCTATGTGTTCACTCAAATTTCGAGTGGTAACACTCGTTGGATGCAAAATTTAATTCCTCGTCCAAGGAGTACCCATGTTACATACTTTCGATGGACCTTGCTACACGAAAAATGAGAAATACATGAAAAACATGATTGCAATCACATTTTTCATGTATTTCTCATTTTTCGTGTAGCAAGGTCCATCGAAAGTATGCAACATGGGTACTCCTTGGATGAGGAATTAAATTTTGCATCCAGTGAGTACTCCCGCTTGAAATTTGAGTAAAACATTAGGGAAATAAGTTGAAAAAGTAGTTTTATTATTTTATTATTTTTTAATCATTTTACTTTTTTACTCCAAAAATGGTGAATCATCCCCCATGGTTGGCATCATCATCTTGAATCCTATTATTTCATATAAAGTTATTTTTTGTTGTACATTTTTCTTAAGAGTTCCATTTTAGACCAAAAAATTCTCCTAATGCTACATCATACCCTACTCATTGGAAAGTTCTCTAGAGTAGATTTTCAACGATATGTGAAAGTTAAAAATGGACTCCTAGACCAAAAGATATGGTCTGTTGAAGTTTAGGGATTTGGAGCCTTGAGAAGGATGAATTATCAGAGTCAGAAGCATATCGTAATAACATAGTAGACAAGCATATCAGGACCTCAGAGCAGGTCACATCAGAATATCGGGGGTTTGAGTACATCGGGACCCGATATCAGAGCATCAGAGCAGGCTATATCAGAGGTCGACGAATATCGAGACATCAGAGCATGTCATGTCGGGATATCAGAACATAAGGCTTTCAGAATATCGGAGGTCCGGGATATCGTACATCGGAACATCAGAGCAGGAGGCATATTAGACATCGAAACATCAGAGTATGTCAATGCATTGGAACCTTAGAGTAGACTAGCATATCAGAACATCAGAGCAGGAGGCTTATCAGGTATCGAAATATCAGAGGCTCAAGATATCTGAATATCAGAAGATCTTAAAAAAAGTGTTTTAATAATTTACAACATCTAATCAACCCGATAGTGTTAAAAGTGCTAATAAATTCCTAAGATAAATTAACAAAGGATTCAGCTACGAAACCAAGGTCTGGCGGGTCCTCTTCTCTCTCCTCTGACATGAAACATGGAGACATGAGATTGGTTTCGAGAAGATGCAGTGGCGAATGATGACAACATGGCATGACAATATGACATGACACGTGGTAGGAGGATTCAATGTTATTGGGTGGCCTAGTGGGCCAAATCCAGGTGACATGTATCTCCACTATGAAGTTGCAATGTGGTGGTAAATGATGTCATATCAGAGGTCGGCTAATCATAGGATGAAAAAATCGTAACCCCTATACAAATGGTGTTTGGAATGTTACGATAAAAGGGGATTCTGATGTATGTATTGGAACTTGGTAGTGGAATCTCAAAAGAAACAAGGGTGAGAGCTATAACCTAGTGAGATAGATTCCTGATAGGAACCTGAAGGCTAGGCACCTAAGTGTTATACTGGCAGCCATAGAACTGGTCCCATGGTGGAATAAATAGAGATACAAAGCAAAATAAGGGAGCTAAGAGTATCAAAACTGAGTGATATCGTAACATTCCTCTTTCATGAGATACGATATGCTGTGGCTCCGATATAACAATACAAAGGCATATGGAACATGGTGGAGTAAGGAATCGAGGACCACGATTGTGTAGAGGAGTTTGTCTCAAGCGTAACAATGACTATCAAAGTTCACTGGGTCAAGGAAGCAAGGAATATGATTGTGCAAAGGAGTTTGTCTTAGGAGTGATAATGATTGTAAAAGATCATTGGGTCAAGGTAGCAAGGACCACAATTTACAAAAAAGGATGTTGGGTCTTCCTTGAGTTGAGACAAGCCATCTCTGTGCTTCGACGCATGTCTTAGTGAATTAAATTAAGGTCAGAGAAGACACGCCAAAGTACAGTTGAGCTATGTTCATGAATAAGCATGGAGAGCCTCAGTGAGAAGGAGATGTGTTCACAGAAAGGATTGTGCTTGGTTGAAGTGTGCAGGTGGACTAACAATTAATTCTCAGTATGATGAAACAATCAGGTGCCCATTCTCATGTTTAATGGAGTGGAAGAGACCAATTCATACACAACAACAAAATGGAAGAGCCATGCGGAGGTACTCTCACGAGGTGTGAAAACAGGAAATAGTAGCAACATCGAGTGAAGTGTAGATGTGGAACAAAACCCGGAAGATCAGATGAGAAAAGTGGGGGAAGAGGAAGTAGCTTTGTGTGAGCTATAGATAGAGCTTAGTGTGCACATGCTGTGCTAGGTGAAAGGCCAAGTGATCGTATTATGCGAAAGATATTGAGAGTGCCTATGAAAAAGGAAAGAAACCCTGAGAGTGTCAGTGCTACTGTGTGAGAAGAGGTCAAGAGTTTTTGTGCAGAGGGTCAAGAGAAGTGTGGTGCTGTTGTGAGAAAGGCTGAGAGAGCCTATGGAATGAAGGGGCCAAGTGCTGAAGTCATGCAGTTAAGAGAAGAAGGTCGAGAGCTGGAAGATATGTTGTGAGAGCAAAGGGTCAAGCATAGTTGATGCTCGAGTGTGGACAATGGGCTGTGAGGAGTGAATGTTGTTGAGAAGAACATCAGGTTGCAGTAGAGTGAGTAGAGGACATAGTAGAGATGATATCAAGTAGAGTGGCTTCCATATAAAATGAACATTAGTTCCTTCCTAAGTGTGGGTTGGTGCTTGCATGCAGGAAGTTGGTGCTTCCATATTTAGTGGGTGCTTGAGAAGGCTTGGGGGTTGGTGCCTCCTACAAGTTGGTGCTTGCATAAATCCAAGGAGTTGCAAGTTGGTGCTTGTAAAAAATCTGTAAAGTTTTTGCTTCACATGGCGCTTCTGGTAAGCTGGAGAGGTGGCTACTAAAAGAGGGAGTTGGCGCTTCCTGCTAGTGGGTTCTAGTAAACAAACACATGGAGTTGGTGCTTCATGTGAGTGGTGGCTCACAAAATAGATTGATGTGATAGAGTAGGAGCTCTTATTTTACATCAATAACAACAACAAGCTTTGGGGGTTTTTTCCCGAGGGGGTTTTCACGTAAAACCTTGTTTCTCATGTGTGTGATGCTAATGGTGTGTGCTTTTATGTTGATTTCATATTGATTCTATATTATATGTTGTTTTTGATTGTATGGATGGTTTCCAAGTTTGAATAAGAAAATAAACTGGCATAATGAATTGAAAATTAGCCTTAATACCGATTCACCCCCCTCTCAGTATTAACATTGTTTCCAACAATTGGTATAAGAGCCAAGTTCCTTCAGGAATAGCTTAATTGCTAGAAGGTAGATCAAAGGGAAATAATGGTTAACCAATCTTGGCTTACATCCGAAGGAGTTCCATTCTTAAATGGATCAAAGTGTGCATTCTTGAAAGTCAGAATGGAAGCGTATTTAATGGCCTTGGATGTTGATGTATGGTGCTCTGTATTGAATGGAGAAAAGAGTGAGAAGAATGAGAAAGCCAAGGAAGTCATCATGAAAGGGTTGTCTAAGTCAGATATCAGTAAAGTAAGGAATTGTGAGACAACAAGTGAAAGGTTGGACGAATTGAAATTTCTGTGTGGAGAAGACAATCATGCTGCTCAAGAAGAGATTGAGGAGCCTTCCTGCTCTTGCAATGAGTCATAACATGCAGAAGTTGCTACTCATCAAACTTGTGTTGATGATGAAGCTGTTTCAGAAGGAAGATCATGCTTCTAAGAAGGTAAGAACATAGTTACCGATCAAACAGGAACTATTAACTCAAAACGATAACTATAACAAAAAACATCAAAAAACCATGAAAAAACAACCCGTAAACGAAAATTTGTATTCTAGAATAACTTTTTTTTTCTTTTTTCGGGGTAAATTTTAAACATTTTTTAAAAATGGAAGTAAAAGTCAATTTTTTTGGGCAAAAAAAAACCTAAAAATGAAAAGTGTTGATGTTGGAATAATGTCGCCAATTTTGTGTGTGCAAAAAAAACCTGAAAACGAAAAGTATTGATGCTGGAATAACATCACCAATTTTGTGTGTGCAAAAAACAACTTGAAAACGAAAAGTGTAAAGCGTTGATGCAGGAATAACGTCGTCAATTTTTTGTGTGCAAAACGAAAAGTGTTGATGATGGAATAACACTTTTTTCTTTTCAGGGTAAATTGTCAAACTTTTTAATAATGACATTAAAGATAAAATATCATGACTTTGAAAAACCATAAAATTTCAATGATAAACACGACATTAAAGATAAAATATCAAAAGTCCTAAAATTCCAATGATTTTTAGGCATGGTATTAAAGATAAAATATCGTGTCTCTGAAAAGCCTTAAAAAACCAAGGATGACATTAAAGATAAAATATCACCTTTATGAAAATAAAATTCCAACGATTTTTAGTCATCGTATTAAAGATAAAATATCACTTGTAAAAAATAAAAAAATAAAAAACAAAAATAAAAAACAAAAGAAAAAGAAAAATAAGAAAAACACACAATATAAAGAAAAAAAAAAACCAAAACCAAAAGAAATTATAAAATAAAATAATTAAATAAAAATCTAAAAATAAAATTTAAATTCAGAAATTTAAATTAAAAATAAAAATAAAATCAAAATTTTTAAATAATAAAAATTTAAATTAAAAATTAAAAATAAAATTTAAAACCGAAATTCAAATTAAAAAAAAAATCTAAATATATGAAACACACAAGTTTAAATTAAAAAAAAATAAATCAATTTTTTTCTTTAAATTTAAAAAATAAAAATAAAAAATTAAAATTATATATATATATATATATATATATATATATATGAAATAATATTATTATTATTATTTTTAAATATTAAATTTTAAAAAAAAAAAAATTAAAAAATATAATTAAATTAAAAATTAAAAAATAAAAAATAAATAAAAATAAAATTTAAAAGAAAAAATAAAAAACAAAAAATTTTAAATTAAAAAAAAAAAATTTGTCGACGATTCATTTATTTATTTATTTTTTAATTAATTTTTTTAAAAATTTTATTATTATTATTTTTTTTAATATTTAATTTTATTTATTTAATTTTTTTTGTTTTGTAAATTAAATTTATATTTTTTAAATTTATTTGTTTTAATTTTTTTTTAAAAATAATTTTTATTTATTTAAATATTGATTTATCTTTTCTAAATTATTATTATTATTATTATTTTTTTTGGTAAGTCAGCAGTAATATATTAAACAGAGAATCTAAAGTTACATAAGGATACAAAATGGCCTGAGAGACTTAGAAAACTACATAGGTACCCAGGCCTGTTCATCTGCATACTCAAAGGAAGCCTTGACCAAACTTTAACTCCTATAGCTGAAGGATTGAGCCACAAAGACAGCCACCAGGCCAACCACGCAGGTTTGCCTATGATGGAAAAGGAGCTAACAAAATAGAACTTGCTAGTACTAGAATAAGGGCCATTGACAGATTGTTTAAACAATATGAACAGAAAGGAAAATAACCAGAAATGGTAAACAAACATCATAGAATTGGATTAGAAGCACCGGATTGACCTGCAGCACTCGGGCTAGCCTCTTTAGCACCCTTCGACAGCACCCTTGGCTTGAAGCGCCGAATTATGTTGGTGTGAGAGTCATCGGCTGGGATCTCGATCGAGACGTTGAGGACGTGGCGCAGGTATAGGTCAAAGTGACGAACGATGCTGTCCAGGACTTTTGCTTGCATGCGGAGCTCTTCAGAGAGAGAATTGAGGGAGATCTCGAGCTTATCCATCTGCACAGTGTTCCTGGCAGAAGCCATGGAAGTTGCAGCAAAAGTCTCATTAACGGCTGCTCCCTGCATCTCCATGGATTTTGCAAGCATTGTTTTCATTTGCCAAGCAACTTCCTGGGTCTGTAGGAATTGGGTAGCCCGTGTGGAGGGTGTTCCCTGGTCAACCAGCCAGTCCACCTCCTCGCTGACTGTAGTATCATCCACCTGGGCTCTAGACCTATCGACCTCCTCCTGAAGCAAATCAATTGTGTGCTTTCCCTTCTTAGAAACAGAGGTCTCATAACAATCCTTAGCCCTCTTGAGGGCCTGCGAGGCTTTGATACTGCGGAGGTTATGATCCGCCATCGATTGCAGATGAAGGAGAACAACGAGCTTCCCGGAATCCAAATATTCAAGCTTTGACCCAGAGCACAAGCACCTCAAATCTTGGATGTAAATGAATAAGAGAAAGCAGGTGCTTTGATAAATAGAGTGATAGGCCATAAGGGGGGATGATAATCCGGTCGAGTGCCATTTAATGCCATAATAATCTGCAACTTGCTGTCTGATCCAACAGCTGATGCCAGAGTTGCGATCAGAGATCCACTCCTTAAGGGCGATCCTCTCACATGCTCGAAGGCTCCACGTTAACCGCCACAAGGAACGGTTGATCCTGCGGTTGTCCTTTCGGACGGTAGGTTGCCATTTCCAAAGCATACCATAGGACATTTCCTGACGGTGTCACCTGACATAATTAGACTTATTGGGGCTTTCCATATGCTATTCATGATTTATGTTCTGCAGGCTGTCCTCTGCATTCGAGCCGGTAGTGATGTCCTTACTTGATATGATGGAGCATTTATCCCGAAGCTCGTCTTGCGTTAAGTTCTGCCAGCACGTGTCATGGATTTCAGACAGGTGATCAAACGCATAGTTGGCTAGACAATCGGATGGCGCATTAGATTTCCTGTGCACAGCCTGAAGAATTATGCTGCTTAGAGAGGTTAGGTGCTCCGCAATTAGTTCAGTAAATGCAACTAAACGCCAGTGCTTCGTGGCCTTTCCAGGCTTCGTTCCATTCTAGATTTTCCTTATGGCATTGATGGCTAGATGGGAATCGCCCTCCATAATGGCTAAGCCTTTTTCGAGACGAATTAGGATACGGAGACCTTGCTCCAGAGCGGCGAATTCTGCTTCATTATTTATAGCCTCACCCAATTCCTGACAGAAAATGTGAAGAATTTTTGCCTTCCCATCTCGTAGGACCCCTCCTAGCCCTGTTGGACCTAGGTTGCCTCTCGAGGCCCCATCAAAATTTAGCTTGCAAAAGCCTGGGTTAGGAGCTTGCCAGGTCGATGGGGATGGAGTTGGCCGAAGGTGAGTTGCCTGAGCACTTAGCCCCGCTGACCCAGAAATGCCAAATAGCCCCAGGATGCGGACATCATTTGGAGATAGCGAGTTCGCCTGCTCTGTTTGGTAGCAGGTAAGAACCGTTTCTTTCAAAACCTGCATGATGATAGTTTTTATGTCATCTTGCTGCCTGATTCCTTGTTTATGAAATATACAATTATTTCTCTCTTTCCAAACCGTCCAGACAATGAAATCGGGGCTCATCCTCCACCTATTATTAACCATACTTTTGTTTGAGTAATTAGAGTGCCAATTGGTGATACTATCTTGAATGGAACTCCTGGTTTGGTCAGTTTGTTTGAATAGATTCTTTATCCAGTCCCATAGGTTGTCAGTCCAGGCACAATCATTGAACAAGTGGTTCATCGTTTCCTCTTGTTCCTCACATAGGGGGCATCTAGAAGGTCCTGTGAACCCTCTTTTCACTAAATTCTCCCATGTAAGAATTTTCTGATTCATAAGGAGCCAGAGAAAGGTTTTAATTTTAGGCCAAAGTTTGCTGTCCCAAACATTGGTGAACCAGGCAACCTTGTCTTCATTGTCCCTGTTTTCTATGTAATTCCGGGCCTCCTTGAGATTAAAGGTTCCTCCAATGAGCTTAACCCATCGTAGAAGGTCTTACCCCTTCGTGGCCCGTATCAGTATTTTCCCTAGGGCAGTGTTGAGGGAGTGTAGGAGTTCTGATAAGTGTCCATCCGGTGGGGGGGGATTTAAATTCCATTTTTGCCAGTGATGATGTTCATCGTTGTTTGCCCAGTACTGTTGGACCTTTAGCTTACCATTGGTCTGAAACCATCATTGCAGTGGTTGAGAGTCAGGACTTTCTAGCTTTGGGAGCTATTGCCAAGCATCCTCCCAAAACAAGGCATTGTTACCATTATGAAGCTCCTAGAAACAGTGATCCTAGATAATGTTTCGGTTAGCCCAGGCAAGATTCCAGATCAGGGAGCCTGTTGGGGCTTCAGTCATTTTGATAAGTTCCTCATTTATACATTGCTCTGCATATTTGGTCTTCCAGGTTCTTGCCCAAGGAGTGTGGGACTCCGCGAGCCATCGCCACCAAAATTTTGCTCCGCAGGCTCTATTGATGAGGAAGGTCCTTTGAATGCATATTATTTTCTGAAGTACTCCTTTAGGAGCTGGTAGAATCGAGAGCATGTAGTTGGGTAAGGATTGGAGTATTGCCTTTGTCATAACCAACCAGCCAAAAAAATTGAGGACTCTATTGGTCCAGTGATTGCTCCTCTCGTCTAGCCTGGAGAGTAGCCATTCCTAGTGTAACTTTTGCCATGGTTTGTCCGTTAGGGGTATGCCCAAATACTTGGATGGTAAATTGCATCTTTTGAATCCCAGAATATCTGTTAAGTGCTTCTAGATTGATAAGTGAGTATTGAAAAAGAAAATAGAGGACTTTTCAAGGTTGAGATCCATACCAGAGGCTAGACTGAACAAGTTTAAGATGGATTTGAATCCTTTAGCTTCCTTCATTGTGGGCGTTCCATGCAGCATGGTATCATCAAAAAACTGTTGATGAGTAGTTGCTGGGATATTATTCAGGGGCTGGAGACCTTTTATGATGTTCTTATCCTTGGCGGATTTGATAAGTCGGCTAAGACCTTCCATAAGGATAACAAAGAGGAAAGGATAAATAGGATCCCTTTGCCGAATGCCTCTTGAGGGCAGGAAAGGCTCAGAATGGGCACCATTGACCAGAATGGAGTAGCTGGGAGACTTTACCATAGCTAGAATCCATGTAATCCATCTTGGACTGAAATCAAAAGCTACGAGCACAACTTCTAGATAACTCCAACTGACCTTGTCATAAGCTTTTGAGAGGTCCAGTTGTATGATCATACAAGCTTTCTTTAGGGATTGAAGAGTATGGATCATTTCATGAGCTAACAGGATGTTGTCCATAATTTGCCTTCCCTCCATGTAACCTGACTGTTCTTCAGAGATAATCAGAGGTAGTATGGGTTTTAATCTGTTGGCCATAACCTTTGATATAATCTTGTACAACACATTGCAAAGTGCTAATTTGGAAGGGGTACAAGCCCCCTCTTCCTTGGGAATAAGGGCGATAAAGGTGGAGTTGAGGGACTTGAGAATGGAAGAAGAAAGTCTAGAGTCCTCAACCACCTCCCAAATATCCTGCTTGACAACATCCCAGCAAGCTTTAAAAAAATCAATGGTGAAACCATCCGGGCCTGCGGCTTTCCTGTTGGCCATCTCTTTGACTGCTTCTTCCACCTCCAGGAGGGATACCAGCCGGTCCAAAGCTCTATTTTTCTCTTCTGTTATGAGCTTAGGGATGGATGAGGTAACTGCATTGATAGCCTCCTGTCTGTCAGAGTTTGGTTCTGTGGCAATGCGTTTGAAATGATTCCTGAGAATGGAGATGATTTCTTGGTGTGATTGGAAGACATTCCCCTGCTCATCCTTAATCCTGGTAATCTTATTGTTACACCTGTAATCCAAGGCAGACCTATGGAAGAATTTTGTGTTTTTCTCTCCTTCTTTCAAACACTGAATGCGAGATTTTTGTCTCCATAAAATTTCTTCCTAGTTACATCTTTCATTCCACTTCTTCATTAATTCCTTCTCTGTGTTAATGGAATCCTGAGTTATAATTCCTTGAATTCAGTTATTGTGAATGGCTTCCATTTGTCACTCCAGGTTTTGTTTTTCCTCAATTAGTTGCCAAAAACTTCGCGATTCCAAGCTTTCAGTTTGGTTTTTAGATATTTCATGCGGGCCTGGAGCCTGAACATTTTAGTTCCTCTGACATCAATGGGATCCTTCCACCACATCTTAATATTGGCAGAGAAATCCTGGTGAGTGAGCCAAAATATTTCAAAGTGGAAAGGGTTGTTTTTGGGCGTACCCAGGATGGTAGCATTCAGCCTAATGGGCCAGTGATCTGAGCCCCCGGAGGGGAGGATATCAGAATCCACAGTAACCCCCTCCATAAGAATGCTATCAGAGACTAGAAAATGATCAAGCCGGGAGGCAATATGTATATCCCCCCCTCTTTTGTTGGTCTAGGTAAAGACGCCATTCCGAGGATGAATATCCACCAAGTTGGTAGATCTGATGAAAGAAATGAAGGACCTTGCATCACTGTTAAGAGTCCACAGACCTCCATTATTTTCCTCGAGAGAAATTATCATATTGAAATCCCCTCCGTAGATGGCTTTGGAGTTGGGATGTCTAAAATGTAACTTGGTTAGATCTTCTAGCAGCAGTAAATTTTCATCTAGCCGTTGGGGGCTGTATATATTAGTGAACAGAAAGGTGCCTTTATCCCCCAAGATATGCATCTCAAGGGAAAGGAAAGAATTGGTTGCTTCGGCACTTAGGAGATGAAGGGATCCAAGAGTCCAAAAAATGGCTAAACCTCCACCAGTACCATTTCCTTCAATTGCTAGGTGCTCCATATGCCTTCCTAGGCGTTTGCCTAGTTCTTCCAACTTTTGTCTGGAACATTTAGTTTCCTGAAGGAAAACTATGTCCGGTTTTTCTTGAGTGACTTTATTTTTTAGGAGTCTATGTTTCCTTAGACTTCCCAGCCCTCTTGCATTCCATGAGAGGACTTTCATGATTAAACAAGTTTAGGAGGAGAAAGAGAAAGCCTCAAGGGCTTTCATTTACTTGAGTTGATCAACATCTGACCCAGCTTGTGGAGTGCATCGCTGTTGGATCTTTAGCCTCTTTTCTTTTTGTGCTTGAGACTGGCTTGCATGTGGTGGAGGTTTTGTGCCTTAATACCTAGGCCTTTAGTTGCCCCTAGACTTCGTTTTAGAACTTTTAATGCTGCATCTTGCCTTGAGAGGAAAATATAGTTGACCTTGTCAATTTCTTCCTTCAGGATTTGGTCAATTCCTTTCTGTTTCCATTGCTCAACTATGGAGTTGAGGTCCAGCCCTTATTTTTTGAGGATATCTCCTAAGTCCTGATCCTATGTGCCGATTTCACTTAAGGCCATTTCCTTGTCTCCTTCCTCATCTTTCCCAAATGTGGCCTCTGAGATCGGTTCATTGATCGTGATCGACTTCTTTGGTTGGGTGTTCTGTTCTGCCATCCCGGTGGTTTCCTACTCAGAGGCTAGGAACTGAGCAAGGTTTTCCATCTGGGGATCCTCTCCAAGCACCTCAAAGGTGTTTAAAGTTTCCTTGAACTGGTCATTAAATTTTGGTATGGTTTTCCTGTTGGCCCGGTGTTTTCCAGTAGGCCGGACAAAACCATCCAAGGCCTGATTAGTCTTCTCCTTGGCTTTCTCAACAATTTTGTTTTGAGGGCATTCTCGAATTAAATGGCCATGTTCATGGCATTTTCGACACCTGAAGGGTATTTTCTCATAATCTATGGTTTGAAAATAGAATTCATCCCTATATTCCAGCCATAAACCCTCATGAAAAGCCCCAGACACATCCATTTCAACATAGATCCGAGCATAGGAAGCGTACCTTTTTTGGATGGTGGCTTCAGACACCCGAACACAAGTCCCGAGTGTGTTGCCAATTTTCTCTAGCGCCGCTGGTTGCCAATAATCGATTGGCAGGGAGAACAAATGAATCCATACAGGAACCTGCGTGAATGTCTCCTGCTCTGGTGCAAAGTTGGGTTTCCAGGGCCTCATATAGAGACCAGCTGAGGCGTAGAAATAAGGCCCTCCATCAAAGATACGATCCTTGTCTTCCAGGCTAGCAAAAACCACTGTGAAGAAACCCTTGGCAATCATTTAAATTTTCTTTTTAATTTTTAATTTGTTTTTTTTTTTTTTAAATTAAAATTAAATTTTTTATTATTTTAATTTTTTTCAATGATCTTTTTAATTTAATTTTTTTTTTTTTGAATTATGTTATTGTTTTTTTTAAATAACTTAATTTTTTTTGTTATTATTTTTTGTTTCTTTAAATTATGTGTTTTTTTTGAATTTTTTCCTTTTATTTATTTATTTTTGAATTTTTATTTATTTATTTTCTTTTTTTGGTTTAAATTTGTTATTTTTACAAGTTTTTTTTTTTTTTTTTTTAACACTTTTATTGGTTTTCTTTATTTTATTTTTTTTAATTTTTAATTTTTGTATATTTGATTTGTTTTTATCACGTCTTTTTATTTTATTTTTATGTTTTATTACCAAGATGAAAATCACCACTTTAAACAAAAAATATTGATATTGAATCAACACTTTTTAAAATTAGCATGAAAATCACTAACATTTTAAAACAAATGTTCATACTTGATAAATAAAAAATTACCACTTTTCAAAATCAACATGAAAATCCTAACATTTAAAAAAAAATTCAAAGAAAATTTAAAATTCCAAAAATATGCTAAAAAAAAAAGTGAAGGTAATTTTACATCACCATTTTTCAAAATCAACATAAAAATCATGACATTAAAAAAAAAGTCATAAGAAAATTTAAACTATGCTAAAAAAAAAAATCGGGTGCTTATTTTGCTACCTCAAAAAAGTAGGTACCAGTTTAGTTACCTAATTAATTGGTAACTATGTTTAAGCTATCAATGTGTTATACATACAAAGAGATAGGTTATTCATTATCTAGATGTCCATATGAATCACTTGAAGATAGATATAAATATGCATCTAGTAGTTGTAATGAAGATAGACCCACTTTAGTAGCAATAGAAAATGAGGGATCCTCAGAGGAGGAAGAGAGATTCTTGGAGTGCTCATCCATAAGAGAAGATGAGAATATCCTAGGTAGTGATGAAGAAGGGAAGAAGGGATAACCCTTAGACCAGTGAGAGACTCCATGGACATAGAAATGATCCTAGATCTGTGTGGTGACCCAACTAGCACCTCTGATAGTGAAGAAAAATATCTAGATGAAAATATATTTTTTAGAAAGAAGTTGATCTCTGCTCTAAAGGAGATCAAGGGATCTATCAAAGGAAAATATCAAGCAAGAGGAACAACTAGAAATTTATGAGCTTGAGAAGGAAAGGTTGAGCAAGACATTTTTTGATCTAAATTCTGAACAAGAAGAGGCTAGAAGACTGAATGGGTAGTTAACCTGTCAGCTGAATGAGAAGGAAGCTTGATGTAAAATACTACAAAATGAAGTAGCCTCATTGAGACATGGCTTGGAAAAGTTAAATAAAGAGTTGTCTCAATAATATAAGCTAGAAGGGAGCACAAAGGCCTTGGATGAAATGCTTGTTAAGAAAAAAATTGTGCTCATCACGGTTGGTTTTGGTTTCAAAGAAGAAACATGCTCCATTAAGGCAAAGGCTGAAGGGTAAACTTCACAGATAAAGGGAGTTCAAGGTTCCAATGAAAAAAAAGGAAAAATGGTTGTTGGATAGCAACACCAACAAGGAAAGCAACAACAAAAAAAGAAGAAAATGCAACAACATAAGGGAACTAGGCAGTTGAAAGAAAGAGTGTAAGGCAATAATGAAAATTATCATGGAGGGAAATTGAAGAACCAACAAAGGTCCTTTCCTCCTAAAGGACATAACCTTCAAAGAAAAGGTATTCTCTGTCATCAAAACCCTTTTTATGGGTTTTGTTTTTCTTGCAATAATTTTGGACATAAAGCCATAGACTGTAGATGGAATTCAATAAAACAAGATGTGTTGGGTAGGAGCAACCCAAGGATGCATAAAGAGGCTAGGAGAAGGCATGCTGGTTGCGATAGTAGTTTTGACGAAAGAATCATCAAGAAGAGTAACTCCTTTTCCCTTTCCTTAGACCAAATCAAATGTTACAATAATAGAAATTTTGGTCACAAGGAAGCTGGCCATAGGGATGGGGAGTCAAAGCATGCATCTCGGGTGATGTGACGAAATGAAGTCAAGTATGTCTTCAGTACTATGAGTAAAGAGAGCATTCTTAGCAATGGAAGGAGAAATCATCAAGGTGCATGTCTCTGAAGAAAAATCAAAGAATAATTAAGAAGGATGATTCTCACATTCCAGTGAGAAAACCATTTCTAGATGCCTATTGTATTGAGCACAAAATTCAAGTAAGGAAAGGGAGTATCAATAACCAAATTACTATTCTCTTGCAAACAAAGAAAAATGGTAGCAATTTAGTTTGGTTTACGAAATATGAATTGAAGGATAAGTTTCCTAGATATCCATGTGAAGCTAAAAGAGAGCCAAAACATGGGCAAAGAAGAAACAAGATGGAAGTGCTTCTGTCAGGTCTCGACCACTAAAGGTATGGAAAAATAAGGAGGATGTTATAATTAGGGGGATTAGATCCTCTATTTCTCTTGAGTAAAGGAAGAGAATAACCTCAAGGGAGGCTTGTAGAAATTTATTAATACTGATGTATTACCAGATTCTCTTGATCTAACAATATTTATCTTCTTGCTAAATACAAAATCCTTCCACTGTTAAACTTGCAGAAATTTAAAACTCAATTGCAAACACATGTGAATAAATTCAATCGCACATAACACAATTGTTTAATGGGAAAGCTTATAGCTAAAAACCCCAACTATCATATATTATGTATATCAATGGAATCATGTAATAATCTATACAAAGCTTAGTACATCAACCTCTTAGTACAATGTAGATTCATTACACACTGTCATGCAGAAATTTGCACTTCCATGCACCAATTTCTTGCCTCCTGACAGCCTGTCTCCACTCTGCAATCCCTGCTAAAGAAGACCTATGAATGAATTCGAATTTGCCTTGCCTTGACTGTGCAATCCTCATTGGAAACTCCAATGTGTGTCAGATGCATTGAATGCATCACTACAGTCACAACAGATAGTCCATTTCACCCTTTCACCTATCCCTCGACTGGGTCTCCATTGGAACTGGCATGCACTGTAGTTAACTGCTGTTTCTGTTTAGTTGTTAGTGATTTATTAATTGTGAATTAATTAACTAATTAATTCACTTAACTCTCACTCGTGTATCTTTCAGTTAGACTAGATACAACTAGCTCAACTGAGTTTAACTCCATTAATTGAGTTAAACTAAATAACAACTCCTGTAACTACTCTTCCAAATCTGTCATAACTTTGCCACTTCAGTTCTAACAGAGTACTCCATGCATGAGCCACCAATAAACCCTAGGAATTGCGTAATTCCTTCAATCCATTGATTTTCCAAATCTGTTCATTGAAATAAAGTTCTCCAAGAGAATAAGTTGATGTTTATTGTCGGATTATTATTAAGAGCTAATAATAATCGACATGCATCTATTTTTAGATCGATGATCTATAAATAGACTTCGCCCAATATTCTAAAAATAGAATTTCATCTGTTTTCCACATTTGACCAACCATCTACAAATAGCATCCTGCAACTTATATAATATGCTCACCATGTCTAAAACTAAACATACACCTAAAAATATCCTGCGGGCCCCGCTTAGTGAAGGTGCTTACTTTTCACTAAGCTCATCATCTTGTTGAATCTCAACACTCCCTCTCAACAAGATAGGGATTATCCTTCACACCGATCCTGCCTATATGGTATTCGAATTTTCTCTTGCTGAGCACTTTCGTTAGAATGTCTGCATCCTGATCTTCCATAGGAATGTACTGAAGCAAAATGATCTTCAACTGCACACGATCTCTGATATGATGATATCGGATATAAATATTTTTAGATCTATCATGAAACATAGGGTTAATCGAGAGTTTAATGCAACTTTGATTATCATAATGTATCACTGTAGGATCTAAATGTGAACCGAACAAACCGACGAGGATCTTCCTCATCCAGATAGCCTCACATGCAGCTTGACTTGCTGCCATGTATTCTGCTTCCACTGAACTGAGTGCCACAGATCTTTTTTTCTTGCTGTAGATCCGATACTGAAAACCCCTCCTGATGTGCTCTTTCTATCCATTGGGCTGCCTGCCCAATCTGCATCCGTGAAGCGATGCAACTTCACCTCATCCGTCTATCTGTACCATAAGCCATACTCAGATGTGCCCCTGAGATATCTCAAGACAACCTTCCAAAAGAGCTTGGTAGGATTAACCATCATTTGTGAAAGCTGGTTCACCGCATAGCATATGTCCAGTGTTGTATTAACTAAATACATGAGCAAACTGATCCGAATGGAAAATGGCATCAACCCATGGTATTCATCTACCCATGTTATCCATCCACCCATGGAATTTACCCATGGTATTGTAAATGGCATCAACCCATGGTATTCATCCACCCATGATATTTATTCACCCATGGTATTGTAAGTGACCCATGGTATGTATCCACCCATGGTATTCATCCACACATGGGATTTACCCATGGTATTGTAAGTGGTATCTACTCATGGTATTGGCTTATGGTATCTACACATGGTATTGTAACTCAAAAAATGCTATAAATAACAAGCCTTAGTTTTTAAAAGGACAGATTGTCCGCCACAATGTAGCTTTTACAGTTATTCTCTGTTTTAATAAAACACGTTTCTTTGTGGTTTTATTTTCTTTGTGTTCTCTATTTTTTTTTGCATTCTAATTTTGCAGATCTTGTCAGATCTATTTCAACTTCTTATATTTTGGGGGCCTCCCCCCAAGATCCAGATCAGTGGTATCAGAGCCAAGTTACGCCTCCATGGGAATGAGGGTTTGAAACATATTTCAGTTTCAATGTTTTGAAGCAATCTTCAGCAAAATCCATAAAATTTTTTGGGTGGCGAGTTTTCAGATCATATCTGAAAATTTTGGTGAAAACTTTACAAAATAAACTATCATATCTGGATTCCTTGCTAAAAAATACTCAAATTCAAAAAACAAATCGGCCAAATTGGAGTTCGGATGAGGGAGATATCGTTGATTCAAAATCAACAATGTTGAAGCAATATTTCTGACGACAATTCGTGGACGGCGGCTCTCCTGTCATTTTTTGAAATTTTAAGTGCAAAATTTCAGAAGAAAAAATATAGATCTGATCTCCTCTTGAAAAATCACCCAATTTCAAAAAAAAATCAGTCGAATCGGAGTCCGGATGTGAGAGTTATCGTTGATTTAAAATAAACTATTTTTTTCAGAAATTTTGTGACGGCGAGACAGTTCCAGCGCGAATCTGAGAGTCTAGAGTCTCCAGATAGTGGTTTCAAAAACATGAGAAGATACAGAATGATCATTCCATTTCCAAAAATAGGTTATAATAAATATTCTGAGTTATATTGACCGAGTTATTCTCATTTTAAATCTGAAGCAGCATTCGGAATAGGTTCCCTTTGGAGATGTGCCCTCCAACCCCGCTTTAGTAGGCACCTACTTCACATTCATCAGTTTCATCATAGCAGAATTCGGCTTGGGTTATTTGGAGACGTGCCCTCCCACCCCAAGCTATGTAGGCACCTACTACTTCATCAACAATCAACATCACAGTTATGGGTCAACTGCACAGAATCATTTTCATCGAAGTCCATTTGCTAGGCCGCACACTGTTAGTCACACAATCGGTCACAAGCATTACAGGGTATCTCTATCCTCGGATCTTCATTTTTCATGGTTTTGGTTCATCCACAAACCCACACTTCATCGAAGTCCATTTGCTAGGCCGCACACTGTCAATATCACAGTTGGTCACAAGCATTACAGGGTATCTCTATTCTTGGATCTTCGTTCATCACGGTTATGGGTTAACTACAAAAAAATCTTCTCTTCAGTGGCTCTTCATATTCAACAAAGGCTTCTTAGGAGGGAACTTCACACAATGGGGACCATTGCTTCTTAAGGAGGGAGGAATGATCCGAATGGAAAATGGCATCAACCCATGGTATTCATCTACCCATGTTATCCATCCACCCATAGAATTTACCCATGGTATTGTAAATGGCACGAATTCAGCGAAACTAATCTACTTATTCGCCCACAGACCCACAAAACTAATTCAACTCACAATAGCTGATTTCACTCCGTGGTAATGTATGTGTGGTATTTCCTCATAGATTTATCTGTGTAGCTACACATGGTATATTGTAACTGTGTGCTATAAAAAACAAGCTTCGCTTAAAAGGATGATTGTCCGTCACAATGTAGCTTTTATGCTTATTCTCTGCTTTAATAAAACATGTTTTTGTGGTTTTATTTTCTTTGTGTTCTTATTTTTTATTTGTCCTTTTTACAAAGTGAGGCTTGTTATTTATAGCCTTTTTGAGTTACAATACCATATGTAGATACCATAGGCAAATACCATGAGTAGATACCACTTACAATACCATGGGTAAATCCCATGTGTGGATGAATACCAAGGGTGGATACATACCATGGGTCACTTACAATACCATGGGCGAATAAATATCATGGGTGGATGAGTACCATGGGTCACAAACCCACCAACTGTCGATAAACAGTGGCATCCACTACCTTTGCCGATGTAGCATCCTCTTTCCTCCAATTTCCTGGAAGAGGAGTATCCATGGGCTTGCAGTCCTCCATGTGAAACTTACCAAGTATCTCTCGAGCATACTTGCCTTGAGACACAAACAATTCACCTTCTCACTGCCATATTTCCAATCCAAGGAAATAATGAAGGAGGCCCAAATCCTTCATCTCAAACTCCTTTGCAAGATCTGCCTAGCATGAGAGTATCAATTGCTCATCACCCATTAGTATTAAATCATCAACATAAAGAACAATGATTAAAAGCTTACCCTCCACCACAATTTGGTATAGGTTTGCATCCACCTCACTCTTGGTGAAGCCAAGTCCAGTGAAATAGCTGTCGATCTATGTGTACAAAGCACATGGTGCTTGCTTGAGCCCATACAACGCTCTTTTGAGTCTGCACACATGAGACTCGTTGCTGAAGATCTCAAATCCTTCAAGCTACTTAATGTACACCTCTTCCTCAATGATCCCATTAAGGAACAAAGTCTTCACATCCATCTGATGAATGTGCCAACCCATCTACGTTGAGAGAGAAAGGATGGTCCTTATGGAAGAATACTGTGCGACAGGTGCAAAGGTTTCTTCATAATCAATCCCCTCGATCTGTGAGAAGCCTCGAGCAACAAATCTTACCTTATACTTCTCGATGCTCCCATCAGCAGCTTTCTTTTTGTAGATCCATTTCGAATCTATGACTGATTTACCCACCGGCCTTGGAACAATCTCCCAAGCACTGTTTCTGACAATGGAGTCATACTCCTCCACCATGGCATCTACCCATGTGGGCTCCTGTGCTGATTATTCAAAAGAAGATGGCTCTGTTACAATACACTTGCTCATAAGAGCCATGCATCCATTAAATCAGTTAGGTGACTGTCTCTGTTTGCGCTGTGATGTAGGAACTCCTACATTCTCTGCCGCATCAAGCTTCAGTCTCTCAGCTTCTGTGGTATGCCTTATGTCTATTATGATGTCTATTTCTGCATGAGTGGACTTCTCCACCCATGAATCTCCTCCTGTGGCCGATCCACATCTAGAGGCTCATCTTTGGGAACAAGAAGTTCCTCCTCTGCATGCAAGTGTAGCTCCCTCTCAAGCGAAAAATTCATGGCTTTCACCTCATTGAATTTTATATCCCGTCGCACCACATTCATTCGACTGTTTGGAAAATACACACGATAATTGTGGGGTGTTTCTGTGTACCCCACAAATATCCCAACTTCTGTAGTTAGCTCCAGCTTCTTCCTGGCATCCTTTGTCACATGAATGTAAACATATGAGCCAAAAATCTTCAAATGAGAAATATCAGGCTTTTTACCAGTGAAAGCTTCTTCAGGTGTACTCATTCCAAGTACTATATGAGGACAACAATTTTGCACATAAACTGCAGTGTTGCATGATTTTTCCCACAAGTGCATCGGTAGGCCCTGGTCATGCAGCATAACTCGTGCAGCACCCACGATCATTCTATTCTTCCTCTCCGTGACCCCATTCTACTGTGGGTTATGAGGCGCTATGAGTTCTCTTTGAATTTATTCTTTGCTATAGAAGTATTTGAATTCGTTCGAGATATATTCACTACCATTATCGCTCCATAGAGCCTTCACTTGCTTCCCCGACTCCTTCTCCACCAATGCCTTAAATTCACAGAACTTTGAGAATGTTTCGCTCTTCTTCTACATGAATAAGATCCAACATCTACAAGAATATTCATCAACAAATATAAAATAATACCTATGTTTTGCTGTTGAAGCAACCGAGAATGGTCCACACATGTCTGTGTGAATTCTCTCTAGGAACACCGAAGCACAGTTCTCCTTCTCATGAAAGGTGGTCTTCACAAACTTACCCATAGTACATCCCTTGCAATGATATGACTATGCAAGAGTACCCTTGGGAAGTCAGTAGAATTCTGCTGCAAAATATTCAAGGTGCCATGGTGAAGATGGCCCAAACTCCTGTGCCATAATTTTCCCTCATCCCGACTCACCACTTTTTCTGCTTTGCCCATCATTGCAGCACAACCATCTACCTCTAGCTTGTAGAGATTCTTAACTCAAATCCCTATCCTCTTGGTTTGACCCATTGTTTTATGTCACAGGAAAGCTTTTCCCTCGCTGAAAACAACGTCATAACCTCTGTCTTCCAACATTGCGACCGAGACCAAGTTCTTCTTTAGACCTGGGACATGCATAACATATTTCAACATAAATGGCTTACCTGACTCCCTCTCAAAGGTAATGGTTCCAATGCCGGTCACACTGTATCTACCATCGTCGCCCATCTCTATATGCATCTGGAGATCCTTCTCCTCCAAGTCACTACACAACTCCTTGTCTCCCGTCATATGGAAAGACGCACCACTATCAAGATACCACACCGATCCCATTAAGCTTGAAACCAAGCATGCGATCAAAGAGAAATTAATTTCAAATTGTGAGGCTAAGGCCTCTCCAGCTATAGCTCCAGAAGCCTTCTTGTTCTTCTTTTTCTGTGGGTAGTTAGTGGTGAGAAGCCCATGTTCGTGACAGTGAAAACACTTCACTTTGGACAATTACAGCTTCTTGCCTTTAGCCTTGGATTTTGGATGGGATTTCTTCCCCTTCTCTTTCCTTGCTTTGGCAGCCAAAGTGAAATTCTCTTCATCATCATTCTTCGATGAAGAGCCATCCTTGGTACTTCGCCTTATCTCCTCCTACACAAGATCCGACCAAAGTCGCTCCCAACCTGGAAATTTCTCCTGTCCATTGACAGAGTCTTCGTAGCTATGCCAAATCTTCAGAAGCCCAAGGAGAGCCAAGCTCACCAAGTCATCATCATCAATAGTAATCCCCACACTTCCCAGTTCATCCCTACAGTGGACAAACTTTGTGAGATATTTTGGAATACTATCGCCCTTCTCCATTTTTATTTTTCTGAGCTTATATTTCAGCACCAACTTCCTTTGGTCGCTGTTGCTTTGGAAAAGATATATCAAATCCTTCCACATTGAAAATGTAGTGGCTTTCCCATGAAGGCTTGACAAAATATGGTCCTTCACACCTTCCAATAGAATTCTTGTTGTCTTTTCCACCTTCTTTTGCCATGCGTCAAGTCCTGCAACATCGCTAAAAGCAGGCTTAGGAACATCGCTATCGATGAACTCCTTCAGCCCATTGTATTCAAGCACCGCCTCCATCCTATCATTCTAGGATATGTAATTTGAGCTACCCTCAAGGGCATACTCCAATCGCAACCTACTGAAAGACATTTCAATGTATACTTAACTGTTGCACCAAGGAATTTCTACAACAAATTCGAATTGTCCACCATCACAAAAATCAACAATTATTCACAATTGCAATCTCCAGTGATCAATACTGCTTCGATACCATGTATAAATTTATTAATACCGATGTATTACCGAATTCTCCTGATTTAACAATATTTATCTTCTTTCTAAATACAAAATACTTCCACTGTTAAACTTGCGGAAATTTAAAACTCAATTGCAAACACATGTGAATAAATTCAATCGCACATAACACAGTTGTTTAACGAGAAATATTAAAGCTAAAAACCCCAACTATCATATATTATGTATATCAATGGAATCATGTAATAATCTCATACAAATCTTAGTACATCAAGCTCTCAGTACAATGTAGATTCATTACGCACTGTCATGCAGAAATTTGCACTTCCATGCACCAATTTCTTGCCTCCTGACAGCCTGCCTCCACTGCGCAATCCCTGCTGAAGAAGACCTATGAATGAATTCGAATTTTCCTTGCCTTGACTGCACAATCCTCATTGGAAACTCCAATGTGTGTCAGATGCATTGAATGCATCACTATAGTCACAACAGATAGTCCATCTCACCCTTTCACCTATCTCTCCACTGGACCTGACATGCACTATAGTTAACTGCTGTTTCTGTTCACTTGTTAGTGAGTTATTAGTTGTGAATTAATTAACTAATTAATTCACTTAACTCTCACTAGTGTATCTTTCAGTTAGACTAGATACAACTAGCTCAACTGAGTTTAACTCCATTAACTGAGTTAAACTAAATAATAACTACTGTAACTACTCTTTCAACTCTGTCATAACTTTGCCACCAGTTCTAACTGAGTCCTCCATGCATGAGCCACCAATAAACCATAGGAATTGCATAATTCCTTCAACCCACTGATTTTCCAAATATGTTCACTGAAATAAAGTGCTCCAAGAGAATAAGTTGATGTTTATTGTCAGATTATTATTAAGAGCTAATAATAATCGACATGCATCTATTTTTAGATTGACGATCTATAAATAGACTTTGCCCAATATTCTAAAAATAGAATTTCATCTATTTTCCACATTTGACCAACCATCTACAAATAGCATCCTGCAACTTATAGAATATGCTTACCATGTCTAAAAATAGACATACACCTAAAAATAGCCTGCGGGCCCTACTTAGTGAAGGTGCTTACTTTTCACTAAGCTCATCATCTTGTTGAATATCAACAAGGCTGAATAAGCCAGAAACAAGAAGCTAAGAGGAATGAAAAAAAAGATGCATTTGATTGATGAAGGTATGGTTGAGACTTGTTATTGATTAAAATAATAAATTGGTTTATTGAATGTATCAACATTGAAAAGGAGGAGTGCAGCCAAAATGAAGAGTACATAAAAATATCTTATGTTGTGAAGAAGGTGGGTTGCGGTTTGTAATTGTGGAGCGACAAGAAGATCACAATCAAGTTAGGTCCACAAGGCCAGTCCCCACACTGAGGCAAGAAAGGAGTTGTTGGATATTAGAGAGCATTGTCTCAGGGGGAGCTACTTTGGTAAGCTGTAGTAGGTAACAATTGTTAGCCATAGAAAGGAAGATTGCTGAGAAAATGTAAGTTTTGCATCTTGGGTGAAATATCCTTACTTCATTTAAGTTGTGACTTTAATTATGTCTATAAGTCTTGTGTTCATGAAACACAATTGGTGTAATGTTTCAATGTCCTTTAGTCTTGCAATTGGTATTGCTATGGGAATTTATTTTTTGGGCTCATGTGGAGTAACCTTGTGTGCAAATGGACATTTCTTTATGAGAGAAAGTATTAGAGTTTTCCTGGCACATTGTTCCATTTGTATATTTTTGGTACAATTAGTATTGTTTAAGAAGTGGTCCGTATTTTGAGGCTTGATCTCATGGGGAGCAGTATTGACTGTATAGATGCTTAGAAGAAGTGAGAATATAAGATGGAGTAGCAACAAATGAGAGGAGCAAGCCAAAATGCATCAACTTTGATTGGTATTTCCAACAAAAACAATATCATGAGAAATTTAATTAGTATCCATTTTTCTATAACTGACACAAAAGATGCATTGGTATGAAGAGTATTTAGTCAGCATCCATAAGGTTTCAAAGACAGGAACCACAAAAAAATAGGTAGTATATATTTAGGGGGAGAATATCACATATTACCAGTTTATGGAGCAACAACATCGTCAGTCCTGGAAGAGATTTCTGCAGAGAAGAAGGCACATCTCAACTACTAGCCATTGGTATTGAAAGCCAGTGATTGCATAAGGGAGATGAAGGCAACTTATAGCCCTTTTTTCCATTGATATCAAAGGGGGAGAGAATCTATGGAGAAGCTATGATGGCCCATGCAGAAGATAGAAATTCATTGGTGGCTTGTGCGAAGAGAAGTCTCGAAGCAACATGTGGAATGGCCATCAAAGTGAGGATGAGGATGAGGTGTTATCATCAATGCCAGAGGGGGATATTGTTCGAAAATTTTCATTGACTAACTGTTGACAAGAGTGTTGGCATTGATGTCAGTTAGACTAGCATGGATTTGTATTGCAGTAGATACTGGCATTTGAAGTCACCTAGAGGTAGTAGCAGGATTATTGGAAAGCCATAAAAAGATGAGTGTATTGGAATTTGATGTGAACCAAAGGACAAGGGTGATCCATTAATATTTGCAGGATTATGGTAGAGAATCATCATAGTAGTAGGATTATTGAGAAGCCATAAAATGATGAATATGGTGGTTAGGCGCTCAGTATTCCAAGCACAACAATCATAGTGTGGCAGATAGTTTGCACTCATATAAGAGGTAGAAAATGTGCTCCAATACTACATTGAACCCTACCCATTGGAAAGTGCTCTGGAAGAGCTGGAATAGATTTCCAACGATATACAAAAGTTCAAAAATGGACTCCTAGATCAAAAGATATGGTCTGTTGAAGTTTAGGTATTTCGAGTCTTGAGAAGGATGGATTATCGGAGCAGGAGACATATCGGAATGGAGAATACAAGCATATCGAGATCTCAGAGTAGAAAATATAGGAATATTGGGGGTTTGAGTACATTAGGACCCGATATCGAAGCATTGGAGCATGATATATCAGAGGTCGGTGAATATCGGGACATTAGAGCATGTCATGTCAGGATATTGAAAGCTGGAGGCTTTCAGAATATCGGAGGTTCAGGACATCAGACATCGGAACATCAAAGCAAGAGGTATATCAGAATATCAGAGAAGGTCGACACATTGGAACCTCAGAGTAGACCAGCATATTGAACATCATAGCAAGAGGCTTATCGGGTATCATAATATCGAAGGCTCATGATATCAAAATATCGGAAGATATTAATAAAAGTGTTTTAAGAAGTTATGATATCCAGGAGAAATTAACAAAGGATTCAGCTGTGAAACCAAGGTATAGTGGTTCCTCTTCTCTCTCTTCTGCTAGACACATGGCAGCACGATATTGGTTCTGAGAAGTTACAGTGGCAATTCATGACAACATGACAGGGCAATATGACATGACATGTGGTAGGAAGATTCAATGTTATTGGGTGGTATAGTGGGCCAAATCCGGGTGACACGCATCTCCATTAGGGAGTTTCTATGTGGTGGTAAAGGACGTCATATTAGAGGTTAGCATATCGGAGGATGAAAACATCGTAACTCTTGTGAAAATGGTGTTTGGAATGTTATGATAAAAGGGGCTTATGATGTATGTGTTGGCACTTGGTAGTGGAATATCAAAAGAACCAAGGGTTAGAGCTATAACACAGTGAGATAGAACTTCGACAAGAACCTGAAGGCTAGACACCGAAGTGGTATACTGGTAGCCACAAAACTGGTCCCATGGTGGAATAACTAGAGAGAAAAATCAAAATAAGGGGTCTAAGAGTATTGGAACTGAGTGATATCATAACATTCCTCTTTCATGAGTTAGGATATGTTGTGGCTTTGATATAACAATACAAAGGAATATGAAATATGGTGGAGTAAGGAATCAAGGACCATGATTATGCAGAGGAGTTTGTATCAGGCATAACAACAAATGTTAAAGTTCAATGGGTTAAGGAAACAAAGACCAAAATTGCACAAAGGAGTTGGTCTTAGGAGTAATAGTGACTGCCAAAGATCGTTGGGTCAAGGCAGTAAGGACCACGATTTACAAAAAAGGATGTTGGGTCTACCTTGAGTTGATACAAGCCATCTCTATGCTTCGATGCATGTCTCAGTGAATTAAATGAAGATCAAAGAAGCCATGCTAAAGTACATTCGAGCCATGTGAAATCATGAATAAGTATGGAGAACCTCAGTGAGAAGGAGATGTTTTCACAGAAAGGACTGTGCCTGGTTGAAGTGTGCAGGTGGACTAAAAATTAATTCTTAGTATGATGAAACTATTAGGTGCCCATTCTCATGTTTAATGTAGTGGTAGAGACCAAGCCAGACGCAACAAAAGAATGGAAGAGCCATGCCGAGGTACACTTGGGAGGTGTGGAAATAGGCAATAGTGGAAACATAAAGTGAAGTGAAACTATGGAACAAAACCTAGAAGCTCACATGAGCAAAGTGGGGGAAGAGGCAATAGCTTTATGTGAGTTGTGGAGAGAGCTTAGTGTGTGCATGCTCTGCTGGGTGAAAGGCCGAGTGAGATTTTTCTCTGCAAAAGGCTGAAAGTCCCTATGCAGAAGGAAAGAGACCCCAATAGTGTTAGTGCTACTATGTGAGAAGAGGTTGAGAGTGCTTGTGCAGAGGGTCAAGAGCAGCATGGTGTTGTGGTGAGAAAGGTTGAGAGAGATTATGGATCAAAGGGGATGAGTGCTGAAGGAATGATGTTAAGAGAAGAAGGCCGAGAGCTGAAAGGTATGTTGTGAGAGTAAAGGGACAAGAATAGTTGATGCTGGAGTGTGGACAGTGGGATGTGAGGAGTGAATGTTGTTGAGCAGAACAACGAGTTGTAGTAGAGTGAGCAAAAGATAGAAAAAAGCAGATATCAGGCATAGTGGCTTCCATATACAATGAAAATTAGTTCCTTATTGAATGTGGGTTGGTTCTTGCATGCAGGAAGTTGGTGCTTCCATATCTAGTGGGTGCTTAAGAAGGCTTGGGGGTTGGTGCCTCCAGCAAGTTGGTGCTTTCACAAATCTAAGGAGCTACAAGTTGTTGCTTGCAACAAATTCGTGAATTTGGTACTTCACATGGTGATTTTGGTAAGCTAGACAGGTGGCTACAAAAAGATGGAGTTGGTGCTTCCTACTATTGGGTGCTAGCAAAAAAACAAGGGGAGTTGGTGCTTCCTGTGAGTGGTGACTCACAAAACAGATTGATGTAATACAGTAACAACTCTCCTTTTACATCAATAACAACAACAAGCTTTGGTGGTTTTTTCCTGAAGGGGTTTTCACGTAAAACCTTGTGTCTCATGTGTATGATGCTCATGGTGTGTGGTTGTATGCTGATTTCATATTGCTGCCATATTATATGTTGTTTTTGATTATATGGATGGTTGCCAAGTTTGAATAAGAAAATAAATTGGCACAATGAATTGAAAATTAGCCTTAATACTGATTCACCCCCCCTCCTAGTATTAAAATTGTTTCCAACGACCCCTTCTGTACCTATTTTCACTTGACTGTACCTATTTTCACTTGATAGTTGTATAAGAAGGGATGCTTCATTTGAAGTCAATGGATTTCAGCTAGCCTAATAGTGGGAAGGAGGGATGGCTGCAGATTTTAACCAACCTCACCGTGGGAAAGGACATAAGGATTAACCTCATTATATATCTCTCAGTCAATAATATGGTGGGTCATTTTGGTACCAAGCCCATCTCAATGCCCTCTATGATATCTTGGGTGTCCGTGAGTTAGAAGCCCCCTGTTTGGATATTCCCCTTCCTTTCACATTCTAGTTAGGGGATGGTTGGATTCTATTTTTCAATGAAAGAGGATTGCTTGGTATTTCTAAATAAAAAATGGATTTAGAGGAATGAGGATTTAATTCTTAAACCATGGTCCATAAAAATCTACCATGTGCCATAACCAATGGAAAATATCAGTGTGTGAACATTGCTTCCAGTGTTTCCCCTGCATTTTTGGAGCATGGGATTTTCACTACTATAGGAAAAAAAATAGTTAAATTACACATAAAGCTGAAGTTATATTTGAATGAAACAAGTTGGAAGTTAGTTTTTCCCATAATATATGAGTGTGACACTGTATTATCATAAACAAAAAAAACCAAAATTCACTATCTATTCACAAAGGAAGTTTGGAAAGAAGTCTTGAATATTGCAAGCTTTATAAGGTTTTGTACCGATGTTGCGACATTTGTCCATGTGTTCCATATTGTGAGTGTTAGTGGAGATCATAAGGATCTCCACATATACATACATACCTTGTTCTTCTTAGAGGGGGTGCTCTTAAATTAGCGAGTGTTTCGAAAAAGTGGCCTTTGAAGATCTAGACATGTTCCTTTTATTGGTGTAAGATGATAAAAGATGGGAAGGAGCTTCTACTCTATAATTTTTCAAACACTGGCGTGAAAATAAAAATGGAAAAGAAAATATAGAATTCCCATGTACAATGGCTTGGGCATTATGATTGATTACAATATGAAAATGATTCCCATCCATATTTTATATCAAATAAAATATGCTTATGATGGTATATGGACTCGTTGAAGGCGACAATCAATACGAAAAACAAATAGCTTGACATATCCCACCTTTCCTCTGGGATTCTTCTATGGATCTATTCAAACCGATGCAAGTGATGTAGGTGACATCTTATTTATGTATAAAAGCTATTTCTTTGTCTTCAAAGTAGCTCTGGGGGCAAGACAAAATGTATCTTAGTGTTAACTATCCATAACAATGGAAATTTACCTCATTATAAGAGGTGAACAATGGGTCATTTACCATCTATTAAATAAATTTGACAGAGTAATAAGTTAATTATGATTCTCACTTTTTCCTTAGGAATAGATTGTTGCTAACCATTAATCACAACTTCAAAGAAAATTCCTTTCTACTAAATTGATAAAATGAACCTATTACCATTTCCCTAGTGTTTCAGTGCATGATATCATCTCATATGATACTAATATCCATGGCCATATACCTCAAAAGCCTTCAATTTGGACAAAATAAAAATGTGTTCAATATAGTCAACTATTAGATCTACACTCGCAAGTAGTGAAAAAACCCTTCAAATGTAAGGTGCTTGCAAATGAAAAGAAATTTTTACTCTTGAGCCCCACCCAATATAACTTACACATAGACATACAAAATAAAAAAATATCCCATTAAGGTAATCAACCCCATTTCATTATTGTAAGACATAATTAAGATTGTGCTAGAATAATATGTAGCTGAAATCCATCAGGGTGTGGTATATCCCCTAGTTGGAACACTTTTTGTGGAGATGACCTAGGTTCCAATTCAAGTGGGAGGTAAAAGTTGGATGCTCGAGGTTTATATCCCATAATGAAAGTAAAAATTACATTCTAGATCAGGTGCTCGTCTCAACCCATAAAAGTTGCAACCAAGATAGGGTGAAAGTTAAAGGGGCATATATGACCCATAGTTGAGGGGAAAGTAAGTGGCTATAATCCTAGGAATAAGCCCAAATGCTCCAATTTTATAAAAAGATGTACCCAACCCAAAAAAAACCTAGCTTACCCCAACCAATTGAGCATAGCTATTAAAAAATTTACATAAAAAAATCATCATGAAAACTTAAAAGTCTAGATCTATAACATTACAAACCCTAAATTTAACCCCTTCACTAAAACCCTATAAAATTGGTGAAAATGTGAAGTTGGGTTACACTTTTTGCCCTTTTTTGAGAAAAAACTTTCATTTTTTTCGGTTCTTCAACTTTCTGCAAGCTAAAACAATTTTTCTGTTTAGAATTTCATTTTGCGATAAAAATAAAAGTTGTTAGAAATTTTGTTAGGTTTCTATTACTTATTTTTTGGAATTTTTTGTATACATTTGATATGTCAACTTAGCGTTTCTTTGAGTGTGTTTTTTTTAACAATCAAAGGATTCATAAGAAGTCATGTTAATACGCAATGTTGTATTCTTTGAAAATTTTTGTTTTTGAGAAACAAAATGTGTTACAATAATCTAGACAGAGTCTACTTTGGGATCATCATATTTACAAAGCCAATGGATGCATATCATAATTAATAGAATTTTTTGAATTGGTCCAATATGAAAAAACTGCATATTTTGAATATGTTTCGCGATGCAAGAAATTTCTTAACATATAAGTTATAAACTAAAGATCTAAAAGCTACCCATTAGAGACGACGGACCAATGTAATGCACCATAATTTTTTTGATTTTTTTTCCAATGTATTTTGGAAGATACATAATTATGATCTCACTGAATCATATTGACCTTCAGAAATTGTTTGGACCCATTTTATTACAAAATTAATTAAAATTAGTAAATATTTTTGAAATTCCATAAAAGTTATATTTCCTGAAGTAGATTCAATTCTGAAAATGCTTGTCTTGGTTCCGACAGTTAATTCAGAATGTTTGATGGAGTTTAATCAATCCAAAGTTGTAGATACATATTCATAACTTGGCTCTGTGTAATTGCTGACACATTAGTTCGGCTGAACTCTTAAAAAAAGTTCAACCGAATTACGTTTTGCGTCGACGGCCCGTCAAGTCTAACGACATAAAATTTCGGCCGAATTTTTTTTATAAAAGTTCAGCCAAACTTTTACCTGAATTTATGTCAGCCGGAAAATACCGCAGAGCCCCTCCAAAAGAACATTTCGCGACAATATAAATTTCCGCGAAATCATTCATTATTTTTGCATATTTTCGCACATTTGGTCTGATTTTACAAAGGTCTTGGGTCTTGGTCTCATTTTGCAAAGAATTGTTTTGGGTTTTAGGACTTTTCTTGGAGGTAAATTCAAAGAACATTGGGCTTAAGGAATTTTCTTGGATGAACATTCAAAGGACCTTCTTGGAGGAACATTCAAAGGACATTTCTTGGAGGTATGTGATACATTTTTTGGATGTTTTTTGGGCTTCATTTTTTTTGAAAGTATGGATTTGGGCTTAATTTTCATGGAGGTATGTGATACATTTTTTGGATTTTTTTTGGGCATCATTTTTTTTGAAGGTATGGATTTGAGCTTAATTTCGAAAGGACTCTTTTTAGGCTTAATATCAAAGGACATTTTTTGGAAGTATTTTTTAAAGTGGCATTTTTTAAGAAGTTGGAATTAATTTTCAATGGACATTTTTTGGAGGAATTTTTTGAAGTGACATTTTTTTAGAGTACGTGTTTTGGGTTGATCTAAATCTTTTAAAATGATTTTTTAAAATAAGTTTTTGTCTAACTTTTTAAATGAAATATTTTTGTAGGACTTTGAAGGAAATATTTTGAGCTTCGTTTCACTTTTATAAGACATTTTTTTCTTGGATTTTTTGAAGTATGTAGTTTTTGCAATATTTTTAAAATGTGTTTTTTTTTAAATTAAATCTTCTGTGATGTTTTTTTAATTGAGTTTTTGTCTAAATTTTTGAAGGAAATTTTTTAAAATTCATACTCTATTATCATGGGAAATCGAAGGAATTGTACGAGAAAATATGATCGAAAAAGAGACCCTGAAGAACGTAGAGAAGAGACGAGACAATATCACAAAAGAAAGATAGAAGCACTCTCAAATATTGAAGGGGAAAATCAACCTCAACTAGAAGTTGAAGCAGGTATGTAAATGTAAATATTACGAGTTTGATATATTTAAAATTTTCGTAGTGTAAAATTTGAAGCTTAATTTTTATTTGATGAACTAATTTGAGAAATATTTTGCAATGTAAACAGATAGAGATATTCCTCAAAACATTGATGATGAGATACAAAATTTTGAAAGAGAAAGTGAAAGAGATATTGAACCAATGATTGAAGATGTTGAAAATGTTGAAAGAAATTCAACTGAAGAAATTGAATCTCAAGGTATATATATATATATATATGTTGAACACATGCACGTATTATTGAAATTATACATATATTTATTAATTTAGTTATTTATTGAATATGTAAACTTATTATATGTACTATTCATTCGAATATGTACAGATGAAATCAATGTCAATGATGAGATGTTAGAAAATGTTGACACTCACACATATGGAGATAAAAAAGCTGACCATTATATACGATATCGTGTTACCCGCATTTTTAATACGTGCTTCATAAAGGAAAATGTGACAATTCAAGCCCAAATGTTGAAAGGTCTCCTATCATTAAGGAAATTAAAAGAAGCTGCGACTTTATTGGGTATTCGCAAAATCAACCAAAGATAAAAAAATGAAGGAAAATGTGAAAAAAAATATAAATAGTGCTATAAATTCAATTAGAAGATCTAGACAGAAAAATGTTTCATTTGTACGTAGAGAAATAAATATGGTAGTGGTTTCATCAAGTACTAAAGAGAATCGCTTGGTAAAATCTATGGCACGAGCATTAGGAACCTCACGAAAAAATTTGCACAAACATCGGAAATTTCAGTTGCAAATAGATGTAAATGATGAAATCGCTTGTTGGAGAGCTATTTGTAGGCAACCATACAAAGATAGACTTGGAGAACATGTTAAAAAAATAATATATGAATATTGGAAGAAAAATTCACGTGTTTCGCCAAATGCAAGGGATGTGATGCAAAGAAGAATAGCACGAAATCAATACGAAGAAGATGAAAAACATTTCTTGGAAACCACTCAGATATAGTTGCTCAACAAGTTAAAAGAAGAGAATCCTGAAATTCATGTGTCAATCAGTGCTTTTGTTCAACAAAAACCATATTATGTAAAACCTATCACCGTATGCGACACTTGTTGTTGTCGTTATCATGTGGAATTTGAGTTATTTTATGACACATTCCTTAATTTTGGTAGAACATTTTGGAAGGATTCACCTCCTCCTTCCACTATCCGTGATTTCATATCTCAAATTCTATGTGAAAGACAAAGCGATGATCTATTTTATAAAAAGAAATGTGTTGGTGGTAAAAAATGAGATGATTGTGGAAATTTGACTAAATTTCAAAACAAATATCGTATTGATATAAATGATCAATCATTGTACAACATGAAAGTGAAATGGAAGAGATATGAATATATCCATACATCGATTCAAGGTGCAAATAGTGCTAAAATAATTGAATTACGAGAAGAAGAAATTTTTGTGATAGACTTTTTGAGAAAGTTTGAGGTAGAAATTTATAAATACACCAAGCATTCCCATAGAGCTCGATGGAAAGACTTGCAATTCAAAAAATCCCGTGAATTTTTTCCACCAGGGACCATTTTGTCAGTGATTGATTTTGCAGAAAACTACACATTTGTTCCACAAAAAGAAATTCAGAGTGAATACTATCATTCTGACCAAGTCTCCATGCTTTTCCATATTCTATATAGACATGCTGAACAAAAAATCGATCATATAGAAAGCACCAGTCAAAATTGACATGTTATTAAAGAATATCACTTTTATATTAGTGATGATCATACACATGATACATATTTTGTACAACACTATTTTGGAAAGATTTATGATTCCTTGAAAAGTTGGGGAATAACATTCAATGAACATTGGATATGGTCAGATGGATGCGCAGGTCAATTAAAATCTTCACGATCATTCTTTTGGTTGTGTTGTCTTCAATAGAAAACCTGCATTAAACATTGTTGGAATTTCTTCGAGACTGGTCATGGAAAAGGAGAACATGACGGTGCAGGGGCATGCATAAAATGAGCACTTCGAAGATGTTAAATGAATCCCTCTGCAATCCGACTTGTGGACACTAAAGAATTTTTTCAATGGTGCATCGCTGCTCTAAGCCATGAGACTAACCGATCAAGGGAAGTGCGAAGGTACATTCATTTTAATTTTTATTGGATATCTAATTTTAAACAGTGTACATTTATCACAATTTGATTATCTTCTATTGATTATCTTTGATTGTATTTTGATATCATATTTACATTCTTCTTTGAATTTTCCATATAAAGGTTTTTTTGGCATATTGGGATCAAAGAAGTAGATAGATCAATTGGAAATGATGTTGAAACAATAAAAGGGACTCGAAAATTGCATTCAATTAAAACAAAGTTGTCCACAAATTTGTTTGCATTGGATAAAAGAAAATATTCTTTTTTTTCATGTTTGCATAGACAACACAGAATCCAATGACGTTTGTGAAAAGAAAATGTATGTAAAATATTGGAAATATACAAAGCTAAATACAAAGGGAAAAATGTCCGTTTCAATGTTTGAAGAAATGCAATCAGAGGAGACTAAAATATCATCTGATGGTGATCAAGTTTCTGATCTTGTTAGAGAAGGTAACATTTGAATTACTTTCAAATGATAAAGATCTATAAATAAATTTAAATACATAAGTTTGTTAAGTTTGTTTTATTGTGCAGGAGATGTTTTTGCTGTAATTGCACCTGTTGACAACAATGAAAATGTGAAGTATTATTTGATGTGTTGCACTGAATGAAAAATGAAATTATTAGAAAACTATAATGATCACGGGTGTTAGGACCTCACAATGTACCATTTTTACTATACATTTTGACACCATCTTACCCTTTATAGCTATATTCAGAAAATGTTACATTATCATTTTTATCCATTTCATCCAAAGGTATATGAAATCCTTCTCTTTACTATATGTTTAATCTGTTTACATATAATTACACATTACTCTTATATTTCATTATTAATCGAAGGTAGATTGTTGCTAACACAAGTCTAAAAGATCGCAGATAATTTATGATAAGGAACGTGCTGTGCTGAAACAATCGGCTGTTGCTGAAACAATCGACTCCGTTGCTGAAACAGTCAGCGGGCACGTAAATTCCGTCACTGCTTGTGATTTTCGATTTTGAAAGAGTATTTTGGGAACAATGGCAACAAGATGAAGACAAGCAAGAAAGTTGTTACACGAATTATTCTGAAGCCAGTACTTTTTCTGTATCTGTTGTAACAATATTTTTCTATGGAAGAATAGAAGGACCCTGTTTTAAGATAGAAGAACAAATCTGGATAAATATAGATTTGCTCTAATGTAACTGTAATAGATGTATCCTCTTTAAAAAGAGGAGACATCATCATTAGAAGGGGAGTTAGAGACTACATGAGAAACATTATTTTGAGCGGAAAGGAGCAAGACTCCATTGTAATGTATCATTCCTTTTTGACAGATGAATAAAGGTTTATTTTGAGCGCTTCAACTTAACTCTTTTCTCTAGGGAATCTTGTGAGAAGGAAAGGGCCTGCCTTCATCACAAGATTCACCCGATTGCTCCTGTAGTTTGTTGAATTTATTTATGATATTTGCACCTTAATTTAACTCTGTTTACTGAATAATTATTTGCATAGTTCTGTAGTTCTTTAGCATTCTGTTTTCTTTAACGCTGCATGAGTTTGGTAACGTTCATTCTTAAAGAAGCCAAGAGATCTTTTTCTGTTATCTGTTTGAATGCATGATTGATGCTGGGAAACAGGTGTTGAAGATTCCTGTGCAAAGGAATAGGGTCCTGTTCCCATAAGTTGACTCTCTTTTTCCTGCAGTGTGATTAGTATCAGGAGACAGGTGCTGAAGATTCCTGTTTATGGGAATAGGGTCCTTTTTTCTTGGATTGATCTTTTCTACAGTGTGATTAGTGTCAGGCGATAGGTGCTAAAGTTCCTGTTTGGAGGAATAGGGTCCTGTTCCCTGTTACGGTTGATTGGTTTCCTTTCCCGCAGAGTCATTTCTTTTCATTATCTTTCCTTAGGATTCTTTTAATGAAAGACTGCAATAGGGGAATTGCTTCTGCTGTAACACAAGTAGACTTCAGCTTTGTTAAAGCAGGGTGTGAATAGTTAGATTTGTATGATTGATAATTGTGTGATTTTTACTACAACATTATCTTGCTTTTGGAATTGAGCATATCCAGTGCGTGATTGTCTTTGGAATAAACAGACCTTCCCGGGTTGACAATTTATGTGGAGCTTGAATTGTTAAAAAAATTAAAGCGACCAACATTTTGGCGCCGTTGCTAGGGAAGGCAATTATAGATTTCAAAAGCATTAATACTTTCTTTCTAGATGTGCAGATTGTATGAGAGGACGCGGAACCCAGAAGAAAACTAATCCTACAGGTGGCAAGGGTAAAGGAAGGGGAGGAAGAAAGACTTTCATTGACGATATTGTATCAAAGGCTGAATCATCACAGAGATTAAGTTCTCGAAGACCAAAACTTCAGCACTCCCCTCAATCATATTACAAAACAGAGGAAGTTCTGGGTCCTGAAAACATAGAAGAACCCGTAACGGATATTAAAGAACCAGCAATCACTGCTGGAGGATCAGAAGAAAGTGCTATCAATTCAGCAGAGCACGTTGAGGAATTAATAGAGAGTATTGGACGACTGGTGGAAAACATTGAAGAACCAGTAGAAGATTTTGAGGATCGAGCAAGTGCAGTAGGAGAACAACCAATGGAAGGAAACAACGAAGAATTCTTTGGTGGAGGACGTGTAGATCCTGAAGGAGAAGGAAGGGATGAAAATTCTCTCTCTACCTTGGGATTTCCTATCAGTGATCTCCCTAGAGGAACAACCCCTATGAAGAATATTCCATTGTCAGCTTTACCCAACTTCCATGGTTTATCCTCTGAAGATCCGGATGAATTTCTTTTTGAATTTGATATATTATGCAGAAGTTATGATTATGTTACTAATGCTCAGAAGTTGAAACTGTTTACAAAAACATTAAAATGAAATGCTTTAAGATGGTTCATGAGCCTTAGAAGTCAGGTAATCACAACATGGGAACATATGAAACATAAATTTCTGCTTAAATATCAAAACTATTGTTGGACGAGAGAAAAGAGGGACGAACTATTCAACATGGCACAAAAGCCGAACGAGAATATGGAGGACTATGTGGAAAGGCTGCAGTATAATCTGCAGAGATCCGATCATCCGAATATAAGTAAAGAAATTCGTAAAACAATATTACTTAGAGGATTAAGGGATGATTGTTTAGACATGTTAAACATGCTTGGCAAGGGAGATATATCTAAAGAATCATATGATGAGATTGTTGAACTTTGTAAAAGATGTTCAAGAGGAGCTGCAAAGAACAGAGTAAGTAACAGAGATCCCACCTATTCAAGAGTGCAGAAATCAGCCAATGGGGGAGCAACAAGAGCTGAAATAGGTAATTTACTTGAAGAATTTAAAACTAAAATGTTAAGTTCTTTCGCTTCACAAATTGACACCTTGCAGGTTAAAAAGAAGCAGGCTGAAGCAGAAGCAGCTTTGGCTATCTTTTGCCCTAAATGCAAAGACAAAAATCCACTAAGGGAATGCCCATTGGACAAAATACCAATCTGCACCCTTTGTGAGAAAGATCATGAAACACAGTAATGTCCCTCTCTACCAGGAATAAAGGCAGCACTGCAGCCAATGGAAGAAGAAGCTGAAGCAGTTTACCTGCTAACACAAAGAAGAAAATGGCAACCAAAAGGACAAGGTATGAATTCTAGTATGCCATTTAATCGTTGGAATAATTATTCTGCTTTCAGTCAGAAAAATTACCCTCCCTTTAATCAAATGCAATACCCACCCTTTAATCAGATGAACTTCCCACCCATGCGACAATCAAACCCTCCCTTTGTTGATTCTACAATGTGGACTCCTTGGCCCCCACAACAACCATCTTATTTTAATCCTTGGAATTCAAATTGGAGAAGCCAACAACTCCCGTATACAAATAAATTTCCTCAATTTCAACAACCACTTCCTCTACCATCAAATGCTCCACCAAATAATCAAATGAGACCCCAGCTACCTGTGCAACCAAATCCTAACCCCAATAATAAAGTTTTGCAAGTCATTGATATTCAGAATCAGCCTACATTTCCTACTATGCAATGTAATGATATTCATTTGAGATCCGGGAAAATAGTAGAACCTATCATCGATGATATAACCTCTTCTGATTCTGATAAAGATGAAACTGAGAAACATAAAAAAGCACAACCACCCTTTAACAAGGGTATTGAAATAACAGAACCACCATTCCCCGAGCGTTTAGTTTTAACTAAAACGCCTGAAACACCTGCTTTTAATATTTTAGGGGAATTGCAAAATTTGTATGTTAAAATTCCACTTTTACAGGCACTAAAAGATTTACCAATTTATGCCAGAACCATAAGGGACATTTGTGTTAAGAAACCTGGTAGGAAAACTAAAGATCCCCTTACATTTCATGTGATGGGTGACTTATCTGCATTAATGTCTGGAAAAACCCCTCCTGTGAAATATGGTGACCCCAGCCATCCTACTGTGACAGTTCAAATTGGTAAAACAATGATTCCTCAAGTTCTGGTAGATCTAGGTGCTGCAATAAACATTATGACTCTTGAAACTTCACAGTTGTTACAGATGAATAACACAATCAGAGATACACCAACTATCCTAGAGTTAGCTGACCATTCTACAATTAAACCAAAAGGAGTTGTTGAAGATCTAGTTATCTCAGTTGAATCCTGGAATTACCCAGCTGATTTTTTCGTATTACAAGCTAAAAAAAAGCTGGGGGGACACCCTTTAATTCTGGGGAGGCCATGGCTGGCCACAGCCGATGCCTTTATCAGTTGCAGATCCGGTTCAATGAAAATTTCTAATGTTTATGAAACCAAACAGCTTACTCTTTATCCTCATGCCACACCTATAATTAATAATGAAGATTCTGTGTGGATGGATTATGATGATAATACTATTCAGCCCATTTTAACTATCGGAAAAGCCTTAACTCTTAAAGACAACACGGAGGATGAAATAATTAATAATTTTATTTGTGAACCTTCCTCTGTAATTGCTGAAACACACAATCAATTGACTGCAATTTTTGAAACAGATACCCAGGAAAAGATTGAATCTGAAGATGTATCTCAGACATTAACCACCATCTCATCTAAAAGCATAACAGTCGAAATCGAACCTGGCAAGACATTAAACATAAATCCTGATCTAACAGTTGCTGAAACACAACAGTTAATGAAGTTATTACGAGAAAATAAGGAAGCATTTGCATGGGATTACACAGATATGAAAGGAATCTCTTCTGAATTATGTACTCACCGAATTTATATTAAAGAAGGATGCCGACCAGTCTGTCAACCCCAAAGACGAATGAACCCTAATTTAAGAGAAATTTTTAAAGAAGAACTTCAGAAATTGCTCAATGCAGGATTTATATACCCCATATCTGACAGTGAATGGGTTTCCCCATTGGTAATAGTCCCTAAGAAAAACGGGAAATGGAGAGTGTGTGTTGATTACAGAGCCTTAAACAAAGCTACTCAAAAGGATCACTTTCCTTTACCTTTCATTGATCAGGTGTTGGATAGTCTGCTAGGGAAGAAATTCTTTTATTTTCTAGATGGATTCAGTGGGTATAACCAAATTAGAATTGCACCCCAAGACCAGGACAAGACCACTTCACTAGTCCTTGGGGAACTTTTGCTTATAGAGTTCTTCCATTTGGACTATGTAACGCGCCAGCAAATTTTCAGAGGGCTATTATAGGAATCTTTTCTGATATGCTGAATGACTCTATGGAAATATTTATGGATTATTTTACTCCTTATGGTACGTCTTTTGAAGATGCATTACAAAATCTTGAGAAGGTACTTAAACGTTGTATCCAAGCTCACCTCTCCCTAAGTACTGAAAATTGTCATATGATGATGAGTGAAGGAGTAGTGCTTGGACATTTTATTTCATCTCAAGGCATTCAGGTAGACCCATCCAAAATACTGGTCATTCAGAATCTTTCTGTTCCTAAAACGCAAACTGATGTGAGAAGTTTTCTAGGACATGCTGGATACTACAAAAGATTTATTAAGGATTTTTCTAAGATAGCGTCTCCATTATTTGTGTTGCTTATGAAAAATTCTGAATTTAAGTGGACTAATTTTTGTCAGAAAGCCTTTGAAGAACTCAAGCATCAGTTATCTATCGCTCCTATTTTAAGGGGACCTGATTGGGCCCTCCCCTTTCATATATCTTTTGATGCTTCAGACACTGCAATTGGAGCTGTCTTGGGACAAGAGGAAAATCATCTTCCTTATGCTATCTATTTTATCAGTAAGAACATGACCCCTGCTGAGCTTAATTATACAGTTACCAAAAAAGAGTTTCTTGCAGTAATTTATGCCATTAATAAATTTCGACATTATATCACTGTTTATTCTACTTTTGTCCACACTGATCACTCAGCTATTAAATATTTAATGAAAAAATCCGTCACAAATGCTCGAGTTACCAGATGGTTATTGTTACTGCACGAATTTGATATTACAATTGTAGATCGGCCTGGTAAGGAAAATGTGGTGGCTGATTTCCTTTCACGGTTAAAAACTGATAATAATATTCTAGTAGATGATTCCTTTCCTGATGAGTATTTATTTGCAGTCTCTGCTCACTCTCCGTGGTATGCAGATATTGCCAATTATTTAGTTGCAAGATAATTACCATCACACCTGTCATACAGAGAAAAGAGAAGAATTGTTCAACAAAGTGCCAGGTATAGCTGGATAAGTGGGTGTATTTTCTACACAGGTCTTGATCAGAAAATCTGAAGATGCATTAGGGAGGATGAAGTGTACGACATATTAAAATCTTGTCATGATGGCCCTTGCAGAGGGCATTTTGCTGATAAAAGAACAACACACAAAATTTTGAGGATGGGTTACTATTGGCCCTCATTATTTAAGGATGCAAAGAAATATGTGAGGGCTTGTGACAGCTGTCAGCGAATGGGTCAACCCAATCATAGAGATCAAATGCCATTAAACCCCTAGGTAGTATCGAAACCATTTGAAAGATGGGCCTTGGATTTCATAGGACCCATTAATCCTCCATCCAATCAAAGAACTTATATATTAGTCTCTAAAGACTATATGACTAAATGGGTGGAGGCCAAAGCACTTATTAGAGCCAATGAAGAAGCTGTCCTAGCTTTCTTATTTGAAGAGATCTTCACTAGATTTGGAATTCCTAGAGAGCTAGTTACAGATGGAGGACCTCCATTCAATTCTCATGGTTTTAAATCTACCCTTCAGAAATATCATATTCATCGTAGAATGACTACACCATACCACCCCCAGGACAATGGGCAGGTGGAAAGCACAAATAAAGTATTAGAAGCCATTCTAACCAAAACAATGAAGGATAACCGGAAGGATTGGTCTCAAAGGCTCCCTGAAGCACTATGGGCTTACAGAACTACCTGGAGAAATACTACAGGTTTTTCTCCCTATAAATTGGTTTATGGTAAAAATGCTGTTTTTCCTGTGGAATTTGAAATTAAAACTTTAAGAACTACTTTATTTGTTAACCTTGATTTGACTGATGTGCAGACAGCTAGGTTGCAACAGCTTCTTGAATTGGATGAAAATAGATTAGATGCCATTCACCAAACAACCATGATTCAACAACAAAGAATGAAATGGCATGATAAAATCATCAAACACAAGCAGTTCCAAAAAGGTAATTGGGCCTTATTATATGACTCTCGGTTTGAAAACTTTCAGCGTAAGCTACGTCCACGATGGCTTGGACCATATGAAGTAGATGTTTTTTTTCCTAATGGCACAGTAAGACTTTTAACAATTGATGATTCTAAAACACCTCTACTAGTGAATGGTCATAGGCTTCGTTTGTACCAGCGCCCTGTTTCTAAAGTAGATTTCAAGGCTGCTTGCATGACTTATACACATTATCTTTTTCTAGGGGAGTCTTCTGCTCCTCACAACATTTAATTTTCTGCACTGTATTTCTAGCATTAGATTAGATTAAAAACTAATAATCCCTGTCAAGGGTTGGCATGTTACAATTGAATTTTGCAGATTATGGAAGAAATCATTAAGGAGGACAAATTCATCACAAGAAGATCTGAAGCTTCAATCATAGAAGCTTTGTTCCCTTCATTTCAACCCATTCCCCAGCAATATCCCTTTTATCACTTATCCCATTACTCCATCTTCTTTTTTTTCATTTTTCTCCATTTCTACCTATTCCCGAAACACCATCTTTTAGCCAGTATTTCCCATTCCCTACTGCTGAAATTATCCCTCAGCAAGTACTTCTCCCAATTTTCTTAAATCTAAATCATTACATTCCATTTTCCTTATTTTTCCCTTTGCTGAAACACCACTTTCAGCAACGTGCTATTCATTTTTCCATTGCTGAAACACCACTTTCAGCAACCTGTCATTATTAAAACACCATTTCTTTCCTCTACTACACAAGTTTTTCAGTTCTCCACTTTTATTCTTCAGATCCCATGGGTGAATATTATTTAGTATTGAGCAGATCTTGATATGCTCCTGTTTATACATTCCAGAGAAATTTAAAGATTCTTCCATCAGTATCAAGCCATTATGAAGCACTCTATACTTCGAATTATAAAAACAGAGGTAAAAATATAAGGTATGTGGTTTTTATGTAATACAGTTAAATAATATTTTAAAGAGAGGATCTTGCTCACAATGATTACAATCCCCGCACACTTAAACATCATTTCATCATACGTAAGGGGGGGAATTTCGAAAACTGAATCATCATTCCACACCATCCAATCCACCGTCACTTCTCATATCCATTATTTCCGCCGTCATTGAGACTCCATATCCTCAGTTGCAACGATTAGCTTGATCAAAGCCCGTGTTTTTGTTCTCTGCGCCTTTGCATGTGACTCAAGTTAGTAGCTATGGGAGGTTCGGCCATCAGACATGAGCCTGGCTCGATAACTCTTCTTGAATTATTCCCGGAGGCCTACCAAATTTTTCAGCAGGCAGGATGGATAACATACTTTGAAAGGTTAGGAGAATTTGATCCTCAACAAGTTTTAGAGTTTGTGCAGAATTTTCAGGAAGATTACTCCGTGGTCCAATGGGTCCAAATTTCAGTTACAGAGGAAGATATAGCACAAGTTTCAGGGTTGCGAGTTACAGGTGCTCACTGGTTTAGCAGGAAACAAGTCATTTTAAATGCACAGCAGGACTTCCTTCTTCCAGAGGAACAGGTTGAGAATAAAGGCCGCGGTATAAGTCTGCATTCATTACCTCGCCCATGGCCAACAGTAGCTGAATTCATCAAGCACTATTTGAATTGCGAGGGGCGTTACCAGGTAGTTTATCAACACGATTTTGTTTTAATGAATCATTTGCGGCATGGTCGATTAGTTAATATTCCTTATTATCTGCTTGGATGTATTAAAAACATGTCATATTACTGTAGATGGGTAAAATTCCCATCACTATCCCTTACCCATCATCGCTTATGTCAATTATTAATTCAGAGGGGTTTTGCTCAGCAAAATCCCCCTCTGAATAATCCACTCCTCCTTCTCCAGCAAGCCCTTGAAATTCCCCAACAAGCCGAAATTACCCAAGAAACTCCCGAAAGCTCTTATGAATGGCAACTGGAAGATATTCCTGATCCCCCATTAATCCCATCTTCAGAACCAGTTGACCCACCCCCAAGTTCATCCCATTTAGCAGAGTCACCCCTTCCCACTATCCACATCTCTAGCGATGACTCTCAAGCTGAAACACCCCCACCTCCCCCTACCCATAAAAGGAAAAGATGAACCCCAATAGTCTCTGTCTCAAAAAGACAAACAAGGGCCACATCCCAAGCTGTCAACTCTTCCGATAGCCCTTCCCCTAGAAAATAATCTTCTCATAAAAATAAAAGGAAAGTCACTGAATTTTCTGCTTTCCTACCTAGGAGGAAAATGAAAATGACTGTTGAAACTGAAGTCACTCCCATTTCCCCTGACCCTGCGACTATCTTGTTAAAACTCCAATCCTCATCACCATTCCAAATTCCCCAACCATTACCCGTCTCGTCCTGTGGCACTGCTCCACAAGAACCAGATGCCCAGGGTAATATGACATCATTTACTACTCAAACAGTAACTGCTCCACAACAACCAGTTACTCACCCAGAAGCTGAAACACAAGAACCAGCTACTGAGGTGCAAAAATCATACACCAAGCATGATAATATAAGGAAACCAGCTGTAGCTGAAACACAAGAACCAGCTACAGCTGTGGATCAGCAATCAACTCCAGCAAAATCAACCAACACACAGGGTTCACTCACTATGGCATCTTTAATGGAGGAAAATGAATTTTTGAAGTCAGAACTAGAGGCCTATAAAAAGGAGTTGGTAATGGCAAGGGACGCCTTTGACAGAGAATTAAATCTCTACATGTTGGCACATACAGCATTAGCACAAAAGAATGACCCATGTAAGGAATACATGTGCCATGAATGTGGAAACATTTACCAACAGGCAGGATACAAAATAGTCAAAATCTCAGTGCCTGAGGCATCCACATCAGTTGCAATCAAAGAAGAACGCCCTACTGTCACACAAGAACTAGTAGGGCCCTCAAAAAGTCTGGAAAAATAAACCAAGCCATAGATATCCTGCCCTGTGTTGGTCATCTCAGCCACTCAGACGATGCCCCAACCCAGTACTTACAATGTCGGGACTCAGACTCCACCATGGAAACAATTGGAAATAATGAATAACTAGAAAAAGCAGTATGTTGTGGATCAGGATAAAATATTACAACAGCATAAGTTGGCCTGGCAGAATCAGATGTATGCCAACTGGGATAATTGGGAGCAGACACTCCAACAGCTCAAGGATTCTAAGAAAGAAATCAAGGAGTTAAAAGATAAACTGGTTTTAGTGTTTTCATTAGTACAAAAATTGTTAGCCACCAGGAAACCTTCCTTGAATTATTCTCTGTTCCTTTCTGAACTCCTTGTTTATTTTCAATTGAAGGCAATTAAGGATGGGAGACCTCATGAGTTGCTCACAGTGGAACAATTTGTCAAAACATTTGCTGAGGCCCCCGCTAGTGACCAACATTTGTTATGTGAACTTTATCTTCATAATGAGGCTATGCCTGACAATAGAAAGGTCAACCTCAATCCAATTGTTGGTGATATACAAATTAGGGAATTTGTTTCATTTCTTGCCAATCAAATCACATGGCAAACTTCTTTTATTGCAAGTAGGCATAATGAGGATAATCGCCTCCTGTGGATAAGACCAAAACCCTCAAATCCGGCCATTTTTGTAGCAGAATACCATCGATTTTTGCAGAAGCCAGGAATGCACAGGTACATACAACAATTGCAATCCTCAATACTCCTCAAGTGTCATTAGTTAATCAGAGTTAAAGAGACTGCTGCCTTGAAGGCCAACACCATGTTCTGGCAATAGTCCTGTAAGGAAAGACAAGAATATAATCCTTTTGGCCCTGATAATCTTCAAACTGCACTATCCAGGGTACCAAACTATATCAAATGCATTCAGCAATGTGCTGAGAATTGGATTGGTTATCATTTTCACTTCCCTGCCTTATGGATGCCGGCAGAACAATATCAGTCTCACTACAAATTGGCTAATAGGTACGAGGCAGTAGCATGGCAGAAACTGCAGAATAACCAGGGATTCAGATCTTCGACAGAAGCCACCTTCCATAGTTATTGCTTGAGTAACTTGCATGCAAAGAGTCAGTACTCAGACTCTGACTCAGATTAAAAGTTGCTTGAGGACATGCAACCCTTTCAGCTAGGGGGGATGTTAGGACCTCACAATGTACCATTTTTACTATACATTTTGACACCATCTTACCCTTTATAGCTATATTCAAAAAAGGTTACATTATCATTTTTATCCATTTCATCCAAAGGTATATGAAATCCTTCTCTTTAGTATATGTTTAATTTGTTTACATATAATTCCACATTACTCTTATATTTCATTATTAATCGAAGGTAGATTGTTGCTAACACAAGTCTAAAAGATCGCAGATAATTTATGATAAGGAACATGCTGTGCTGAAACAATCGGCCGTTGCTGAAATAGTCGACTCCATTGCTGAAACAGTCAGCGGGCACGTAAATTTCGTCACTGCTCGTGATTTGCGATTTTGAAAGAGTATTTTGGGAACAATGGAAACAAGATGAAGACAAGCAAGAAAGTTGTTACACGAATTATTCTAAAGCCAGTACTTTTTCTGTATCTGTTGTAACAATATTTTTCTATGGAAGAATAGAAGGACCTTGTTTTAAGATAGAAGAATAGATCTGGATAAATATAGATTTTCTCTAATGTAACTGTAATAGATGTCTCTTCTTTAAAAAGAGGAGACATCATCATTAGAAGGGGAGTTAGAGACTACAGGAGAAACATTATTTTGAGTGAAAGGAGCAAGACTCCATTGTAATGTATCATTCCTTTTTGACAGATGAATAAAGGTTTCTTTTGAGCGCTTCAATTTAACTCTTTTCCCTGGGGAATCTTGTGAGAAGGAAAGGGCCCGCCTTCATCACAAGATTCACCCGATTGCTCCTGTATTTTGTTGAATTTATTTATGATATTTTCACCTTAATTTAACTCTGTTTACTGAATCATTATTTTCATAGTTCTGTAGTTCTTTAGCACTCTGTTTTCTTTAACGCTGCATGAGTTTGGTAACGTTCATTCTTAAAGAAGCCAAGAGATCTTTTTTTGTTATCTGTTTGAATGCATGATTGATGCTGGGAAACAGGTGCTGAAGATTCCTGTGCAAAGGAATAGGGTCCTGTTCCCATAAGTTCACTCTCTTTTTCCTACAGTGTGATTAGTATTAGGAGACAGGTGCTGAAGATTCCTGTTTATGGGAATAGGGTCCTGTTTTCTTGGATTGATCTTTTCTACAGTGTGATTAGTGTCAGGCGACAGGTGCTGAAGTTCCTGTTTGGAGGAATAGGGTCCTGTTCCCTGTTACGGTTGATTGGTTTCCTTTCCTGCAGAGTCATTTCTTTTCATTATCTTTCCTTAGGATTCTTTTAATGAAAGACTGCAATAGGGGAATTGCTTCTGCTGTAACACAAGTAGACTTCAGCTTTGTTAAAGCAGGGTGTGAATAGTTAGATTTGTATGATTGATAATTGTGTGATTTTTACTACAAAATTATCTTGCTTTTGGAATTGAGCATATCCAGTACGTGATTATCTTTGGAATAAACAGACCTTCCCGGGTTGAAAATTTATGTGGAGCTTGAATTGTTAAAACAATTAAAGCGACCAACAATAGGTTTCCATATGAAAGAGGATCTATTATACTGAAAGGATATTTTTTCAGACAAACTAATCAAAGTGGAGATTTTGTTTACTTTGAAGACTATGAACATGATGTCATAAGTTTTCAATATAGTCACTTGGTGTGTGTAACACGCATAAAGTTGATAGAGGTTCAATCAAATAAAAAAACGAAAATTAAGAAATGGAAAATGTCAAAATCTGATCATGAACGGATCATTGAAGATGGAATTCCATTGGAATTTTTTTGATTGAACTGCCCAATAATTTCTTCTCTTTGGATTATGTTTTATAACTTCTAGAACTCAGCTAAAACTTGAGCTGCCTTGTTATGTTATTTGTGCAAGTGTTTGCACATGTACAAATTCTTTTGGTACATGCACACTAGGATTAACTGAAAGTAGCTTTTCTATACATGCATTGATGAAAAATGTTGCATGTATTGGATATATATATATATATATATATATTTTCTAGAATAAAATTAATTGTTCAAGTAGTTTTACTATATGTGCATTGATGAAAAATGTTTCATGTACTGAATATATGTGTTCTAGAATGCAATTAACTAAAAGTAGTTTTTCTATGTACATTGATGAAAAATGTTGCACGTACTGGATATATACACAGACTAAATGTGACCAATTTTTCTTGTGGGATTTTCTGCTAAAAAGTATGGAATGTAAATAAATCATCCACAATATAGTTTTGTACGAAGATTCCTTTCAGACAAGAGACTCGGAGCACTTCTCTGACTTTTGGTGGGATTTGACCCACATCTCTATTCCTGATAGAAAATCTAGTACAAAATTTGTTTGTCCAATGGTGGCATATGTTCTAGGCAATTAACTGAAAGTAGCTTTTCTATGTGCATTGATGAAAAATGTTGCACGTATTGGATATATATATATATATATATATATATTCTAGAATACAATTAATTGTTCAAGTAGTTTTCCCATGTGCATTGATGAAAAATGTTTCACGTACTGAATATATATGTTCTAGAATGAAATTAAATGAATGTCATCAATTTACCAATTTATAAATCAACAAGATTACCAAGTATATATATATATATATATATATATATATATATATATATATATATATATATATATGTTCAAGAATTCAATTAATTGTTCAAGTAGTTTTCCCATGTGCATTGATGAAAAATGTTTCACATACTGAATATATATATGTTCTAGAATGCAATTAATTGAATGTCATCAATTTACCAATTTATAAATCAACAAGGCTACCTAGTTGAGTGCATTAATGAAATTGACCCCAATTCAACAAACATATATCTACTTCTTATATTTCCAACCAAAATTAAAGGGATTTATATGGGAAAGAGGTAGAACATATAGCCCATCAACTACTTTTTAGAGGTCAATGAAGGTATCATCATGTGGGAAAATGTTTGGAACACTTGATTGTACTTGAAAGTAATCTTAAGATTATTTTTTATCTCTACATGCTCTTGTTTGAGTGAAAAATTTTCCAATGGAAAGAACATAGCTTTTCAATCCAACTAACCATATCAATTGAGCTCTATTTGAAAAAAAAAAGTAAAAAAAACCAAAAATCCAACAAAATAGCATCCTTGGTTGTTATTTTTTATTGGAATAGCTAAATCATATTAAGGATTCTCTTCATTGAAATTGTTTTTGGACGGAGAATCCTTAATATGATTTAGTTATTCCAATAAAAAATGACAACCACGAATGTTATTTTGCTGACATGTTTTGTTGGCATGTTAGCTTTTCTTTACTCTTTTTTCAAATAGAGCTCAATTGATATGGTTAGTTGGATTGAAAAGCTATGTTCTTCCCATCGGAAATTTTTTCACTCAAACAAGAGTATGTAGAGATCAAAATCAATCTTAAGATTACTTGAGTACAATCAAGTGTTCCAAACATTTTCCCACATGATTAAAAATCGTATTGGTTGAGCTTCTCTGACCTTTTCCATTTCACTAGATACCTTCATTGACCTCTAAAAAGTAGTTGATGGGCTATATGTTCTATCTCTCTTTCCCATATAAATCCCTTTAATTGTATTGGAAAGATAAGAAGTACATATATGTTTGTTGAATTGGGGTCAATTTCATTAATGCACTCAACTAGGAAGCCTTGTTGATTTATAAATTGGTAAATTGATGACATTAGTAATCACCTAAATCTACACTTTGGATGAGTGAATTTATCAAAAGAAAATTACCTTGAGTTATTATATGGAGAAGAAATTTAACCTTTCTATCCTGTGAATAAGATGAACTATTTCAGATTTTCCCTTTTTGAATTTTGTTCAACTAGTGAAATGCTTATGCAATATTTAACCTTTCTATCTCTTTGAATATGATATGATTTTCCTTTTTAAGTTTTATTCAATTGGTGAAACTACTATGCACTACTTGATGTGTGAAACTCACAACATTACTTCACATGCCAAATGTACTTCAACCATCCAAAACTTGAGTTTTAAAAACTTTTTGATCATATCAAAAAATTACTTCACATGTCATGCCAATTGTAGTTCAACTATCCAATAAAAACATTTAACATTATATCACATGCCAAATGTAGATCAACCATCCAAAACTTAATTTTAATTTAACAAAAAATTATGGATCACAACATTACTTCACATGCCAAATGTACTTCAACCATCCAAAACTTGAGTTTTAAAAACTTTTTGATTATATCAAAACATTAATTTCACATGTCATGCCAATTGTAGTTCAAATATCCAATAAAAAAATTTAACATTATATCACATGCCAAATGTTGATCAACCATCCAAAACTTAAATTTTTCAATTTAAGTAAAAATTATAGATCACAACATTACTTCACATGCCAAATGTACTTCAACCATCAAAAACTTGAGTTTTAAAAACTTTTTGATTATGTCAAAACATTACTTCACATGTCATGCCAATTGTATTTCAACCATCCAATAAAAACATTTAACATTATATCACATGCCAAATGTAGATCAACCATCCAAAACTTAACTTTTAATTTAAGAAAAAATTATAGATCACAACATTAATTCACATGCCAAATGTACTTCAACCATCCAAAACTTAAGTTTAAAAAACAAAGCAAATTATAACACAACATTACTTCACATGCCAAATGTAGTTCAAAAGAAAAACATTAATTTATAGATCACAACATTACTAGTAGTTCAACTATCCAAAACTTAAGTTTTAAAACCCAAACAAATTATAGCATAACATTACTTCACATTCACATGCCAAAAGTACTTCAACCATCCAAAACTTAACTTGTAAAAACAAAACAAATTATATTAACACAATAAAATATGTCCAAAAATTGTAGATCTCACAAGTGTATATATATATATATATATATGACTGCATCTAGATAATATATAATTTAAGATTAGAAATTCCAATCAAATCTAGAAATCATCCATCAAATACAGATGGATGTAGTGTCTTTCCTAGTAGAGTCTCAATCCATGAGCTATCTTGCGAAGCATGGGGAACCTGTACACAATGCACGTACAAACATTAAAATTTGATGATTTAAAAATGAGTGAGAATATATAGAACTTCATGTAATAAATAAATAAAAACAAAAAAATCATGCAATACCTCATGAGGTTCCCTCTCCATTTGTTGCTCGTCACCTACAACTTCCCCCGTGGGAACATCTCCAATAGTAAACTGTACGATATACATGTACAATTATATATCTATATATATAAACTTATTTTCAATAATATTAAAAAAAAAATAAACAACTTATTCAAATGGTTGAAATGTTGTGGATGTTCCTATCTCCATTGCTAGAGTCCGTGGAGAAAAGAAATCCTCTATAGAAACCTAAAATTAAAAAATTTAATTTAAGTACATTTAAAATAACTCAAGACAAAGATCTCAATTTATAGTAAAACTTTTAAACTTCAATTTATAAATTATAAATTAAAAACATATATATTTAAAAGTGAAAAATTGAATACTTCTGCACGTGGATTTGGTAGATCTGGCACATCTCCTAAGAGCGGCTCCAAAATAAAATCTCCAAAAACCTAAAATTCAAAAAAATTAAAATAACTCAAAATATAGACATCTCAATTTTTATTGGAACTTTTTTAGGTGGAATATATATAACTTAAAAACATATAAATTTTAAAAGTGAAAAATTGTCCATACTTGTTATGAAATTGGCACATCTCCTAAGGAAGTAGAAGGTACATATCCTAAGGAAGAAGAAGGTACCGCCATCCCAAAAACATCAGACGGAATCAAAATCTGTTAAAACATTTTATTATATATACATGAAAATGTGCATGTGTGCACAATTATTTATTTTAAAAATATTAAGTTTAAAAAACACTAACATTTTCCAACATATCTTGATGGTGAGACCCATCTTGATTGTTTGAACCCGAGACTCCGAACGTGATATTAACATTTTCTTCATTCATCAAGTGTGACAACTGGAAATAGTGTTAACATATAATAATACAAATTGGCGTTAGATTAATGTACATACAAATAAATGTATACATATGTGTGTGTGTGTGTGTGTATTTATTACAAATTGTATGTATGTGTTAAAATAATTGAATCCTAACCATTAACACATACCGTTCCCATGCCCTCTTCCTCATGAACAATTAGGTCATGCCAACCATTGCGAAAATTCTTTGCATATGTTTTCAGATCTTCAAAACTCATGTTGTTAATCTCTTCATTTGTATAATACACAAAATTAGCACGTGCATTATCGCGTGCTCTTTGTCGATTCAGACAAACATCGACTCCACCAAATCCACTGTGAACATTGTCGATAATGGCATCCCTTTCTTCTCGTCTAATTTGAGAAGTGGCTTCCATCTCTGACCGCAAAGTTTCGACACTAACAGGTCGAGTAACCAATGGTGGCTTAGGACGAGGCAACTCAGCATCACGCCTAGCGCCCCTATGGTCACACAATCGATTTTTCCCAGGACCAAAAAATTCAGAGGGAAAGTCCATGTAATTGGGTTTCATTTCCAAAAAGAATTCTGCATAAAATAATTTTGCAAAATAAAGTGGAACCTCGTCGTTCGATGGGAGTCTTCCATTAGCCGCAAGATGTCTATCATACAAATAGTGAGCTACATCAGGGTGCTTGAAATATTGCACCTTCAACATTTTTCTTTTCGACCCTTCTTTAAAATTAAACATAGACTTTGCCATTCTTGTTGTCACTCTTTCTTTAACAGCCTCCCATTTATCGGGTCCCATCACTATTTCCTTTCTTTTTCTCATGACATCCATAAAAGTATCCGTGGTTGGCCCAAGATTTTGGTACACATCTACTAGTTTGCCTAAAGAATGCGTAACTATTTCCAAGCTTTGTCGACTCTCAACAGGTAGAGTCAAAGACACGAGATCTCTTTGCAATTTTGCATGAATTTGTTGACGTCTTTCTAAGGTGCATTGCTGCATGTTTATTTCCCACGGTATATCAGAAATGTCGGCCGGATATGTCGTGGTGGGCGGACAACCTTCTTCTTGATTGAAGCATTTTTCCCTTCGTCTATTTCGACCAACATTTGGATCATTTTCAGCCTCTGCATCAATATATAAAATTATGTATATTAAAAAAAACACATGTAAACAAATTTGTACAAATTGAATGAAACAAATATTCAAATTGATTGCAACCTTGATGTGGTTGGTTAGCATCTTCCCCACCCTAAAACTGTTGAGAACCAGAACGACCCTGCTGAGAACCAACACCACCAGCCATTGATTGGCCTATGGGGGAATAAATATCACCACCTTCACGCAACCTGCTAGCACTTGTTGATGGCCCTCTAAGGGGATTTGAACCACCACCAACCTCTCGAGACGAGAGAGAAGCTTCATAAACAAATATGAATTTATAATTAATTAAAAAATACATTCATACATATAAATACACGTACATATTCATTGATTAAATTGCGTGAACCATACCACAACTGGGTGAACCATGGGTATGCTCCATGGATTGAGTAGAGACCCTTCTCCTCTTATCTCCTAAAAAATAAAAAAAGAAACTTATTAAAAACTAATTTTTAACTCACAAAGTCGATAAAAAATCAATTTTCCATATGTACACACATATGTATGGAGATTTAATATTATATTTAAATACTATGAACATCCCTCGATCCCCAATCACCCACTGTCTTCGAGATATGGGATTCTGTTGATATTCTTCATTCATCCTCCATGATATATATATCTACGGTGGACATTTACAATTATTTTTTTAAATGACTAGAATTTAAAATAAATTCAAAATAAATTTCAGAAAATTAATGTAATTTAGTGTACAAAAATTATGCAAAACACAACTTTCAAAGCACTAATTGATGTCTGAAACTCAATTTAAGCAAAAGAAAATTATAAAAATGATAAGTTCACCAAATTGCGCTTTACATGGTGGGAGCACAGTTGGTATAAAATTGAAAAAAACACATTGTCATTAAAAAAAAAGTGAAACTCCATTTAAACAAAAATTTGTTGAAGTCCCCGCATTTTAATTTTATAAAAATGTGAAGTTAACCACTTGTTGTAAATGTGAAGTTCACCAAGTTGCGTTTTACATGGTGTGGTGGGAGCACACTTGGTATATAATTGAAAAAAGCACATGGTCATTAAAAAATACACATTTATAAGTACAAAACACACACATATCCAAGATATGTTACAATGTCCATCCATAAGTTTTGAAGGAGAGAGTCTCAACAATAATTCATCTTTGAGAGATGAATCTTGAGTTTTTGAAGAAGAGCGTCTCAAAACTAATTCATCTTTGAGAGATGAATCTTGAATTTTTGAAGAAGAGCATCTCAAAACTAATTCGTCTTTGAGAGATGAATCTAGCATTGGCATTGCCCCGTATAATTCTAATTCATCTATTAATTCATCTTTGATAGATGTATCCTGAATTGGCATTGCCCCACGCACTAGATCAACAGACATCTTATTCACATTTGAACAATGTCTTATACTAAAAAATTGAAATTGGCTAACAATGTTGTTTGCTATTCCATCCAGTTATTTTAGCCTCTCATTCTTAACTTTGTACATGCCATTCATCTGGTTGCACACAAGTTCAAAATTGGTGAAAACTACAATTCCATTTGATCCATACTCCATAGCTGTTCCCAAGCCTTCTATCAATCCAATATAACATGCCTTGTTATTTGTTGTTCTTCCCGGTATATTCATTTTCCTTTGGACGACTTTGCTAGTCGCAATATTGGAAAGCACATATGTAATCAATACTTTCCCTGGATTGGGATAACAAGAAAATTCTATGCATAATTTCAATTTTTCAACCATATTTAATAAATTTCTTATCCCTGAAAAAAAAAAAAAAATCAATAAAAATATATATTAAATTGACATTTATTGCAAATGAATGGGAGAAATGACACAAGATCATGAGATAAATGAAGAAATTCTATTTAGATCTATTCCAGAGATTGACTGTAGGGGAATTTACTAGATATGTCACCTTTCATAAAAGATGAGATCGAGTGGCTACCCGGCCCTTTACAGACTCTGCCTATAGAATTTGTAGAAGTTAACACTACATGTCCCAATTAGATAAATGAAGAACTTATTTTAGATCTATTCCAGAGATTGATTGTAGGGGCATTTTCTAGATATGTCACCTTTCATAAAAGATGATATCCAGAGGCTACTTGGCTCTTTACAGACTTTGCCTATAGAACTTGTAGAAGTTAACACTACCTGTCCCAATTATACCCTATGAAGGGTGTAGAGGACCCGTGGAATCACTCACACTACTTTACGTAGACATAAGGGTGTATAAGAATGCGTTTGCTTTACATTGAATATTTTTCATTTTAAATTAAAAATCTATTTGAAACAATTACCTATATAAGGTTAAAATCTATATGTTTTGTAACAAATCACTTTTGGTTTCAATGGGAAACTTTTATGGCTAATGTGTTTTTATCGAAATGTGATACACCCCATTAAAATGGGTGATATATCGAAATGATTCCTATGTTTTAATAAAATATAGATGCATAAATTCAATGAGAATAGTTTTGAGATATAAAAGTCCAAAATGGAAGAGTTTTTTGTGAACAAATATCAATGCCACTATGGATATATATTTGCTTCATTAAAAGGGATTTTTCTAGAATGATGTCCACTAATTTGGAAAAAAGGGAAAGTATCACAATTATATGTTAACGTGCATGTGTTTTACATTGAACATTTTCCATTTCATTAAAAATCTATTTGAAACATTAACTATATATTAAGGTTAAAACCTATGTTTTGTATCAAATTACTTTTGGTTTCAATGGGAAACTTTTATGGCTAATATGTTTTTCTCGAAATGTGATACACCCCATTAAAATGGGAGACATATCAAAATTATTCCGATGGTGTAATAAAATATAGATGCATAAATTCAATGAGCATAATTTTGAGATATAAGAGTCCACAATGGAAGAGTTGTTTGTGAACAAATATCAATGCCACTATGGATATATATCTGCTTCATTAAAAGGGATTTTTCTAGAATGATGTCCAATAAGTTGGAAAGAAGGGAAAGTATCACAATTATATGTTAATCTGCATGTGTTTTACATTGTATATTTTTCATTTCATTAAAAATCTATTTGAAACATTTACTATATATTAAGGTTAAAACCTATGTTTTGTATCAAATTACTTTTGGTTTCAATGGGAAAATTTTATGGCTAATGTGTTTTTCTTGAAATGTGATACACCCAATTAAAATGGGAGACATATCGAAATGATTCCTACAGTGTAATCAAATTTAGATATGCATAAATTCAATGAGCATAGTTTTGAGATATAAAAGTCCAAAATGTAAGAGTTGTCTGTGAACAAATATCAATGCCACTATGGATATATATCTGCTTCATTAAAAGGGATTTTTCTAAAATTATGTCCACTAAGTTGGAAAGAAGGGAAAGTATCACAATTATATGTTAATGTGCATGTGTTTTACATTGAATATTTTTCATTTCATTAAAAATATATTTGAAACATTAACTATATATTAAGGTTAAAACCTATGTTTTTTATCAAATTACTTTTGGTTTCAATGGGAAACTTTTATGGCTAATGTGCTTTTCTTGAAATGTGATATACCCCATTAAAATGGGAGACATATCGAAATGATTCCTATGGTGTAATAAAATATAGATTAGCATAAATTCAATGAGCATAGTTTTGAGATATAAAAGTCCAAAATGGAAGAGTTATCTGTGAAAAAATATCAATGCCACTATGGATCTATATCTATTTCATTAAAAGGGATATTTCTAGAATGATGTCCACTAAGTTGGAAAGAAGGGAAAGTATCACAATTATATGTTAATGTGCATGTGTTTTACATTGAATATTTTTCATTTCATTAAAAATATATTTGAAACATTAACTATATATTAAGGTTAAAACATATGTTTTGTATCAAATTACTTTTGGTTTCAATGGGAAAATTTTATGGCTAATGTGTTTTTCTCAAAATGTGATACACCCCATTAAAATTGGAGACATATCGAAATGATTCCTATGGTGTAATAAAATATAGATCTGCATAAATTCAACGAGCATAGTTTTGAGATATAAAAGTCCAAAATGGAAGAGTTGTTTGTGAACAAATATCAATGCCACTATGGATATATATCTGCTTCATTAAAAGGGATTTTTCTAGAATGATGCCCACGAAGTTGGAAAGAAGGGAAAGTATCACAGATAATTCTATTTGAAACATTAACTATATATTAAGGTTAAAATCTATGTTTTGTATCAAATTACTTTTGGTTTCAATGGGAAACTTTTATGGCTAATGTGTTTTTCTCGAAATGTGATACACCCCATTAAAATGGGAGACATATCGAAATGATTCCTATGTAGTAATAAAATATAGATCTGCATAAATTCAATGAGCATAATTTTGAGATATAAAAGTCCAAAATGGAAGAGTTGTTTGTGAACAAATATCAATGCCCCTATGGATATATATCTGCTTAATTAAAATGGATTTTTCTAGAATGATGTCCACTAAGTTGGAAAGAAGGGAAAGTATCACAATTATATGTTAATGTGCATGTTTTTTACATTGAATATTTTTCAATTCATTAAAAATCTATTTGAAACATTAACTATATATTAAGGTTAAATCCTATGTTTTATATCAAATTACTTTTGGTTTCAATGGGAAATTTTTATGGCTAATCTGTTTTTCTGGAAATGTGATACACCCCATTAAAATGGGAGACGTATCGAAATGATTCCTATGGTGTAATAAAATATAGATCTGCATAAATTCAATGAGCATAGTTTTGAGTTATAAAAGTCCAAAATGGAAGAGTTGTTTGTGAACAAATATCAATGTCGCTATGGACCTATATTTGAGGGATTTTTCTAGAATTATGTCCACTAAGTTGGAAAGAAGGGAAAGTATCACAATTATATGTTAATGTGCATGTGTTTTACATTGAATATTTTTCATTTCATTAAAAATCTAGTTGAAACATTAACTATATATTAAGGTTAAAACCTATGTTTTGTATCAAATTACTTTTGGTTTCAATGGGAAAATTTTATGGCTAATTTGTTTTTCTAGAAATGTGATATACCCCATTAAAATGGGAGACATATCGAAATGATTCCTATGGTGTAATAAAATATAGATCTATATAAATTCAATGAGCATAGTTTTGAGATATAAAAGTCCAAAATGGAAGAGTTGTTTGTGAAAAAATATCAATGCCACTATGGATATATATCTGCTTCATTAAAAGGGATTTTTCTAGAATGATGTCCACTAAGTTGGAAAGAAGGGAAAGTATCACAATTATATGTTAATGTGAATGTGTTTTACATTGAATACTTTTCATTTCATTAAAAATCTATTTGAAACATTAACTATATATTAAGGTTAAAACCTATGTTTTGTATCAAATTACTTTTGGTTTCAATGGGAAAATTTTATGGCTAATGTGTTTTTCTGGAAATGTGATACACCCCATGAAAATGGGAGAAATATCGAAATGATTCCTATGTACTAATAAAATATAGATCTGCATAAATTCAATGAGCATAGTTTTGAGATATAAAAGTCCAAAATGGAAGAGTTGTCTGTGAACAAATATCAATGCCGCTATGGATCTATATCTGAGGGATTTTTCTAGAATGATGTCCACTAAGTTGGAAAGAAGGGAAAGTATCACAATTATATGTTAATGTGCATGTGTTTTACATTGAATATTTTTCTTTTCATTAAAAATATATTTAAAACATTAACTATATATTAAGGTAAAAACCTATGTTTTGTATCAAATTACTTTTGGTTTCAATGGGAAAATTTTATGGCTAATGTGTTTTTCTTGAAATGTGATACACCCCATTAAAATGGGAGACATATCGAAATGATTCCTATGGTGTAATAAAATATAGATCTGCATAAATTCAATGAGCATAGTTTTGAGATATAAAAGTCCAATGGAAGAGTTGTTTGTGAACTGATAATATTTTTTATCGATCTATATCTGCTTCATTAAAAGGAATTTTTCTAGAATGATGTCCACTAAGTTGGAAAGAAGGGAAAGTATCACAATTATATGTTAATGTGCATGTGTTTTACATTGATTATTTTTCATTTCATTAAAAATCTATTTGAAACATTAACTATATATTAAGGTTAAAACCTATGTTTTGTAACAAATTACTTTTGGTTTCAATGGGAAACTTTTATGGCTAATGTGCTTGTCTGGAAATGTGATATACCCCATTAAAATGGGAGACACATCGAAATGATTCCTATGGTGTAATAAAATATGGATCTGCATAAATTCAATGAGCATAGTTTTGAGATATAAAAGTCCAAAATGGAAGAGTTGTTTGTGAACAAATATCATTGCCACTATGGATATATATCTGCTTCATTAAAAGGGATTTTTCTAGAATGATGTCCATTAAGTTGGAAAGAAGGGAAAGTATCACAATTATATGTTAATGTGCATGTGTTTTACATTGAATATTTTTCATTTCATTAAAAATCTATTTGAAACATTAAATATATATTAAGGTTAAAACCTATGTTTTGTATCAAATTAATTTTGTTTTCAATGGGAAACTTTTATGGCTAATGTGTTTTTCTGGAAATGTGATAAACCCCATTAAAATGGGAGAAATATCGAAATGATTCCTATGGTGTAATAAAATATAGATCTACATAAATTCAATGAGCATAGTTTTGAGATATAAAAGTCCAAAATGGAAGAGTTGTTTGTGAAAAAATATCAATGCCGCTATGGATCTATATCTGAGGGATTTTTCTAGAATTATGTCCACTAAGTTGGAAAGAAGGGAAAGTATCACAATTATATGTTAATGTGCATGTGTTTTACATTGAATATTTTTCTTTTCATTAAAAATCTATTTAAAACATTAACTATATATTAAGGTTAAAACCTATGTTTTGTATCAAATTACTTTTGGTTTCAATGGGAAAATTTTATGGCTAATGTGTTTTTCTCGAAATGTGATACACCCCATTAAAATGGGAGACATATCGAAATGATTCCTATGGTGCTTGGCTTAGAATACTTTTGAATCTACATAAATTCAATGAGCATAGTTTTGAGATATAAAAGTCCAAAATGGAAGAGTTGTTTGTGAACAAATATCAATGCCACTATGGATCTATATCTGCTTCATTAAAAGGGATTTTTCTAGAATGATGTCCACTAAGTTGGAAAGAAGGGAAAGTATTACAATTATATGTTAATGTGCATGTGTTTTACATTGAATATTTTTCATTTCATTAAAAATCTATTTGAAACATTAGCTATATAAGGTTAAAGCCTATTTTTTGTATCAAATTACTTTTGGTTTCAATGGGAAAATTTTATGGCTAATGTGTTTTTCTCGAAATGTGATACACCCCATTAAAATGGGAGATATATCTAAATGAATCCTATGGTGTAATAAAATAGTTTCAAGTAGTTTAAAAATATAGAATTCAATGAGAATAGTTTTGAAATATAAAACTCCAAAATGGAATAGTTGTCTGTGAACAAATATTAGTGGATCACTATAGATATATTTGATTCACATGGTTTGCAAAATTATTTTATGCACTTACAAAAAAAATGCTGTAAAGTTTATGGGAGAAAGGCAACATGACATGTATGCTTTAAAAATTTTGCCTAAGAATGTATGGGAGAAATGACACATGTGTACACAGTTTTCCTTAAAGTGGTTGAGGTTAATGGATATTAAAATGAAGAACTTCTATTTAGATCTGTTACAGAGATTGACTGTAGGGGCATTTATTGGATATGTCACCTTTGATAAAATATGAGATCCAAAGGCTACCTGGCTGTGTGCTCAACTTAGTGTTCCTAAATTGATGTCATAAATTGTCAACCAGGGCTAGTAAACTACTGAAGTGAGGTGCACTATATGTGCCTAGGTATCTGTTTCTCACTACGTTGTGTTTAGTGTTTTTCTGATGTTTTTGGTTTTATGGTTTTATGTTAAAAAGGAAAATAACCAAGTGTTGGTAAAGAGAAGTGGATGGTTACACTAAAACAGAGCAAAACCTATTCTAAACTGTGTATGGCACTAAAGAACAGAAAATGCAAGGCTTGATAATGACTCATAGCAAAGAAATAAACCACAACATGAACTCAATAACTCATAACATGAACTCATCCAATTCATTCATTACAAATATGTTGGAATAGCTTGAGAAAAGGACAAGTTTAGTGAAAATGAGGTTCTCCTAAGTAAACATTCATCTTATAATATTACAAAGAATCTCATCCATGGCTAGAAGTTTATTGGAACACAATTGGAAAAGATTATTTGTAGCACAATAAGATTTCTACTCTGAATTAACTTGTAATGCTAAGATTAATCCATTCTACAGCTCAACTTGTCACTACTAAGCCTCATTCGAAAGTTAGAGATTTTCTAGAATAGTTTTTGGGAAAAGGCTTATTTGTGAAATTACAAAATATTGCAGAAAAATCAAGGCCTTAAACTGATATCAATAATTCCTGTCCATATGATGATGCATTAATAGAAAGTCAGAACAAGAGTAGTTTTTAAACAATGAAAGCCGTGAAGTCTAATTTTGACAGTTAATACAACTTAAAGAACAATGGATAACACTGAACTAGAATGCAATTGATCAAACTTGAAACACAGTGACCACAACTAAACTAGAATTCCATTAACATAACTTGAAATACAGTGAACAGAGTTGAACTAGAGTGCCATTATCAAACTTGAAATATAGTGACAGAATTAAAATAGAGTGACATCTACCTCCGGAGTATTTCAACTGAACTAAAATGCAACTAATTCTATGAAATACTACAGCCCTATCTCGTTCAATATGAGTGATATTTTGGAATAGTTTGTAAAAACAAGTCTGGCTGTATCATTGAATGCAAATGAGCATACAACATAAAGTTTCGGAAAAAAATGCAATTAACTCCTAAAATACTACAGTTATATCTCATCCAATGTTAGTGGTATTTTGGAATAGTTTGTAAGGATAAGACTGATTGTGGCATCCACTGCAAGTAAATATAAAAACACAAAGTTCAGAAAATTGATTAAACTAGGAATGAAACAAGGCTAAGTTACTTATCTAAACCATATGAACAAAGCTTCTCAGGTAGCAAGGGCCCTTTACCACCGGATTAGCACGCAAATCTACTCAAGATTGACTCAGCTCTTGCAATAAAGTGATGCTTCTTTCATTAAAGGATAAATTCTTCAAAAAACAGAGTATTACGGTCTTCTGAGATCTAGCAACAAAAAAAAATCTAGCTAGTTGTCTCTCGGTCTTCCGAGCCATACTTATAACAAAATTACATAATTGTCTTTGAGATAAAACAGGAATAAATGTCCTTCCCAACTAAAATCAAACTAGAACTCTGGTGGTGGTCTCGTACTATGATTAAGGACATATGTACAGTCCTTGTCCTATTAGAAGTCTATCTCCTAGTTTTGGTTTCCCACGTGCATAACCACCTGTAGACTCGAGCTCAGACTTCGTGGAGAGCAAGAAATGATGGGGGAGTGATGTGGAATACAACCATATGTGTTTTTCCTTGAGGTGACACTTGGAACCTGCGTGAACATGAAGATAGCTTCAGAATAGGCGATTGACTACAGAATGACTGCGTTCTGTAGCCAAGTCTAGTCAAAAATTACTACAACAAAAAAATCATGAAAACATAGCAAGTTAGTCATTATATACATTCTTAAAGTAATCCTAATCAATCCTATTGATCATTTAAGCCTGTAATTGATGAGGGACAAAGGAAATGAAGTGAAATGTGGTGGAAAAGAAGGACATCTTTGGGGCTCAACATACCCCCACTGCAAGGCTTTTGCATGTCCTCATGCAACTAGTCCATGTACTCTGAGACCTCTGCTAGGACATCTAACCTCCTCCTTATGCTTTGTCTGATTCTTAATGGCCTCCTAGGCTTCCTTATGACCAAATTGAATCTCAAATTTATGAGTGCCCTGCTCAACTTTTTGTTTTTCTTCTTCAATTTCTCATTAGTCTTGTACAATTTATCCATTTGTAGAGAGAGTGTGGTATTCATATCTCTTTTCAGCTTAACCTGCTCCTTTAAAATGAAATTTTCATTCTTTATGTGCCTATTGAGAACTTTTAACTCATATCTATTTCTTCTTAGTACATCAATTTCAGATTTCGGTGGGCTAGGATTTCTTTCTCTACTTTCTGAGGCTCTCTTCTCTAATGCTTCAACATAATTGTAGATTTGTTGTTGTGCTGGGTCTATCTCTGGAGTTTCTTCATCAAGGTCCTCTTCATACTGATACTCAGGTGATTTAGCAGTTGGTGTTTCTTCATCCTCAATGTTTATGATTCCTGTTTGTCTAGCCTTTGTTTTCTTCAATATACCTTTAATTCTGTGGCTCCGTCTTGGTTGAGATGGTCCTTCACCTCTCTCTTTGGCATATTTTCTTATTATCCTCTCCTTCTTAAGCTGCTTCTTAATTTCATCCAATTTCTCAGAAATCATCTCTTCACTATCCCCTTGTATTGATTTACCAGTTTTAGTTTCAACAGCTTTGGAAATTTCCCTTCTCCTGCTTCTTCTTGTAGGTTTGCCTTCAGGTGGAGATTCCTTGGGTTCTTCAAAGTGATTCCTCACTAAAAACTCATCCCAATTATCTCCCATTTTTCTCAAATGATGTTCAATTAGGATTTTGACTAAACCATGGTGATACAAAGTGGTTTCTAGAAATTGAACCCTCTTTTGAACATTAGAGGCCATTCTTTTCAGACTATGAAGTACGAAAAAGGGAAAATTGATTTCTTCATCTAAGAAATGCATCATTAACCGAATATGATAAACATAGAGGGTACCAAATCTTCCTTTACAAGTGATAAATTTTTGCAAAATGAGCAAAATATTCCTCCATTTATTCTTCAGTGCTGAGCTAGGAATACCTTTCTTAAAAATGGAAACATCCATACCTGGTGTTTTGAGTATTTGCCTCCATGCCTCATTATGAAATTCCCTATTTTTGAACCAGCGTTCTCCTTGTCTGGGTAATTCCGTTGCTTCTGTAATGAAAGCCTCTGTAATAGTGAATTTAATATCTCCTATTTCGACCTCTACTCCATTGAAGGACCGTGCAAATGTTTTGGATACCTCTTTATGAAAACCATTAAATTTTTCCAAAAATTGTAACTACCCAGCCTGCTATAGCATTTCTCTGATTTGTGGATAACCTTCCAAGTACTTGGTTCCAATTGGTTCGGATCTTACTATGAGACCCATAGCTTCCTTTCTCAACCTTCAAATTACTGCTCCTCTGCTCACGGTGAAAATAGCTGTTAAAGATATGTTTTTACTCCAAAGATGTTTCCTCTGTTTTACAGACCGGAATGGCTAAGAATTGGCTACAGAAAGAGATGATATGGAGTGGTTATGAAATGAGTATAATGCGGTGAGGATGATTCACACGGATTAATGAGTTGAGAGCTATCATGGAAGAAAAGACCGCGGAAAAATTCTCATGTAAATTTCAAAATCATCACTAAATGCTTCGGGCTAGTGACGTGACTGATTAGGTCACTTCAGTACTTAACCGTTAAGTTTTAAATGATGATTTGGAATAGTGGAGTGAAATGGATTTTGTCCAAAGTTTTTATGATAGGTTTGATAGGAATGATCAACACAACTAATTAAAATAACTTTTTGAATCATACATGACTTAACTATGCTAAAACTTTCATGATCTGTCACCATAATAATTTTATAAATTTTACCTTTGCCTTTCCTTTGATTTTTTTGTGGTTTTGATATGCCTTGTCCTCCTTTGAAAATCATTGATCTTTAGTCCTCATAACTCCTTTGATTTTTTTTGTTGTCTTAGATATGCAGGATCAATTTGCTGCTAAATCAAGTGATTACTGGATAGTGCCTTCAGGATCTCTGGCTGTAGAATGTCTGACTGGCTGCAGAATGTACCTGTAGAAGTCTTGAAACATGGAATGGAATGGTTTGACACATGAATGGAATGTTGTATGAAATGAGTTAAAAATGGGTAATAAAATATGGTGTAATGGAGTATGAGTAAAGTGAATAATGGAATGAAATGAATCACAATTATGAAGTGGAGTGAAGTATGGAAAGTGACCTGCAACTTATGATTTGTATTATTCAATTGAAAAAAAAAAATCAATCTTAAAACTCTGAGATGGAAATGAGGTGGACCATGGAATGAAATGAATGAAGTATGGATGAATGGAGTGAAATGGATATGAATGAATGGAGTGAAATGGATCATAAGTGGAATGTGAATCACTTATGATTTTATGATAGCTGCTTGCAGAAAAAGGACAAACTTGAAAAGCTAAAGTGTCAGAAAGATTCTGATTTTCACTCTATCTTTTCTGTATAAACATGATAATCAAAGATTAATTTTCATGTTTATACTTTATTATTATTATTTTTATTTTATGCTTTTGAATTCAGAAAATTCAACTAAGTTGATGAAGAAGAAAAATTTTTCTTCATTAAATTCACATCACTGTTTTCCTGAAATCTCTTGACAAATTCTTCTCTTGAAAGTGGCTTATGATACAGCTTCAATCTATGACCATTTAAAAGAAAAGTGACCTCTTCTTCATCTATTGTCCTGATTTTTATTGCTCCATTGTCAAAAATTTTCACAATTTCATATGGTCCAAGCCAATGTGTTTGGAATTTACCTTGAAAATCTTTGAACTTTGAATCAAACAGGAGAGCCCAGTCACCTTCTTTGAACTTCTTTTCCTTGATATAATTATCATGCCATCTAGTCCTTTGCTGCTCGACTATACTTTTTTTCTGAACTGCATCTTGTCTGATCTCATCCAATTCATTAATCTGCTCCAATCTCTGCTTTTGTGCCTCTGTTCGATCAAGTCCTAGCTGAATTGCCATTTTAAAAGTTTGAATCTGAAACTCTATGGGAAACAAAACTTGTTTTCCATAAACAAGCTCATAGGGAGTATGACCTGGTGTGCTTCTCCATGTAGTTCTATAGGTCCACAAAGCTTCAGGAAGCCTGTCTACCCAATCTCTTCTATGTAAATGAACAATATTTGTTAGGATCCCTTCAATGACCTTATTAGTATATTCCACTTGACTATTTTCTTGTGGATGATAGGGAGTAGATTTTTTGTGTTTGATTTTGTACCTCTCCATCATTTTTTCCACTATATTTGATGTAAATTGAGCTCCTTGATCTGTAACAATTTCCCTTGGGACACCAAAATGAGTAAAAATATCCTCAAAAATAAAATTAACTACAGATGCTTCAGTAGCAGAAAGTAATGGTTTGGCCTCTACCCATTTAGTAACATAATCAGTGAAAACTAATATATATTTATTTTGTCTTGATGGAGGACTAATAGGTCCTACAAAATCCAAAGCCCATTTTTCAAAAGGTTCAATATGTACCTGAGGCTGCAATGGCATCTCACCTGAAGGAGAAGGTTTCCCTACCCTTTGGCAACTGTCACACCTTTTGACATACTCTTTAGCATCTTTAAAAAGGAATGGCCAATAGTATCCTAAATGAAGGACCTTATAAGCTGTCCTTTTATCAGCAAAGTGTCCACCACAAGGTTCATCATGACATGCTTTGAGGATCTCAGGCATCTCATCTTCTCGAACACATCTCCTAATGATAAAGTCTGGACCTGTTTTGTATAACTCATTAGCAACCCATGAATATTTTGCACTATCATAAATGATCTTTCTTTTGTCTCTTGCATTCATTATTGAAGGAAATTTCCCTGAAACTAGATAATTAGCAATGTCAGCAAACCAAGGAGTTTGAGTAGAAATTGCAAAAATATATTCATCAGGGAATTGATCTTCAACTGGAGTATTGTCTTTGATGTTTTGGAGTATAGATAGGAAATCAGCTACTGTGTTTTGTTTTCCAGGCCTATCTAGAATGGTAATGTTGAATTCTTGTAAAAGCAATAACCATCTTATGACTTTGCCATTAGTAATTGATTTGTTCATTAAGTATCTAATTGCAGAATGATCTGTGTGAACAAAAGTTTCATAGCCTGTTATATAGTGTCTGAATTTGTTTATGGCATGAACAACAGCTAAAAAATCTTTTTCAGTTACAGTATAGTTTAACTCTGAAGGAGTCAAATTTTTACTGGTATAGTAGATGGCATAATGAATCAGGTCTTTTTGTCCCAATACTGCTCCCAAGGCTGTATCTGAGGCATCTGTTGAAATATGAAAAGGCAACTTCCAGTTAGGTCCCCTTAAAATAGGTGCTTCAAAGATTTTTGTTTTCAGGGTCTCAAAGGCTAACTGGCAATCAGGATTCCACTTGAATTCATAGTCCTTAGTAAGTAATTTGAAAAGTGGAGATGCTATCTTGGTGAAGTTTTCTATAAACCTTCGATAATATCCTGTAAATCCTAGAAAACTCCTAACATATTTTTGACAACTTGGAATAGATAAGTTAGAGATGAATTCAACTTTTGACTCATCAACTCTAATCCCATCCCCTGAAATGTGATGTCCTAAAACAATTCCTTCAGTAAACATCATAAAACAATTCTCATGACTAAGTGAAAGGTTTGCTTCTTTACATCTCTTTAAAACTTTTTCCAAGTTTGTTAAGGCTTCTTCAAATGTGTTTCCATAAACTGTGAAATCATCCATATATACCTCTACACAATCATGTATTAGATCTGAAAATATTCCTAGTACTGCCCTTTGAAATGTTGCAGGTGCATTGCATAATCCAAATGGCAATACTCGGTAAGCATAGGTACCCCAAGGACAGGTAAATGTGGTTTTTTCTTGATCTTCAAGTGCTACTTGGATTTGATTATAACCACTAAACCCATCTAAAAATGATAAGTACTTTTTGCCAGCTAATGTATCTAATACCTGATCTATAAAAGGTAAGGAAAAATGATCTTTAAGAGTAGCTTTGTTTAATTCCCGGTAGTCAATACATACCCTCCATTTACCATTTTTCTTTGGCACAATTACCAAATTAGAAACCCACTGACTATCTGAAATGGGATAGATGAAGTTAACATTTAACAATTTCTCCAATTCTTCCTTAACAATCTCCCTAAGATTTGGATTCATCCGTCTCTGAGGTTGTCTGATTGGTTTACAATTTTCCTCTATATAGATGTGAGAGTGCAAGTCTTGGGACTTATCCCTTTCATATCAGTGTACTCCCATGCATATGCATAATAATGTCTCTGTAAAATCTTGACTAGCCCCTCTTGTTGAGATTTATCTAAGTTCTTGTTTATGTTTAAGGTTTTGCTTGGTAATATCTCAATTGTAGAGCTGCCAAATTTATCCATGGAATAAAGAGACATCTGCCTTGATGATAAAAACTCAATGTTGGATTCTTCTTGAAATTGTTCATGCTTATATTCCGAAGAGGATTCAAAATTTTCTAAGGTATTCAAAATCTGGCTATCTTCACTAATTTATGAAATTGTGAAGAGAGGTTGTAAGTCTTCCTCATCCTCTATCCATTGAGTATCATCTAATTCTATAATTGTTCTTGCTGGAAGATACAAGGTAAATTTCTTGGTTGAACTACCATCAGATATGTACATATCACTGGATCTACAACTAATGAAAGCATCAGCTGTAGCTAACCAAGGTCTTCCTAATATAATAGGATGCCCTCCTAGATTATTCTTAGGAGTTAGGATCATAAAATCCACATGATATTCCAAAGAATCTAGGGACACTGGAATGTCTTCTATTACCCCATCAGGTTTGATCACAGATCTGTCTGCTAATTGTAATAATGTGGGTGTAAAAAGAAGATTAGGAAGTTTCAATTTATCCATGATTTGTCTACTCATAATATTTATTGATGCTCCTAAATCAACAAGTGTGTTTTGGATATCAATTCCGTTGATGTCAATTTTAACAACTGGATTTCCTGGGTCTAGATACTTTGTAATAGCAATCTTACCCATCATGATATCTGCTATTTTTCCTACCAGTTGAATTTTCTTTATCTCTCTTATTCTTTTTCTTGTTTTCTTAATGCTCAAATCCTTTATTATCTTTGCTAAGATTGGAATTTCCTTGATAGCTTGTAATAATGGTATCTTAATACAAACATTTCTCAGCTCATCTAGGAAATCATAATTAGGTACCATAATTTGTTTTTCTACACCTCTATCAATTTGTAATCTTTCTGGAAAGGGAGGTGTAGAAGTGGATGTTGATGGCTGTTCTAATATAGGAGTTGAAATTATTGGTTCTTTTTGTTTTGATTTTTCAATGTTTGAGTCTTGGAAAGTTGTGTTCTCTTCAAGACTTTTATTTACCCGTAGAGAATATTCCTCAGAATTTTCTTGCTCTTGTATGATTATAGAAGGTTTCCTCTTTTCAAGTATTCTTCCAGACCTAAGTTGAACATCACTAAGGTCTAAAGGAGTGATCAAATAAGTTGGAAACTGTTGGCCTTCTATCATGTATGTGTTCTGAGGATTTTTATTGTTGGGGTTTGGTATGAGTTGGGCAGGCAACTGATTTGTTTTCTGAGAAAATGGTAATGGAAGTGGTTGATTTTGATGTTGTGGATTTTGAGGATTTTGTTGAGGATTTTTTTGAAAATTTTGTTGAGGAGGGAAATGTGGATATGGTGGATAGGATGGTGGATATTGGTAATACTAAGAGTATCTTCCATAGGGATTTTGTGCTCCTTGCACCCAAGTTTGTGATTGATTTTGAAATTGGGGCCAAGGTTGTTGCCAAGAATTCCAATTTGGTGGGGTTGATTATACAACTGATCATGAAATCCTTGTGTTTGAGGTCCTTGCCAAGGCCTCCTGGAGACAAAATTGAGAGATTCTGTGGAAATTGTAGGAGTTTCTTCTTGAAAGACATCTTTAAGACCAGGAAGTGAAGGAAAACTCTTGGTCTCATGTTTTTCTGAACAAATTACACAAGTCTCCACAACTTTGGCATCCAAAGGGCACTCTCTCAAGGCATGTTTCTTTCTACATTTGGGACAAAAGATTGCTAAGGCATCAGATTTAGATTTTTTCTTGTTTTGTAACTTAAGGGTGTCTATTTGTTCACTAAGACTCCCCAAGATATCAGATTTGAATTCATCAAGCATACGTCCTATTTCTACCCTACTTACTGTCCCAGAAGCAGACTTACTTTCCCTTGCAAGAGCGGGGTCTCTTGGTCCTTTTACAGTTTTAAATTTCCCTCTTGAAAGGTTGATACATAATTCAGCTATTTCAGGTAATGTAAGCTGAGATATATCCCCTTTTCCCATCATGTTAAGGATATCTAACCATTCATCCCTAATTGTCTTCAACAAGAGAGCTTTCAAGGTATCTTGGTCTAGGTTTTCCATTTTTGCTCTTTTGATGTTGTAGTTAAATCTCTCCAACAAATCTTCCAGATTTTCATCTTCTTTTTGTATCATTTTAAACACTTCCTCCTTATGGTTGACTGACATACAGTAATCCAAATACCTCTCTAGAAATGATTTTTTCATGTCTTCCCATGTCCTAATAGAACTGTTGATCAAACTCATAAACCACTTCAATGCTGCTCCTTTCAATGTTGAAGGAAATAGTTTAAGTTTTTGAGCATCTTGTAAGTAGTCATAGGTTCTACATAGGACTTCAAATTCAAATAGCAAGGTTTCAGGATCTTCAGTTTTAAGTCCATAAAATTTTGGAAGGACAGAGGGTGAAATGTTTTTCATAGTTGCATTGGTTTCTTCATCTACTATAGGAAACCCAAAAGAGCTTCCCATTTCTCTTCTACCTCTTCCTCTGCCTCCTTCTCCTTCTGCACCTCTACCTCCTTCTCCTCTACCTCTACCTCTACCCCCTCCAAATAATGTGTGTTATCCACTAAAGACTCCTCCTCCCCCTTCTTCTACCATAGTTGATTCTTATGTGGAAGTGGAAAAGTTTGTGCCTCTAGCAGGGATCCTTGAATCTTCTTCTAAGACAGGTTCAGTGGATGAAGTGGAAGGTCTTTCTAATGGAATATTTGATCTTAAGTCCTCTGAGAGTCTAGGATCAGTAAAGGATGGAATGTGGGTTTGAGTTGAAGGTGTGCTGGCTCTTGGTCTTGGTGAAACAAGTGGTGTTCTAGGAATCAAGATTTTGCTTCTTATGAATCTACCCCTTGAGTCTCTTTATCTACGCATGTCATTGTTTTTGGGAGGTAAGAAACAAGGCTACCTAGTTACACTTCCTCGGAAACGGCGCCAAAATGTGTGCTCAACTTAGTGTTCCTAAATTGATGTCATAAATTGTCAACCGGGGCTAGTAAACTGCTGAAGTGAGGTGCACTATATGTGCCTAGGTATCTGTTTCTCACTACGTTGTGTTTAGTGTTTTCTGATGTTTTTGGTTTTATGGTTTTATGTTAAAAAGGAAAAAGAACTAAGTGTTGGTAAAGAGAAGTGGATGGTTATACTAAAACAGAGAAAAACCTAAACTGTGTATGACACTAAAGATCAGAAAATGCAAAGTTTGATAAGGACTCATAGCAAGGAAATAAATCACAACATGAACTTAATAACTCATAACATAAACCCACCCAATTCATTCATTAGAAATATGTTGGAATAGCTTGAGAAAAGGACAAGTTTAGTGCAAATGAAGTTCTCCTAAGTAAACAATCATCTTACAATATTACAAAGAATCTCATCCATGGCTAGAAGTTTATTGGAACACAATTGAAAGAGACTATTTGTAGCACAATAAGATTTCTACTCTAAATTAACTTGTAATGCTAAGATTAATCCATTCTGCAGCTTAGCTTGTCACTACTAAACCTCATTCGAAAGTTAAATATTTTCTAGAATAGTTTTGGGAAAAAGGCTTATTTGTGAAATTGCAAAAGATTGCAGAACAATCAAGGCCTTAAACTGATATCACTAATTCATTCCTGTCCATATGATGATGCATTAATAGAAAGTCAGAACAAGATTAGTTTGTAAACAATGAAGGCCGTGAAGTCTAATTTTGACAGTTAATACAACTTAAAGAACAATGGATAACACTGAACTAGAATGCAATTGATCAAACTTGAAACACAATGACCACAACTAAACTAGAATGCCATTAACCTAACTTGAAATACAGTGAATAGAGTTGAACTAGAGTGCCATTATCAAACTTGAAATATAGTGACAGAATTAAACTAGAGTGACATCTACCTCCGGAGTATTTCAACTGAACTAAAATGCAACTAATTCTATGAAATACTACAACCCTATCTCGTTCAATATGAGTGATATTTTGGAATAGTTTGTAAAAACAAGTCTGACTGTATCATTGAATGCAAATGAGCATAAAACATAAATTTTCGGAAAAAAATGCAATTAAATCCTAAAATACTACAGTTATATCTCATCCAATGTTAGTGGTATTTTGGAATAGTTTGTAAGGATAAGACTAACTGTGGCATCCACTACAAGTAAATATAAAAACACAAAGTTCAGAAAATTGATTAAACTAGGGATGAAACAAGGCTAAGTTACTTATCTAAGCCATATGAACAAAGCTTCTCAGGTAGAAGGGGCCCTCTACCACCGGATTAACACGCAAATCTACTCAAGATTGACTCAGCTCTTGCAATAAAGTGATGCTTCTTTCATTAAAAGAGAAATTCTTCAAAAAAAAGAGTATTATGGTCTTCTAAGATCTAGCAACAAAACAAAATCTAGCTAGCTGTCTCTCGGTCTCCCGAGCCATACTTATAACAAAATTACATAACTATCTTTGAGATAAAACATGAATAAATGTCTTTCCCAACTAAAATCAAACTAGAACTTTGGTGGTGGTCTCGTACTATGATTAAGGACATCTGTACAGTCCTTGTCCTATTAGAATTCTATCTCCTAATTTTGGTTTCCCACGTGCATAACCACCTGTAGACTCGAGCTCAGACTTCGTGGAGAGCAAGAAATGATGGGGGAGTGATGTGGAATACGACCATATGAATTTTTCCTTGAGGTGACACCTGGAACCTGCATGAACATGAAGATAGCTACGGAATAAGCGACTGCCTACAGAATGACTGCGTTCTGTAGCCGAGTCTAGTCAAAAATTACTACAACAACAAAATCATGAAAACATAGCAACTTAGTCATTATATACATTCTTAAATTAATCCTAATCAATCCTATTGATCAGTTAAGCCTGTAATTGATGAGGAACAAAGGAAATGAAGTGAAATGTGGTGGAAAAGAAGGACATCTTTGGGGCTCAACACTGGCCCTTTACAGACTCTGCCTTTAGAATTTGTATAAGTTAACACTCAACAGACAGACTAAAATCCTATGGAAGTTAAAAATGTGGAAGTTCAAAATTCTATGAGAGTTCAGCCAGTTTAGGTTCAATTTTTAGGCCTTAAAGCTTGAGAGAAATGAAATTTACATGGTTTGAAAAATTATTTGATGCACTTACAAAAAACATGCTTTAAAGTTAATGGGAGAAAGCCAACATGACATGTACATGCTTTAAAAACTATGCCTAAGAATTTATGGGAGAAATGACACATGTACACAGTTTGCCTTAAAGTGGTTGCGTTTTATGGATCTATTAAAATGAAGAACTTCTATTTAGATCTATTACAGAGATTGACTATAGGGGAATTTACTGGATATGTCACCTTTGAGAAAAGATGAGATCTAGAGGCTACCTGGCCCTTTACAGACTCTACCTTTAGAACTTTTAGAAGTTAACACTCAACCGACAGACTAAAATCCTATGGAAGTTCAAAATTCTATGAGAGCAAGGAAAATTTTAAGGTTGAAAATTTATTTTAAAGTTTAGAAAATAATAATTTTGTATAGTCTCTATTTAAAAATTTGGCAAATTTTAAGGTAAAAATAATTTATACTATTTAGGCTGATAATTTTTAGAAAAAATGGAAATTAACAATTTTTTTTTTGGAAAAAACATGGAAAATAAGGTTAATCAAATATAGATTCCATTCCATTTATGTTATAGGTCAATTTGGGCACCATTCCCAATGACCTGGTTAACTGGGCATCATCTCCAGGACCAATGATCAAGGGTCTATCATTCCCTATCATTTCAGTTTCTATGTGCCCTAAGACAAGAAACAAGACAAATCAAGCAAGACTTTCATCAAGCAAGAATTTCCATGGTTTGAAGCTTATTGTATAGCATATGAGAGCTCACCAACGTAGGCTCTAAGGGACCTAAGTGCATTGCATATGCAGGTAGCCCCATGCAAGGCTGCTATGCAAAGCACTTCCTGCCATTCACAGGTGTGTTGGTCACATTGGGAGCGAAATTCTCATTGTTCTAGAATCTCCACTTGGCCAGTGCCTTCTAGAAGAGTTCACATGTGTCAAGCTTCGGATCCAAGTGTCCATTTGACATCTACATGAATGGAAACATGTCTTGCCTATTTTTGGAAAGCTATTGATTGCAAAACAACCTACAGTTCATCTATAAATTGAACACAGATCTAAGTGTTTGAGAAGGAAGAATTTGAGTAGAGAAATGCTAGAGAATTTTCAATTGAGAGCTTGGATTGTAGAGCTACTTCTGGAGAGATTTATGTTGTGATGAGACTTGGAAACTTTGATGGAAGGTCACTTCAAATGAGTCACTAGGTTGTAACCTCTCCTTCTATCATTAATAAAGAGTACTGCTTGTTTTTCCCTACGTGCATCCATGTTAACTTTGATTTTCCATATTGTAAGATCTTGGTTGATGAACGTAGTTTATTCTTAATTTATTTAGCTAACTAGCTTGAATAGGTATCTATATTATTGTATCTTCTGTTGTTTTAGTGTTATTTCTTGCAGGAAGCATTCAGCCAACGAACCGCTTGAATTTGAAGCTATTGCAGAAGCGATAGAAGGAGCCATTTGGAAGCGACTGAAACAAGTAAGCCTCAAATCCTCTCTGTATATCTATTCTGAGTTAGGAGAAATGGTAGTATAGTCTTTCACCTGTTGTTCTAGATTAACACCTGTCTAGGGAAGTGTAATTTATCCGTAGATTACAATTCTAGAGAAGCGTAATTTATAAGGTTAATAATAAATATATTATATCAATTATTATAATAAAAGGTTTATTTAATAATTAATAACACTAATAAAATTAATGAGGATCTTCTCTTTATCTATTTAAATCCATGCCATGATATGATATCTCATCTTGTTGTGAAGATGAACCACACTAGTTCGTTCGAAATGCGTCAAAATTTGTTCATATGTGATTATTACTGAAAGTTTCTCTATACAAACCATTAAATTATTAATCAATATTTAATAGAATTAAATATATTATAGAATAAGAACAATAACTACAAAGCACTTAGTCTTGCTTTATGATTATGTTTACATTTAGTTTAATTAGGATTGTGTTTACTTTTAGTTTAATTGATAAATAAAAAAAAGGTTTTCCAATTAAAAATCTCACCCGCATGCTCATTGCTCTTCTCCTTTATGTTGACAATATTGTTCTTCTAGCCAAAATCCATGAGGATCTCGACAAACGACTTAAACTACTTTATGATTACTACTCCAATATGGGTACCACTATTAATACCAACAAGACTAATGTCATGATCTAATTAGATCCATAAAGATCAACCATGATAATTTCATCTATGATAAGAATTACTTGGAGAAGGTTTCTTCATATATATATTTAGGTATTTTCATTCATCATCAATTCAATTAGAATTATAGTGTTGAGAAAATGACTATTGACTATTGTAAAACTTATTATGAGCTTGAAAATAATTGCAAGGCCATTGATCTCTGGGTTTGGAGTAAAAAAAGTTCCTCTTTGAGACTCTTATTACACCTGTTATTTTATATGAATGTGATTTTTGGGGTTGCAATATATAGCTAGAGAATCGTGGAGGAAGATCAGGTTGATCCAAAAGAAATTTATAACCTACAACCTCAAGATTAAAGGTAACACTCCCTATCATATCCTCTTGACTGAATCTAACATTTCCTCCATTTAAAACATGGCTATGTTTCGTTCTCTGATGTATAATATGAAGCTTTACAACATGAAAACCAAGAGGTTCCCAAAATTTCTTCTAACTCTAGCCATAATCCCCACCTCCAGCTCAAGCACGGTTGGCACAAGGATGCCTAGTCTTAGATCAAATATTGGAGGTTAAAAGAGGGGATCATCTTGGAGAATAAAGATAATATTAAAAGTATTATTACTTCCAAATTTAGGGAGAAATTATGGGATGAAAAGGAGCTAGAGGGGAAAATGAAGCTAATGTATTATAATGAAGTGATCAACCCCACTCTCGCTAACCAGAATGATCTTTCTGCCTTGTCTAGTGCTAAGAAAAAAATTAAAATTACAAAGATAAGAACCAACTCCCATGAGCTTTGAAGTGAGACCATGTGTTGGTCCATTCCCAAAACACATTGGGAAGAAATAATCTGCAAACTTTGTGATACTAGGAATATTGAAGATGAAAAACACTTTCTCTTGGATTTTTTGGCTCTTACTCACATCCGTTCTCATTTTCAAAACATCTGTCACACTACCAACCGTATTGACTTGTTCAGTCAAGAAAACTATAGTGATATTGGAACACTTCTTTCCTTTTTATTCGATCAAAGAAATAAAATATTAAAAAGTCTCAATTAATTTATTCTCTTTAGTTCCAATATAACTCATTAGTATCAATGGACGTTGATCATAATCATCAATTTTGGAGTTGTTCAACCATACAAGCCACCCACACACCAACTAATGACCCCCACTAAAATAAATTTAGACATTAATAAAAACTACTATGATATTTATTTTTGTTTTCAAATATTCATTAACGATATAGATGGACATTTCACGTATAAAATTTTAGAAATCTATACGTAAAAAAATTCAATAAAATTATGGAAAGTCATGTATGCCATTTTTGTTTTTAGACCCTAATCTATACATACAAAATCATGGATATCTATACCATACCCATTTCTATTTATATAAATGTCAAAATTTTAAACAATTTATGGATATCTCTACCATACCCCTTTCTATTTATATAAATGTCAAAATTTTAAACAATTTTTAATGAAAGGTCATATGTTGAATCTTGTTTGCAAGTTTGAAATAAGATTTTTAGAATGAACAATATTTATCTTAAAAGCATATGAATTTACCATGGTCAAACTGCTCCGTAATCATTTTCCAATCCTTGTACTCAAAATAAATTCCCATCAACACTGATAACTATAATAATTTGAATTTTCACTTATTAATTCAAGAGACTAGAGGCAATCATCTTACATGCTTCCCACATTAACATATAAAAAATATCTTAATCCTAATTGATAAGCCTATGGAAAGTGAGCTACCCAACTCATAAATTTTATATAGACACCCATAAATTTTAAAAAAAATGCAATGAATGAGTCCTCCAACATAGTTCTATAGAAATTTATTTTCAAAAAAATGATGATACTGGATACCATACCAATGGAAATTCAATGACTTCTGTTTTTTAACTAGGGTTTTGAAAAAAAACCAATGCATGAGAATGGGGAATTTAACATATTGAAATAATGAAAGCTCACTGGATCTGAGATGGAGGATCAACCCAACAAAATTCTCTTGAAATACCACATCATATGCATCAGAGTGCCTCTACTTTAGCTTGGTTTCTCTTGAAGAAACACTGATTACTCCAATGCTTAGTATTCTCCTTGCAGTACCTGTTAGCACCTGATCTGGACCCCAGGCTGAAAAGGGAAAAACAAGGTAACAACTAAACCATGCTCAGCCTTGTAGCTAGCCCTACAAGGACATGAGAGGGCTCTCTCCGTGAAAGGATATTCAATGAAATACAATAATGAACTGATATTAGGCTAGGTAAAATGATGGAAAAAATGTTTAATAAGATAAATGCATTTTTCAGGGATGTATGGGATAAAATGGGACAGTTTGAAACTAGGGAATTAAATCAGGATACAGGGTATTTCGTGGAGGCAAGGTAGGCAGGAAATTTTATCAATTAAGGTTAATTAAGGATGGAATGGAAAGACTGGTGAGGAGCTGAAAAGGGCATAGAAGGTGGATCCTTTTCAAACAGAAGAAAAACATAGAGTATGAATGATTTCCCAAGGCAGAGCATATAAAATGGATTCTACCTTTCTATCTTGAAAGCATTCAAAAGGAAATGTTTATGGATAAGAGGTGAAACATAAAAATTTACATATGAAACAAAGGAGAAAGACAAATGCTAAAACTCACACCACATGGATCCCACAAATCAGAGCTGCATCTCTTATTAATTCCCTGTCAAAATGTACAATGGAGCGCGGAGTGTTATTTCCACACTATTCCCCTACTTCTGAGTTACATACTTTTAGACTTCTTTACAAATGATTTACAATTACATTAAATACACTGAAATGTGGGAACATAGATCCACGAAAAAAGGGAGTTGTTTAAGAACCCAGAACTGAAATCTGAATATGGCAAAGAGAACCAAAACTTTTCCTCTGAAAAAAAGGAACAACAATACATTTTTACCCTTTGAAAATTCGTTGTTATACTGTATGAAGGAAAAATAGGCAATCCAGAAAACAGATTTCCTACTTTGCTGCTGTTGAAAAAACTTTGTTTTTAATATAAGATTCTCGGCCTTTTGACTTTTCGCTTTGCTTTCTGTTGTTTGTTTGAGAAAATTGACATTTTAATAAAATGCTGTTGAAACAAAATGGAATGAAATTATGCTTTCGGTGAAGGGAAAAATTAATTTTGAATGGGAAAGGAGAAGGGAAAGGAGGTGGGGACCATATTATAATCGCAATCGAAAAGTCGTGGAGGCGGGACATAATATAATATAAACCACTATAATATAATATGTGACGGTGCCATCACAATCGACGATCGAAGGAGTGGGGAGGGTGTTATCAAAAATTTCCGATGCGATTGGCAGGGCCCGATGGGGTGATCAACCATAGAACGAGGGAAATCCCTTTGAAAGCAAATAATAATGGTTTTTTTCTTTTTACAAAGGGAGGAAGGATTTTTCATTTGAAAAGGCAGAGGGTAATATGGTGGGACCGAGGTCAATGAATCGCAATCGGAATCGGGATCGAGATGAAATGGATTTCACTACAGAGATTTCCCGATGCGATGGGGGAAAGCCTTTGTATTATGAAATAAACACAATTTTAATTTTAACAAAGGCAAATGGGCTTTTATATGAATGGCGGAAGATATATGGTGGGCTCAAAGTTTAATCGGCATCGGAAGATCGCGGAGACAAAACATATGGTGCAAAAGAAAATCGCTGATGCTGATGAGGCGCGATAGTTGTGGGCCATCGGATGAGATTGGGAAATCAACGACTGAGGGATAATCAGAGGGTGTCGATCGGGGGATTTGAAATTGGGGAGGGGCTTTTGGAAAGTGTCAATGAGGATGCTCTGATTGGTTGGGAGCTGTCGGATCAAATGACAAGATCGACGGTCAATATGTACATCGGGGGGTTCCATCAGAAACAATCGCATCGGAGTTTTGGGAAAGGTCCAATTGGGGCGCTTGTTTCAAATGTTGCGATGCGACGGAAAGGGGAAGGGACTTGGGTTTTATAATATAAAACCTTTGAGTTTTATTATAAGGTTTCAACGAGATGGAGGGGAAGTGGTTTAAACGGCGGGGATTATATAATATAAAAATTTTTATTATAAAGTTCTATGGCATGGAGGGGAAGTGGTTGTATATATCAGGATTTTATAATAACAAACATTTAAAACGTTATTATAAAGTTTTTAAAGGGACATGAAGGGGAAGTGGTTTAATCGCATATGTGTTTAATGATGCGATTTTGCCACCAGATGGAGAGAAAGGGATTTTATAAAGGAAATATTAAAGTTTAATAATATAAAGTTTAAGGAAAAAATGGGGAAAAGGGGAAGGTTAGGGTATAGGGGACTTTTACTTCACTTAGGCATAAATTTCAATCCAGAAGTCAGTTTTGAGAGTGTAATATGCCGTTGGAAAGCTCTTTCCTGACTCTTTCTGTTGGATCTACTTAGAACATGATTTGATGCTGAAACTGCTTTGTAAAACTTCTCTGAAGGCAGGGTGATGACTTTGTGGAGATGGTAGCTTCTAAAATGTGACTTATTACATATGCTGACATGAAATTACATAATGAGTGATAATAAAGGAAAAATATCATGTTTTCACCTCAAAACATGGTTTTGAGGTGAAAATTACATCAAGCTGAATAAAATATTTCTTTGATCTTCCAGGTGCTATGACTTTGAGTTTATTGACTTCCTCATGACCTTGCTGATATTTATTGACATTTGACTCATTAATTTAACTATGGTGAGACACTACAACCTAATGAGACCCATCCCATGACCTTCTGACATGATTTACAAAGTGAAATTATCAGATGACTAAGGACAATAGAGAGGAGAATCAACAAGTTTCACATGAGGGGAAACTGATGAAAAAACACTACCATCAATGAATCCATGACCTAGCGGAATGGTGAAATTTATTGGAATGGGACTCCTAATATGCAAATGAAAAATAACAATTTTGATCACTGATGGCAGTATGGCTAGACTGACACTAACATTGGCTCCAATGGGGATGGTAGCTCCTTGGAGGTGCCAAGAACACTGTAGACCAAGTAGCCTTATCCATTGGGCATGGAGTCAAAAATGTTGAAAACTGACACAATGCAAACTGACTCTGACTCAAGACTAAGACTGAAAACTAAACTAAAAACTGAAAGAAACTTGACTCAACAAAATAATTCAAAAGTGACTCAAATCTAACCTAGACAAAACTTAAAATTTGAAGCTTGATGGCAATACATGACCAAGAGTTGAGGGTTTCAAATCCTGATAATAACCATCTGTGTTTTTTGAAAACCAAAGTACCATTAGGCTATATCAAAATGCCAATGTAACTAATCAAGAAGATGCCTCCTTGATTGATTCTTCTGATCAGATCCTTTGGATAATAATAGATACTTGCAACTGGGTATCCAAAAGCATAGTTGAACATGACCTCCTTCATCACTGAATGCTGCAATAATTACCTTCACTATTGACTGCAATAGATTTGCCACTGGATCCTGAAAAACATGAAGATTTACTTCCTGTTGAAGAAGCAAGGTGTCTTTTTCTCTTAATTCTGATCTTTCTTCACAATGTCCCTCAGTAAGAGTATGTTCCTAATATTCAAAAAATTCTGAACAAGTAGTTGAGCAGATTTCCTCTTGAAAAAACATTTCAAAACATGAGACATAAGAAGAAGAATCCGAATGGCAGTTCTGAATGCTCTAGTCTTTTGTTGTCTGCATATATTGTTGATTATCTTCATATAATATAACAACCAGATTATCATGTTTCTTATCACATTCATCAATCATAAGAGAAGAAACTTCAGATGACTCTTGAAATCCGAAACTAACATTCCTATCATCTACCAAAGATTCATCCAAAGAAACTTTTTCGCTTACTTGAACAAAGTTCTCATCTTGTTTTTCATAGAGGGAATGGATTACCTCCTCATGGAGACTCTTTTATGATAGAATGAGAACACTTGGGTCTATAACTCTGTTTTCTTCATTTGAGGTGACCTCAACAATATAATTCTCCTTCATGAAATTTGGAACAACATGTTCTTCCTCATCACATTTTAACTCTAGATTTGGCTTTATTTTATCACTATGTGAGATTGAAACATCATTTTCCTGTATCTCGTCCTTTATTTCAATCAGATCTGAAATAAGACCTCGTCTTCTATCATTTTCAGCTGTACAAATATCTTCAACCTGCTGGTCTTGATAAGTATCCTCTATTTCTGTGTGCTGCTGAAATGGATTTTCATACAGTGCTTCAAATATTTCTTCGTCCATGAATTCATCATCTCCATAAAAATTCTCAAGATTTTCAATGAAACTATTAACATGTTTACAACAATTCTGCACTAATATTAAGGATGGAAAAGATTCTTTATACCTTTCTAAGAATATTGTATGAAAATATTTTAAACAATAAATACAAGCAGGTGGCAAACTTTCACAACAAGATCAAGCTTCATCTTCCAGAGTAGCCATGAACATTTTCATCAAGCAATCTTCAAGAAAATCAATCTTTAACTTATGCACATGGATGTGAAAATTCACCAGATGAAGAGCAACATCATTACCTTTCACATTTTTAAACATGGGCAAATTCCTTTGCCAATCTACTTTAGGCATCTTATTTGGAAAACCTAGAATGTGATCTTGACTCATGGGAACATACCTTCTTGCAACACTTGCCATCTTCAAACAAAGATCTTAAAGCTATTGATCTTCCTGCAGTGGAGTCACCATAAAGTATTTGATTTTCTGGATCTTTCAGTGAATGGAGTCGCTAGGTGAATGATTCAGCCTTCATATGTATTCGACTATTGTTCACCATCAACAATCAGATCTTAAACTTTGTCATTCTTTACCAGGGAAGATATTACTGGAGTGATCAATATTTTATGTTCTGATACCAGAAATATATTATGACTATGGATCTTTTGGAATAAGTGCTTATAATTATATTCCCTTCCAAAGCGCTTTAACAATGTTTGCCTTGCAATAATATTCAAAGCTCTGAAGCAAATATTTAAGGTTTAATGTAATACAGGGGAACAAATAAAAATACTTGAGTAAACCTTATCAGTCCGGTTATAATATCAAAATATTATAATGATGGTGCGATTCTTTTAGACAAAACACCAACCTTCGAACTTATAACATAAAACCCATTTATTCTACCAAACGCAGCATACATTTGATTCAACAGGGCCCCACGCATCCATATTTTTCCTTTTTATGAATAAAATAAACATATAATAATGAAAAACCACCGGATCATACCTCGATATATTGCTCGTGCACTTCACCGCGCGATTGCCGTCGGATCCAACACTCTCCAAATCAGACGATCCTCGTCAATTTCGCGTTTTTTCAAAGGCCGAGGTTTAATACATGAAATTTGCACGATATGGGCGGTATTTGGGTGATGATGTGCCCTTATATTACTGGATCACGTTTTTTTGGCATGGTTTTGCTTCGGGGAAAAAGCGGCGCAACATGGGCAGTTTTGGTTTCCAAAACCTGCTGGTGGTAAATGAACTGTGCTTTAACTCGGGTTTAACACTTAACTACTGGCGTTAACTCAATGGCTGGGTCCCACTTATATTTACTCCACTAGCAACAGAATAAAGCCTTTTTTAATTTCCACAACAAAGATTTCTTTAAAAGTGCCGCGATCAATGTAACCAAGGTTTAACTTTAGACAGAATTTTGAATACTGTTTCTTTCACATGGCCTGATTTATGACTCGCTCCTCTACAGAGCCTCTTTCGATATTTCTTATAAACATAATAAACACATTAAACTTAAGTGCATGAGAATATATGCTCGCAGAAAGTCAGATCAAAATTCCCCAGTATGGCTGCCAGAGATGTTAGCACCTGATCTGGACCCTAGGCTGAAAAGGTCAAAACAGGGTAACAACTAAACCATGCACAGCCTTGTAGCTAGCCCTACAAGGACAGGAGAGGGCTCTCTCCGTGAAAGGATATTCAATGAAATACAATAATGAACTGATATTAGGCTAGGTAAAATGATGGAAAAAATGTTTAATAAGATAAATGCAATTTTCAGGGATGTATGGGATAAAATGGGATAGTTTGAAACTGGGGAATTAAATCAGGATACAGGGTATTTCATGGGGCAAGGTAGGCAAGAAATTTTAGCAATTAAGGTTAATTAAGGATGGAATGGAAAGATTGGTGAGGAGATGAAAAGGGCATAGAAGGTGGATCCTTTTCAAACAGAAGAAAAACACAGAGTATGAATGATTTCCCAAGGCAGAGCATATAAAATGGATTCTACCTTTCTATCTTGAAAGCATTCAAAAGGAAATGTTCATGGATGAGAGGTGAAACATAACAATTTACATATGAAACAAAGGAGAAAGACAAATTCTAAAACTCATATCACATGGATCCCACAAATCAGAATTGCATCTCTTATTAATTCCCTGTTAAACTGTAAAATGGAGCGCAAAGTGTTCTTTCCACACTATTCCCCTACTTCTAAGTTATAGACTTTTAGACTGCTTTAAAAATGATTTACAATTACATTAAATACACTGAAATGTGGGAACATAGATCGACGAAAAGAGGGATTTGTTTAACAACTCAGAACTGAAATATGAATATGGCAAAGAGAACCAACAATTTGCCTCTGAAAACAAGGAACAACAATACATTTTGACCCTTTGAAAATTCGCTGTTATACTGTATGAAGGAAAAATAGGCAATCCAGAAAACAGATTTCCTACTTTGCTGCTGTTGAAAAAACTCTGTTTTTAATATAAGCTTCTCAGCCTTTTGAATTTTCGCTTTGCTTTCCATTGTTTGTTTGAGAAAACTGACATTTTAATAAAATGATGTTGAAACAAAATGGAATGAAATTATGCTTTCGGTGAAGGGAAAAATTAATTTTGAATGGGAAAGGTGAAGGGAAAGGAGGTGGGGACCATATTATAATTGCAATTGCAAAGTCGTGTAGGCGAGACATAATATAATATAAACCACTGTAATATAATATGTGACGGTGCCATTGCAATCGGCGATCGAAGGAGTGGGGAGGGTGTTATCAAAAATTTCCGATGTGATTGGCAGGGCCCGATGGGGTGATCAACCATAGAACGGGGGAAATCCCTTTGAAAGAAAATAATAATGGTTTTTTTCTTTTTACAAAGGGAGGATGGATTTTTCATTTGAAAAGGCAGAGGGTAATATGGTGGGACTGAGGTCAATAAATCAGGATTAGGATGAAATGGATTTCACTACAGAGATTTCCCAATGCGATGGGGGAAAGCCTTTGTATTATGAAATAAACACAATTTTTATTTTAACAAAGGCAAATGGGCTTTTATATGAATTGCAGAAGATATATGGTGGGCCCGAAGTTTAATCGGCATCGGAATATCGCAGAGACAAAACATATGGTGCAAAAAAAAATCATCGATGTCGATGAGGCGCGATAGCTGTGGGCTTTCGGATGAGATTGGGCGATCAACGACTGAGGGATAATCGAAGGGTGTCGATCAGGGGATTTGAATTTGGGGAGGGGATTTTGGAAAGCGCCGATGAGGATGCTCCGATTGGCTGGGAGCTGTCGGATCAAATGACAAGATCGACGGTCAATATGTACATCGGGGGGTTCCATCGAAACAATTGCATCGGAGTTTTGAGAAAGGGCCAATTGGGGCGCTCGTTTCAAATGTTGCGATGCAATGGAAAGTGGAAGGGACTTTAGTTTTATAATATAAAACCTTTGAGTTTTATTATAAGGTTTCAACGGGATGGAGGGGAAGTGGTTTAAATGGCGGGGATTATATAATATAAACTTTTTATTATAAAGTTCTATGGCATGGAGGGGAAGTGGTTGTATATATTGGGATTTCATAATAACAAACATTTAAAATGTTATTATAAAGTTTTTAAAGGGACATGAAGGGGAAGTGGTTTAATCGCATATGTGTTTAATGATGCGATTTTTCCACCGGATGGAGAGAAAGGGATTTTATAAAGGAAATATTACACTTTAATAACATAAATTTTAAGGAAAAAATGGGGAAAAGGGGAAGGTTAGGGTATAGGGGACTTTTACTTAACTTAGGCATAAATTTCAATCTAGAAGTCAGTTTTAAGAGTGTAATACACCGTTGGAAAGCTCTTTCCTGGCTCTTTCTTTTGGATCTACTTATAACATGATTTTATGCTAAAACTACTGTGGAAAACTTCTTTGAAGGTAGGGTGATGACTTTGTGGAGATGGCAGCTTCTAAAATGTGACTTATTACATATGCTGACATGAAATTACATAATGAGTGATAATAAAGGAAAAATATCATGTTTTCACCTCAAAACATGGTTTTGAGGTGAAAATTACATCAATCTAAATAAAATATTTCTTTTATCTTACAGGTGCTGTGACTTTGAGTTTATTGACTTCCTCATGACCTTGCTGATATTTATTGACATTTGACTCATTAATTTAACTATGGTGAGACCCTACAACCTAATGAGACCCGTCCTATGACCTACTGACATGATTTACAAAGTGAAAGTAGCGCATGACTAAATACCATAGAGAGGAGAATCAGCAAGTTTCACATGAGGGGAAACTGATGAAAAAACACTACCATCAATGAATCCATGACCTAGCGGAATGGTGAAATTTATTGGTATGGGACTCCTAATATGCAAATGCAAAAGAGAAATTTTGATCACTGATGGCAGTATGACTAGACTGACACTAACAGTACCAACTAACTGATGAGGTCAAGAATAACCAAGTAGGATCTGTTCCATCCACTCCTACTTTATCATGCACATAAATGAGTTTATAAATATACATAAAAATTCATAAGCTAAAAATGTGTTTTTGAATATGAAAAGGCTTCCAACTAGTTTGATATATTTAATAACTTGCCAGTATATAGATACCAAAAAGACAAATTCTCTTAGAAATCTTGAAAATCGATTCTAAGATGTGTCCAATGTAAATCCCGTAACTTACATGAATCATACAGTATCCCATCTTTCTCCGAGGAACTATTTCCAACCTTTGCACATAAGGAAACACTTCTAAAAGACTAGATCTATGATATAGAGAAACATCCCCAAGAAGTTATGATTCCAAGATTTAATATGTGTTATATTATCAACCAAATCACCTATAATTCAAATTAATTCTTTTAAAATGTGAATAGTTGCCAATTTTTTTTTTGAATAGATATAAAAAAGGGATATTATAATTACTTGCTCCTGAACTCCGTTTTTAGATATTGATAATATGTAGAATATTTAAATTTGTTGCATGGATTGACCCTCCCAAAATTGTTGTTAATAGGACAACTCTTGATCTAAGGTTCAAGAAATGGAATGATGGTCTCACACATGGAAATCAGACATTCAGTGTGATATTTATCAAATGGGTATGGATATGACACTCTATCTCCCCCTCATAAGAGGATGCTTAACTCTCTGGCTAGTCTGGGAAGCTCCAGATCCAATATTCTCCTCTTTTGTTCTTGGGCTTACATAGAATAATCATTTTTGTGGCAAGATTGTCGTTCGTTTCTCTCCCAAGATTTGGCTTCAGAGTAGGGATCTTCCGAGATGGGGGTCACAATTGAATTTCATGCAATAAAGAGGGAGGCGGTGGAGCCTACTATGCTATCCCACTCAATTGATGGGGGAAGCATAACCACCAACCTCCCTTAATTCTCTTATCATGATGGAAGATTCCACCCATACATCATCTCACCAGTGAATTATTTTAATGAATACATAAGGTGGTGATCCAAACTATCGTGAAGGTAGAAGTCTTATTAAGTTTGGCATTTAACTATGCAATAGGAATTCTGTTTAGGTGAAGCTGATCTCTACGTCACAGTTCTCAGTAGCTAGACCAGGAAATTTTCCCATTATTATTATTATTTCCTTCTAGCCATCGGGGGAGGGACCAAGTCCTCATGACCTGGCCTCGCCCATTCCTATAACTCTTGGTTGCTTTTCTGTGGGGATAATAAGAACATATATAGTGAAGTGTAAATGGAGTAGAAGCTATGAATTTCACACCATATCAACCTCATCATTTTTCACTATAATTTTATTCCCCATGTTGCCTCCCACTCATTTATCCCAACTAGATTGAGATAATTTCTTTTGTAAGGGGAAATTTATATTTGGAAGGAGGGAAATTACTATGTTTGTTCCCACCTCTCTATTGGTTTTCATTCCACCCTCCTTATTTCTCTCCTATATTCTTTCCTTTATCCATCTCGATGGCTTCCTGCTCTGTCAAAGCCTCTATACTATAGGCCTTCTGCCTATTATACCTCCAATATTGAAACTTGTCTACAAACACAACTGTAAGAAATAACTATGACAAGTTTATGGATATGAGGAAAAGTTAGATGTATTGCATTAAATATGTTTGTACAAGATTTAAACAAAATTTTAAAGTAGTGGAAGAATTCTTAAGCTATTTGTATTTTGGAATCCAAAGTATCCAATGGTTGAGATTGCATTTTTTCAATTCTATTGTGAATCCAAGTTTTTATAGTGGTTGTTAGGAGTTATATAACATAGCATGAAGGAGATGTGTATTTTCATGCGCAAATTTGAATTGACATATAATATTTAAAAAAATAGAATATCACAAAAAAAAAACATTTCAATGTCAATCTTAAATAAAAAATTTCAATGCCAACTTTAAGTAAAAGAAAATTTTAATAAAAGATTAACAATACACTTCCAATTTCAAAATATGAAGTCAATAATATCCCAAATTTCAGATACAAGCACCAAGAATTGAAAGTTATAAATATAGACAACTACAAGGCCTTGATCTATAATACCACTATAAAGTAAGTTATTTACATAATTCAACAATATTCTCTTAATTTTGGTAATTTTTATAGTGGTGACTCAAATGGGGATAGTGTAATTTTTGAAATTTCACTTATCTATCAAATTCATAAGAGTCCCATGTGTCATGTATTAGTAGGGCAAGTGATGACTGCCATTCTTGACATTTACATCACATTGCATATAAATGTGCTTGATGTTCGAGCCTTCATTTTTTCTCCTATGTATTTGTCTCATTTGAAATTCAATCCTTAATTTTGTCTCCTGATGCAGGAGCATCCTGCTTAATTTTCATTATTTATTTGTGTGATTTAGGGGGTGATGTTTTTTTAATTATTTTATAAATCATGCACATTTTAAACAAATTGAGAGGAAAATATGAGTGTGAGGTTTATTGTAAATATTCTCTAAATAAATTGAGAATATGAGTTAGTGTTGAGTTGTATAGATATTTTAGGGATTATGAACTCCTTAAATGGAACTTAGTTGAGTCAAAGGAGTGATAAAGCTATTTTAGAATTTGGTTGAGTTATTTTTGGAGGAAATCATGGATTCAAATTAATCCACAATTATGTATAAATAGGATCTTTGTGTGAGGATGGAGGACAGAGATATAGAGAGAAATGGTGTGAGAGTTTATGTAAAGGGAGAGAGCCGAGAGGCCCACAAATGTAATATTCAGCAAAGAAGGGTTTGAATTTGTAATTTTCTTGTTTTATTGTAAGAAAATAATTTATTTGTTTCAGCTTTCTCTTCATATATATTCTGTATTAAATCTAAGTAGTTTTTATGATGGTTTTCTGTGAGGATTGCATGTTTAAGATAATACACACACTATTGTGCGCAAGTATATGATTTGTGCAGAATTTCTGCATCATTTGGTATTAGAGCAGGATATGATGGTCGTAGGGCTCGATGTTGAAAGTCATATGATTGTTGAAGAATTAAGTTCGAATAGTGATGCGTGAATCAAGCAGAAAAATAATCGAAGGCCTTGAAGCAAGGATTTGTGATTTGGACGGCTTTCACTGACATCTCTATAAGCTGGAGCTTCCATCAAGCACTGTTTGATCATTCATCTCTCCATTTCTATTACCACCTCCTATCTCATCTTGTGTTCTTTGTAATTTTGATGTTGCTTCATATCAACACACAAAATAGTGTGTAATTTTGCACTGTGCGCAAATTTTTTAAGGAGAAGCATGGATCTGTAAGCATGCCATATATTTCTGCATGAGATGAAAATTTGAATGCAAAGGAGGAATGCGGATACCTGTGTAAGATAGATCAACATGGAGACCTACGTATGATGGTCAAAATCGTGGAAACAAAAAGTTTGTGAAGCATATGTCGAGGAGCAGAACCATTCAATTGAGCGTGTAACTCTCTGTGTGAGGAGGAGTAAAAAAAAATTATGAGTTGGAGTGATGAAATGTGGGTGTCCAATGTGAACATGTATTTCCAGAGTCTATCTAACATGAGGACAAACTGGAAGAGCACAGATGATTGCTGTATGTTGGAACGCAAGTATGAGCATGGAGTCTGTGGAATGTTGAATGCAAAAATTGGAGATCGCTTGAAATGATACGTGAAAATTGATTGGGGCAAGAAGAAATTATTTGTTGCAGACTCGAATCTGAAATAATTTCCAACCAGTGTCAACGTTGGAAAGAGCTCGCTGTAGAGATCATATTGTGTAATCTGTGGTTTGTAATTGTATAACGATGGTTAACAAAATCCACAATTTCGCTAGCAGCGATGCAAAGACATGTCAAGTCAGAAATGCTCAACGTTACCTGTATGGTGAGAGTTCTATAAATATTTATGATGATATTTTGCATCAGAATGCGCATCTTCCTTGAATATGTGTTGGATTGATAATACCAGCGGCAATCAGAGATAGAGACCCATCAGGTATGTATTGTCTCTGTGTGAGGTTATAAATCTATGATTGTATGAGAATATCTAGTTTTGGATGAATGCGGAGCAATAAAAAAGAACTGAGCACGTTGCAAGAGCGAATATGATGGTCGTTGCTTGAGTAAACAGTGAAACATTTTCCAGCTAGCGAGCTATCGAACTTGAGCTGTATAGAATTCTTGAGTGCAGCGCTGAGTAAGGGTTCTAATATAATGTCATATTCACTGGGAATGCTAGCGTGAAACACATAGATTCATATGTGTGTGAATCCAGTTAGTGTGAGTTAGAAGAAGTCATCTTGTAATACTAGTTTTGGATCCAGCAAAATTGGAGCTAGCGTGAAATTGCGAAGCGTGAAGCTTGAGAGGCTTGGAAAGGAAATCATGACGGAATGGTGCGGTGATTTGTGAGTTTGAGATGTTTATTTTTCGGTATGCTTAAAGAGCGAGCTATAATTAATGCCAGGGGAAATCTGTGTGAATTCTAACTTGTGCCAGGTGAAAGAAAGAATGCGATTGCGTGAAGACAATTGCAGTGACAAAAATCCTGTGTGAGGAGCATTATTGTTTTGAAGTTTGGTGAGAAAATTAATTTAATAAATTATATGTTTGTGTTATTGAGTTTTTTCTCACATGTTCTCTGCTTAATACTTTTTATCACTACTATTCCGAGTGACGTTGAAATTCCATCCGAAGGGAGTATCTTAGAATCCTAAAAAACACGACCGACAGCCCATCGATGAAAAAGGATGTTAGCCTAAATGGGCGGTCCCGCCGCATAATTCATGCTAAAACTATTGTTACTGGTTAAGGGCTTGATATCCAAACTTGCAAGTTATGTTCATGAAGATTCCTTGTGTAATTTTGAGGATCAATGGGAAATCTGTGGGAATTACGTTAATCCGAAATTATGTTTGAATGTGGATGTGGAATCCTGCATGTCCATGAAGATCGAAGATCCGTGAGGGAACATTATTTTTTTTTCATGTTGAAAAAGAAATTTTCAAGATCTGAACTAATTCAAGGTTTGAAGGTGCGTCAATCAGTTTGCACGCATAGCCAAAACTGAAATATTTACAAAGAAAAGGTGAAGTTTCTGTAGAGAAGTCATCCGCTACAAAAAAAAAATTTGTGATTGCAGAAAAATCATCCAGTGTTGAGTAAATAGAACTTACTCCAAAGCATGGACATCATATGCAAATAAGGACGACATGTGTGCAAGTTGGAAATGCATGAATATTTGAGGTGATTTCTAGTAAAGGATGGGATGGTGGTACTATGAATGTTTGGTACAACGATGTATTCTCTTTGTTCTTTTGACAAATATTTTGATAATTTTTTGCACTGCTATATATATTGATACTTCGGAAGAAGAGCTATAGTGCGGAAGCTCAAGAAATATCAGTGGGTACACTATGAAGGTGGTAAGTCAAATGAGTTTTTATGTTATTTAAATAATGTAAAATAGATGTGTAATTCAGGTTGAGAAGGCCATATACACTTTATGAGTGTTTCACCACAATTCATGAGTGGGAAGAGAGATATTTTAAGAGAGATAATGAGTGGAGTGATAAGTATTTGAGTGTGTTATTTTTATGTAGAGTAATCACATAAAGTTGAAAGGTCAAATTAAGATGTCAAGGTCAAATGAAGAAATTTGGATAGCTTGAGTCAAGTTAAACCATTGATTTATTGTACAAAAGGGTGGATTTTTCATCCAAGATGAAGAGTTGAGGTCAAGTATGGAGTCAAAGAGTCTTAAATCAAGTCAAAAGTTTGAATGTAATTGGGTGCATGATCGGCAGAGCTCGACACCCAAAGAGTTTGGTCATTGTAATGCAAGAATTAATGCAGTTGTTATTTGCAACAAAGAGGAGCATGAGAGTTTCCTATAAATGATTCCAAGACAGAGAATCGAAAGATACCAAGCGCTGGAAGAGAGCTTGCATTTTTGGATGGCAAGTAGGAAGGCTTGTTGAAAAGGGGATTAAATGAAATCCACAAGTGAACAGATGAAGTTCGCAAAGGAGGAGAAGATGAATGTTGATAGTCATTTCAGAGGTTCGGAGAAAGACCAAAACAAAAGAAAGAAGAAGGAAGATGCCAAGGAAAATGACATATGGAAGTAGTTGACTGATGAAGAATAGGAGAGGGAGAAGGCTGAGATAGCAGTTCATCTTGAGTTATTGATGGAATTGTTGCAGAGAAAAACGAAAGACTAGAGACATGGTTGGATCATGAGGAAGAAAGTGAAATGGCAGAGACTACATGAAAAGAGGAATCAACAGGTAAATATGCAGTTAACAGAAGAGCTGAGAAAGCTCGAGCAGATGATGAGTGTACAATTGAGACGTGAAGAACTCAGAGGAGCTAAGTTAGAAATGGAAGTTTCCTTTTATGGACCAGAACAAGGTGAAATTCTGGGTGAAGAGGTTAATGAGAAAGATCTCATGAACTATTGGAATAGTTCAGAATAATTTGAAGACATGTTGACAAGGGAAGAAAATGAGGCTATGAAGCCTTGTACTTTTAAATCTCATAATTTGTGTATGTTTGCAGGATGTGCAGAAGATGGTGGACAGTCTAGTGAAACTGTCACAAAGATGAATAAATCTCTTGAGGTGAAGTATGATGGAGAATGCCTTTTAGAGGAGGAAGGTACTCATTTGTTGCAGTAGAAAGAATTCATAGATGAATTCCTATTTGGTGTAAGACAGCCAGTTGAAGCTGTTATGAAGCATAAGTATAATGAAAATGCCATAGTGATATTCCAAGGAGGTAAACAAATGAATTTGTTTAATGAAATTGATGATAGAATTTTGAAATGTGATGATACATACAACAAGATACCTCAGGAGGATTTCCAGAAGAAGAATGAAACTGAGAATGAAGGTTGTGATGAAATGCTGGAAAGATTTCACATGGAAATAGAGTTCTTGGAACGATGGCTCAAGGAACCTGAAGGGGAGATGAAACTTGCAAAACCTGATACAGAAGAGATTGCAGTTATCGTGCATGATAAGGATGAAATGTTTCTAACTTTTATAGAGTTAAGTGAATGTTTTAACTCTTCAAATAATAATGTGGTTGTAGGTACATAAGACGAAATTAATAAATATGATGTCGAAATCAGAGAAATTGAGCAGAAAGTATTTGAAGATGAGATGAAAGATCAGGAGCAGCAAGAAAGTTATGTCCTTAGAGACATAAAGGAAATAGAAGTATTAATCCAGCAAGATAAAGATAAAAGCAACCAACATTTCAAAAGAGGATTTACTGAAATCCAGAAGGACTATGATGGGAGATTGGTGTTTGTAGCATCAAAAGAGGCCGAAAGGTCTTTTATTTTTAAAAATAATAATTTGTTGATGAATGAAGGTACAACACCAGATGAGAAATTTGTTACTATAGGGATAGTCAATGATTATAGTTGTGATCAAGGAGAAGTCCTTGATTATTCTTCATTTCAGAAAGTTGAGTGTTCAACGTAATTGGAGAAGGAAGCATCAAACAAAGAGGAATTACTCCGAGGAATTGGTGAAAGAAATTTTTGGAGAGGCCGATGGAATCCGGTTGACAGAAAGAGTGATGTTGATGATGTTGATGTAAAGCTAGTTCGAGATTATTTCAAAGTTTGGAGACTAGAAGAATGGGTATCAACGATTCTACACAAGTCTCTATTTCCAGAAATAAAGATGATGTGGTATGTTAAAGGGAGAGTTACATTCAATATTATTCTGAAAATAATATTCTGGGAATTCTATGCAAAATTACAAAATGGAGTTGATACTTTAAAAGACCAACGACAAAACAGAGTTTGGAATCCTGGAGGTAGCAAGTCATTAAGACTTGTGGCTGTCGCATTATTACAGAAAAATGACAGACCTCATAGACAGGAGTCTATGGAAACTTCTCTACATGGGGAGTCTGATTTAGGAGCATCTTGCTTAATTTTCATTATTTATTTGTGTGATTTAGGGGGTGATGTTTTTTTAATTATTTTATAAATTATGCACATTTTAAATAAATTGAGAGGAAAATTTGAGTGTGAGGTTTATTGTAAATATTCTCTTAATAAATTGATAATATGAGTTGGATTTGAGTTGTATAGATATTTTAGGGATTATGAACTCCTTAAATGGAACTTAGTTGAGTCAAAGGAGGGATAAAGCTATTTCAGAATTTGATTGAGTTATTTTTGGAGGAAATCATGGATTCAAATTAATCCACAATTATGTATAAATAGGAGCTTTGTGTGAGGATGGAGGACAGAGATATAGAGAGAAATGGTGTGAGAGCTTATGTAAAGGGTGAGAGCCGAGAGGCCCACAAATGTAATATTCAGCAAAGAAGGGTTTGAATTTGTAATTTTCCTGTTTTATTATAAGCAAGTACTTTATTTGTTTTAGCTCTCTCTTCATATATATTCTGTATTAAATCCAAGTAGTTTTTATGATGATTTTGAGTGAGGATTGCATGTTTAAGAGAATACACACACTATTGTGCGCAAGTATCTGATTTGTACAGAATTTCTGCATCATCTCCTAGCTCTTTTAACTTAAATATGTAATTGTGAAAAATTATTAAAGAATTGATTGATATTTTACCTTAAAATATATGTCCCTCATAAACACCACCATGAAACTCTAAAAAAGGGGTATACATATTTATGATCTTAAATGGAAACCCCAAAATGACATAGTTTTTCCTTTAATTGTAGATTATGAATATTTTCAAGCTTTTCTATTGTGATTCTATGAATGTGGATGGCCAAGTTAATAAAATGTCATAGCGTAACCATTATTAACTTATAATTACTAAGGCCAACACTTCATGTACAAAAGAAGTAGTTTTAAGGATACCAATCAATCCATCTTATTTGTAACTTATTTTTCTTTGTTTCGCATGGCCCACACTTGAGAAATTTCATTCTTGTAGCTATTTTTGTGTGAGGAAGAATCATTGAAATACATTGGATGTGTTTCCTAACATGTGATGAGCCCCAGTATCACAACAATATTGTTCAGACTCCTAGGGCTACCAACTTTAATTATTAACCCGGGGTTCATGCAAACTTAAGAGGTGACAATGTTATATACACAGTATGTAAAGCTCTACTCATGTCACCTTAAGTCAATGAATCATAACGGGGAATACATAGACCCCTCCTTTTAATAACTTCCAAAAATAAATTGCATTTAAAGACAAGAGTCTACTCTAATTGCAAGAAGGAAAACATTATCTTAGTTGTAGAAATGAAAGTGCCATTCATCAAATGTAAACAATAACTACAATTGCATGAAGGTAAAGGACTGTACTAATTGTAGAGATGGAATATGATAATATAATTTCAGGTGTAAATCAAGATTATACTGGTGAAATTTAAATCATTACTCTACTTGCGGAATGTGAAAAATTGCTTGAAACATGAAACATGATTTAAAGCGTATGGCTAGAAAATATGAGAGAAAAACTTCAAAAACTAGGTCTAATATACATGCATTGAAGTGTTTCCCTTATTATCACCAATTTCAAGATAATTTAGCTTTATTAATAGAGTCCTTACACATTTCATAAGAGAACAATATTTGTGATTCAAATGTGGAAATCTGTCTACTAATTCTAGTTGTTGTTATGTACTTGCAATGAAGAAAGGATGGGTCTAAAGTGGTCCTTGGTCCTCCCCAACCGCATATTCAAATCCTGGAGGTTATTTTTCAATACCAAGATACAAAAATAACTATTTAAAGAAAATATGGTCAAGTTTAAAAAATTCTACAAGATGCTACAAGACTGCTACACGATTGCCCTATTTTGCTATAGGATTGGATCCGCTTGCATCCCGAGGGTAGGAAAGGTGTTATGAGGGTAGGAGAAGGTAGATGAAGTTGTATGAAGGATGTGGGAGGCCTTTTTCCAAGCTTAACACCCCTCACAGGGCCATGTTACACAAAATTACATGCTCACAGTGTCCCCCAATGTCCCTAAAAAGATGATCTCGGTGGAAAAATTTGAAAGCAGTATGAGGTATCATGGAGGAGGATGGTGATGAAAAAATGGAAGTAGGACAATTTTTCCAATCCTTGTAATTAACTGGTAGTACCTAAATATTAACAATCAAACCCTTCTTACTCTTGGAAAGGATGAGTTGAATTTTATTTCATCAAGAGCTACTCTATCCTACAACATGCATCTAATCCATGTGAAAAGGCATGGTATTAACTTCTAGGATGCAGAAATAGAGTACACAAGAGAACTATAAACCAAATCCTAACAACTTTCAAAGGAAAACAAACACATATTTTTGGCTTATTGTTGTAGACTCCTCAACCACACTCCCCACAAGAGAGGTGGCAATTAGGCCTGAAACCGTGACATTTTAAATATAAATTATTCCTAAACAAGGAAATAAATAACACTACTCAAACAATGAAAAAGTAGAATACACAAGAGAGACTAGAGCCTTTGGGTTGGACCTTAACCCAAGGGTCTCATCCCTCCAAAGTTAACTCAGATTTAGATCAACAATGAATCTTTCATTAATAGGAAATAGAGTTCAATTACATCATATTAGAATGGAAATAATTGTCCCAAGCGCTTGGCTATTAATAACTCTTCCTTCCTCCAAATTTTGAATCCTAATGAGCCCTTAGGATTTTTTATTTATGTAAATATGAATTAGGGGAAGCTTTCGTGGAAGGAGGACGTATTCCCTCCAAAACCTAAAAAATAGTGGATCTAGCTCCCTTAGATCCTTGCATGCACTTGAGTTCATTGGTTGCTAGTGGACCTCAAGCTGATGATGAGCGTAGATGAGTGATTCTAGGGATAACTTTGAGTCAAAGGAGAGTAAATGTAGGGGACACACCTCCTACACTTCCTTTAGCTGCCTCCAACATGCCTCTCCATTGTAAATGTACTAAAAAATGCTATTTTCCACGTACATCAACCACATTAGGCCACAAAGTATCACAATCACCCTTTAATATTCCTACTAAGCACATTATATCGAAGGAATGTAAATTAATGTTAGGAAAGAAAAAAATGTATGGGCTGGATGATAACAAAATGGGCCTTAAAATATACCTATTGATGGGACCCATCAAAATTCTAATTCATATTCCATAGAAAACCTTGATCAAATAAAGGGCACAAATCCATCCATAACAACCATTCAATCATCACTTACATACTTATTTATCATTATCTTCAAAAAGAGGTTCCACTAACATATATAATTCAATGCTATTTTACATGTTGTTTTCTTTATGCTATAAAGGATATGCATTTTGTTTGGAAAGAAAAATAGGCTTTATAACATAAATAATAGAAATTAACACTTCTTATTGCACCTCTCTATTGTATACCACTAGCATAAGTCATTTCTTTAATTTTATTCTTTGGATGCTATTAACTATTCGCATATCACATTACCTTTGAAATAATTCTTATTGCAAATAATTCAATGCAAAAAAGACAAGGAATTGCTACACTATAATTTCCTTTTTTGAGGCGGTTAGTAATAATAATAAGATATATTAGGTACCCTCCATCATCAATAAGTAAAATATATTGAGCATAAATCATTGAAATTATCATTATTTTAGTATATGACATTAAGGGAGAAAATTGAAGTAAAATGTAGGGAAAAATGAAACAAACAAGAACAAATCTAGAGAGTAATTAACAAAATTACCATTAGTCTAGAGCCTCAAGGGGTTGGTAGGGTATGAAATTTGTAACTTATCCTCTTTCGATCCTCCATTGTGTACTTCCTCTCTATCCCCACACAAAACCAAATAGGAGTTACTGTAATGGGGGAGACTAGGTCAAGAGGACCTGGTCCTTTCCCACATGGTTGGAAGGAAACAACAAGAGCATCAGGAAAATTTCCTACTTTAGCTACTGAGAAGTGCAGCATAGAGATCAACTTCATTTAAAGAGAATTACTAGTGCACGATGAAATGGAAAACTTAATAATATTGCTACCTTTGTGGTATTTCGGATCACCACCTTGTGTCTTCATTAAAACAATCTACTATTGAGGTGATGTATGGGTGAAATATTCCATCATGATAAGAATATTAATGGAGGAATGTGGCCATGCCTCCCCCATTGATTGAGTTTGGTGACAACATAGGCTCCACCCCCTCTGTCTTCGTTTACGAAAAAGCTCCTTGCTCTGAAGCCAAATATTTGGAAAGTAATGAATGACAATCTTGCAACAATGATGATGATTTTATTGAATCCTTAGAAGAGGAGAGGATAATACTGGAGCTAGAGCTTCCCAAACTAGCCAAAGAGCTAAGCATCCTCTTGTGTGGGAATGCCAAATCCACACTCATTCAAGAAATATCAAATGGAATGTCATATTTACATGTGCAAGACAATCATTCCCATGCTTTAACCTCAGCTCAAGACCCATCCTATTAAAAACAACGTTGGGAAGGTTAATCCATGCAACAAAGTCAAAATATTCTACATATAATCAAAGATGTCATAATGGAGCTTTAGAGTAAGTAATTATAAGATCATATATATATATATATATATATATATATATATATATATATATATTTATATATTTATATTTATTCAAATATTTTTTTTGTAGCTATTCACTTTTTAATGGTATTACGTTGGTTTATAGGTGATTAGGTTGATAGTATAATAGATATTCAAACTTGGGATCACAATTGCATGGGGACATTCCTTCTATGTGGTAGATCTAGTCTTTTAGAAGCATACCCTTGTATGCAAAGGCTCACAACATTTCCTCAGTGAGAGAAAAGATACTATATGATTCATGTAATGCGACAATATTCACATTGGACTCATTGGTGAGTCATTTTTCAAGCTTTCTAAGAGCATTTGTATTTTTTCTATCTACACATTGGTAAGTTATTGAATGATCTCAAACTAGTTGGAAGACTTATGATATTGAAAAGGTCATTGCAAATTTATGAAGTTTTACGTATATTTAGAAACTCATTTATGTACATGATCAAGTAGGAGTGGATGACACAGATTCTACAGGGCTTGTTATTGGTTATTAATGACCTCCTGAGTTAATTGGTATCCAAGGGAGAATGCTAAGTGAGGGATTAAACAATGTTTCATCAAAAGAAACCAAGATAAAGGAGAGGCACTCCAATGCATATGATGTGGAATTTCAAGAAAATTAGGTTGGGCCAACCCTCCATGTTAGATTAATTGGGCTCTCATCATTTAAATCTGCTAAATTCCCCATTATGAGGTATTTAGTTTTATTCAAAACACTAGTTATAAAATGGAAGTGGTTGAATTTCCAAGGTCAAGGTATCAATCATCCTCATGTTATTCAAAATAAATTGCGATAAAAAAGTACCAGAGGACTCGTTGATTGCATTGTTGTTGAAATTTATGGGTGTTTATCAAAAATCATGAGTCAAGTGCCTTACTTTGCATAGACTTGTCGATTAGAATGAAGATAATTTTTTTGAATGGTCATGTGGGATCAATGTAAGCTAATTGACTCTAGTCTCTAGAATTAATGAGTCAAATTTCAAATAGTTATAGATTTTTTTTTTTTTTTAATTAATTATTATTATTATTATTATTTTTAAAATTTTCGCTTGACCCATGTGGGATTTTATCCTTGAATCTTAATGGGCCAAATTTCAAATGGTTATAGTTTCTTTTTTTTGTTCGCTTAACGCATGAGGGATTTGAACCTTGAATCTTATAGTTTACATCATACTTCATAACATGGTGATTGTCAATTGAAATAGCCTTGTGGGCTTCAAGTAGTTATAGTTATCAATATTGTTAATATGTACTATTACTTTTGGGTACAAGAATTGGCAAATATTTAGGGAGCAGTTTGGCTACCATAAATTTTCATGCCTTGAATATAATTTTGGTTGTTCTAAATATCTTATTCCAAACCTAGAAACGAGATTTCACAACTTAGATTTCATTCAAATATGGATATCCATAATTTTGTATGCATAACTTAGAGTCGAAAATCAACAATTACATACAACATCATCGTATAACTTACTTTCCATAATTTAATGAATTTTTTAGGTATAGATTTCTAATTTTTTATAGGCAAAATATCCATTTCTATAGTTGACAAATATTTTAAAGTAAAAATAAATATCATAATAGTTTGCATGAATGTCTAGCTATATTTTAGTAAGGGTCATTAGTTGGTATGGGGATGGCTAGAATGGTTGAATAACTTCAAAATTAAAATTAGTGAGGAAATTAAAATTTGTCTTTTAATGTAACTTAAAGTAAACATTAAACACAAAAAGTAAATGTAGTTATACTAAAGTTTTATTTATCAATTAAACTAAAAGCAAACATAATCCTAAAACAATGTTTTTTTTTTTTTTTTTAAATTGTTGTTATCTTATAATATATTTTATTAAATATTGATTTAATTTATTAATTAATTTATAGTAAAATTTAATAAATATTTAAATTGGATTAAATTAATTATATGAATAATTTAATTTATTAATTAATTTACAGTAAAATTTAATAAATATTTAAATTGTATTAAATTAATTATATAAATATGGTAATCACCTTGTCATGAAGTATTATGTAAATTACGAAAATCAAAGATAAAATGTACCATAAATGTTTATCCAAAAAAAATCAATTATAAAAATAAATTTATGGAAAATATTATTATTTAAAAAAAAATTATTAATAAAAACATACCATTCAAATTAAAAAATTTCTATAAAATTAGAGAAACATATTGAATGATCTTTTTCAAATAATAAGACCGATAATTAATTATTTATAACTGGGTCTTGATTTATTATGGCTATTTTAAAAAGTTAGTTATTTAAAATAATTAGATTGTACAAATACAATGACCATCCAAACCTCGAAGGGTTTGCGGTTGCCTATGGCCCCCCTCTATCAATGCCTGATTCACCTTCAAACGCCCTGCCGACCACGATATTCTGTTAAACAACTTCCAGAATATAGCTACTGGTCACATGGGAGAAAACAACAATTTACATCACAACTTTGGCACCCCATAGACGATTCTGCAGGCCGTGGACACTTTCTTCGATTTCAGGGTTTGTAGCAAACGTAGCCATAGGGTACGACTTTGGAGACATGGCATTAAGTTTCACACCTCCACAAAGGCCTTCCAGTGAAAGGTATGACCTCTGAATTTACTGTTATGTTCTATGATATATTAATTAGGGTTTTATGTATCATCTAGGTTAAAAAACATAAATAATCTTAAGGGTTTTATCTATCATAGAAAGGTTAATAAATCATAGAATATATTCCTCCGCAATGAATGGACCAATCTCAAATTCACATAGAGCCCTGCGTGTTGAGCGGTCTCAACAAGTTGACTAGATCGAACGATCGAGCGGCTCCTTTTTTCATTTCATTTCATCGCCACAGTAAAAGTGTCAATCACATCGATGATTCATTCCTTGGCCTGGAAATCAGAATATGGGCATATCATTGGGACAATTTAGGGGGTAGTGAATGGAAGTTATGTGAACTTCACTGATTGAACTATAAAAGGTTGGTTAGTTAGAGAAATATGCTACACACTTGAGATATTCACGAGAGTGTTTTTCCCTAACCTAGTTTTATCACCGTCTGCTGAATGTCACAATTTGCTTGTAATGTTGTATGGTAGTGGAGATGCTATCAATTTGCCGTAAAATTTTGAGATTGAAAAACATAGCCCTTGGAAACTTGAGCTTGCTGGAGTACAAAATGCGTTCTTCCTGTTAAAATTGGGATTCTTTCATTTGGCTCTTTGTTTATTACTATTTTCTCACCTTCTCTAATTTGTTTGCTTGCTTGCTTATCCATTGAAAGTTGAAGTAAGAATGCATGTTGTTTTTAGTTAATAATTAAAATTCTTTCATGAGATTGGAGAAATCAGTGAATGTGTTTGAGTTTCTTTCAAGGTTTAGAGGAGCTATTTAGCCCCAAATTGATATATGTAGTTTGTTGATAGATACATATTTAATTAACAAAGGACTTTGGCGTGATCATTATTTAGTAATCATGCACTCTTTCTCTTTATGCATAGTTTTAACCTTACCTAAACTCTATTTAGGCCAACCCATATAGCATTATGTTGCTATCAAGCCTTATGGAAGTTATTTTCTAGCTCTTATTATTATATAACTTTATTAAGAATATTTACTTAAGATTAGACTTTTATGATGGAATTTGAAAGGTTTGAGGTTCTATAAATATATGGCTATTTTAATGATTATAAAGCTTCATATGTCTATGTTTAAGCATGTAACAATTTTTTTAATATGAATTGGGAATTTGATGGCTGCCAAGTTGTCTTTAATACCAAGGGGCTATTACAAGATAAAAAGGATAGCTAAATCAAAACAAAGGATTAAAAAATAAATAAATATAGGTTCTCACTTGAGTTCATGTTTAGGATACATTAGTTTTTTCTTAAAGCTAACTCAAAATATATAGTGGCCTTTTCTTTGGGAGAAAAAAAGTAATCTAGGATGCTCCAAGATCCTTCTCACATTAGGGATTATATGTCCTTTCAAATCAAGTGGATTAAACTACTAAGGATTGCTCATATGCATGTAAAGTGGCTAGCTAATGGGTTAATTTGGAGGATTCCCAATAATTTGTTCATTCATATATGCAATGGTTGCCCATAAAAAGAGGCAACCTGGATTGCTCCCAATATTTTCTATATTTTTTTTTGCACCTTTAATTCCAAGCAGAGTTCCATCTTTGACTTTCCCAATCTTATTAAAAGAATGAGTTCTCTATGGATTTGTTAAGTCTAGACATGACAGAGTTCATTGTTCCAAATTTACTACTTGCCCTAAAAGTATTACTATAGACTCTACTCTTGCTTGAGGCCACATATCTCACTACATTCAAATTTCCAACTTAAAAACAAAAAAAAAAGGTAAAATTCAATTTCATCAATGTGTTTTAAATCAAATCTACTATATACAAGAGAAATATTATAAGAAGATACATTTTGAAAATAATACCATACAATGATAGTGCATAATCATGCAAACTTTAGAGGTAATGGACTTAAAGATCAAAATCTCAGAAAGCACAAAACTATCTACTTGATGACACTCCAAATCTACTTGGTGATAATCCAAATCAAATAGCAAGGATATTGAAAAAATCAGAGTGAAAATTAGGGGCTAGAAAATTTTAGCTGATTTTTTGCCATTTTTAGGAAGGGGATCATTCAACGCCTTGCATGCCACTTGGAATGTAAAAAATCATTGCAAAAAAAAAAAAATTTACTTCAGATTTGTAGTCTTCACAAATTTTCAAAATTTTATATGTGTTCCTTTTAAATGTAATTGTTCAACTCAAATCTACTGACCATCAATTCATATATTATATTTTTAAATAGTAATTAAACTTGATGTCAACTATATATATATCTTTAAATAGAATTTTAGTTAACATATATATATATATATATATATATATATATATATATATATATATATATATATATATATATATATATATATATATATATATATATATCCATTAATCATTATTATATATAATCATGATATACTAACTTTCTTTCCTAGAAACATATTGGAAAAAAACATGAATTGAATGTCTTGCTTTCCTCTCTAATAACATCATTAATAAAAAAAAAGAAATTATTTTAACATTTCGAAGGAAAATAATCACAAATTTTTAATGTAATACTCAATTTTATGATTACTCATTCAAACATTTTCCCAAATATTATCTTATAATAAAAATTGATAAATTTAACTAATTCCTATTTTTTCATAGATACAAGGATGCAATTTATATATCTCATTCAAAATACAAATTCAAAATATAAATTCAAAATTATTTATATTTTTATAGTTGTACTTATTTATCAATTTGCTCTTTCTAATAAATTTATTAATAATTTAAATTATATTTTAATAATTTATATAAAAATTATGTAGTTTATAGGTAAATTTGATTGATTTTAATAATCAAATAACCACCTGTAAATATAACTATAATATTGAAAACAATATATAATATACATATCAAATAAATAATAAATATTTAAACTAATGCATTTAAATTTATAGTTGCATTTATAATATTCAAATATAAATATAAAACCATTTTTTATTGCACCTATCTACACAATTCATGACATATTTCTCATGCTATAATTGTTTTTAAAAACATCCAAATATTTTTTTAATATTTACATCGATGGTGTTATTGAAGAGTAAAATTCCAAGTCAAATAATTTAACGTTATTAGTGTCTTTAAGATTGTAAGTTTAGTAAATGAATTTTAATTGATGTCAATAATAACAGATATTGTATCTAAACAATTTATGATTAATAATGGAGTGTTAAATAACAATTATACCTGATATAAAAATTAAGATTTTAGGAACAATTTCACGATCCTAAATTTGATTTCTTTAATTGAATCAGTTCCACAAAAACACATACAATCTGACTTTGGCCACAATGATTAGAATAACAAGTAGTAGTAATGCTTGCTATTCGATTTATTTGCCTACCCCATCTCTTAAGTATTTGCAACAACTATTAAAAATAATGTAAATGTAACGACCTTATGCATGGATGTTGATGGAATACTACGGATGTATTAATATTTACTTTAACATATGTTATATACTATAATTCTAAATACATCAAATGTTGATGGAATACTATGGATGTATTAATATTTACTTTAACATATGTTATATACTATAATTTTAAAATACATAGTCTATATAGTTAAGATTTTTTAATCTCACCCACTGATTTTAAGTGACGATAAATGCAATCTATGTGTTAATGCACTTTTAAGATTAGGGTTGAGGCTTTAGTTCAATAGAAGGCCATAATTTTTTTTTTAGGGACTTGGGAAAAACATACTAACATAACATTGACATTGAGAGAAGGGCAACCAGGAAATCTAGATCAATCTAGGCTTGATTTTTTATTTTGGAACGACCCATGTTTATTTTAATTATTAATGAAAAAATATTGATTCTAAAGAATATGTGTCTCCTTTTTTATGAGATTGTTTATTTATTTTAATTATTAATGAAAAAATATTGATTCTAAAGAATATGTGTGTCTTTTTTTTATGAGATTGGTTATTAATCTAGCTATGTAAGTTATTCGGTGCTAGGTTAATAATTTATCAAGTGCTAGGTTTAATAATTTATTAAGTGTTAGGTTTAATGGAAATTAACATTCAATGGAACTAAAGGAGGGAAGAAAAGAGGCCGAAGATTGAAAATTTAGAAACTATTTTTAGTCAATATTTAAATGGTAATGCTAAATTCTTAAAAGTAAAAGGACAATATTCATCCTTTTACTTATATTTTTAACATTATCATTAATTGATTTAGGATGTTTGAGAGTAGTCCTCATTGGATTACATATGGAAAAAGTAGAATTTTAGAAAAAACACAAAATCCAACACAATCCATCTTTGTTATTAGGTTATTGTGGTTATGTTATATACAAATTTCATCCTTGTTATTAATTTATTGTGGTTATGTTATATACACATTTCGTTATTATTTTTTTTTATGGGTGGGTGGCATCGCCCAAACTCAGAGTTTATGTAGTGCAATTTTTATATGTAACACCCATTCTCCCATTCACAAATTCCAACTTCATGATACTACTCTAATCATATTCCAACTTCATGATACTACTCTAATCATAATGTTTTTATTTCCTACATTATCATGAATTTTATGTAGCTATATACTTTTTTTACTTGATAAGCCTACCAAAGTAATTAGACATTTCTTTTGGTTAGTAATGTTGTTGTTGGAAATAATATGAAAAACTATTATCAATGTAGTAATTCTACAATGTATCTTATTACTTATTTTATATTATTTTTCTTAAAAAAGTTCAACTATATTGCTCTTTCCTTTTACCTTCCTTTAACCTTTCATTATATATATATATATATATATATATATATATATATTTAATAATTTAAGAAAATATATAACATAAATCCATAATTAATACTCCTAACCACATGTAAGAGTGATACATTCTTTAGGTTTCAATCTCATTGGCTTAAATCCATTACAACAATATATACTCAATAATGGATCGTGGTCAAGCAAGACACAAAATTGGTGTATGAGACCTCACTCTTTCTAGGACAAGAGACCCAAGATACTCTAAAGCCTATGAACTTGTACATACTATAATCAAACTATCCAGCTATGCTACATCTTATAAAAATTTGTATTATATCTATTCTCACATCCCTTCAGCTTGAAAACAAATTCAACCACATATATATATATGAGTTGGTAGGTAAATGAATTTCATATATGAGAGTTTTATTAAAAAATAAATCTTGGATCCAGCCTAGAACCATTTCATTAGATTCCATCAAACCTACCAATATTCCTTTCAGGTTTGAGATTGAGCACCAAGGATCAATATAAACCCTTAAGTGAGTACCCCATGTTACATAAATTTTATTCCCTTTCTAGCTATTTTTTTAGAATACTCCCAATATCCAAATACATTTACATTCTATTTTTCACTACGTTTTGATTTGATTTTGACTCACTTCTTGTTTTCCATAGTAAAATATTTTTTCCCTTCTTCCCATGTTTTTTGTTAAATCCAATGGGTCACCTTTAGTGAGTGAGCGTTGTCAAACCAGGAGATAACTCCACAAATCAAAATGTGTATTAGATGAAGAATGTGAATGTATTTATACATGGAGGTGAGGCTATTTGGATTCATCTCCCAATGACTCTTGGCCTTCCTTATTTCCTAATATAATTTAATATACAATATTAAATATCCTCACCCAACCCTTAGGATTAGGTGTCAACATTCCCCCCTTTAATACAAAGGGATGTTGGTGAGTCCAAGCATCGATCTGAACTTTTCAAACTTTTCTCTTCCAAGTGCTTTGGTGATGATATCAGTGGTTTGCTCATTTGTGGAACAATGATGTAGATGGATGGTTTTGGCCTGAACATGATGTAGAATTAGATGGTATTTTGTATTGATGTGCTTTGTTCGATCATGGAACTTTGGGTTCTTGGCCAACTTTATTGCAGAAGTGTTGTCGATCATGAGTGGTGTGGAATACATTTGTTTCATTTTCAAATCTTCTAGGATTTTCCTGAGCCACACAATTTCCTTTGTTGCTTCAGCTGCTGCCACATATTCTGCCTCGGTCGTGGAATCTGCTAGAACTGACTGTTTGCGTGATCTCCATGAGACAACTCCTGATCCAAGGCTCATGGTGTAACCTGTAGTAGACACCCTTGCTTATTTTTCCCCATCAAAGTCTGAATCAGAGTATCTGATCAAGTTGAAGTGGCCTACCTATGTATAATTGAGTCCAAAGTCTTGAGTCCCCTTCAAGTACCTTAATACTTTTTTTGTAGCAGACCAATGTCCTTCACAAGGTTTTTTCATAAACCTTGAGAGGATTCCAACAAAAAATGAAATGTCAGGTCTGGTGGTGGTCAGGTAGATAAGACTTCCTATAAGCTTTCTATACTTAGTTGCATCCTCGAATTCCTTCCCTTCAATGGATGTGAGCTTCAAGTTTTGTTCCATTGGAGTGGTTAAGGGGTTGCATTCATCCATGCCAAACTTGTTCAAAAGATCTCTAATGTACTTCTTTTGAGAAAGAAATATAAATTTAGGATGTTGAATTACTTCAATACCCAGATAGTAATGAACATAACCCAAATCAGTCATTTCAAAACCTTTATTTAATTATTTCTTCATGGATGCAATATAACTCTCATTGTTCCCTGTCATCAAAAGTTCATCTACATACACCACAAGATATACAACTGTTTTTCCAACTTTCATAACAAACAAAGTTGCATCATCAAGATCAAAATGTTTGAAGTCAAGTTTTAGAAGATGCTCGGTTAATTTCTCATACTAGGCTCGTGGTGCTTGCTTGAGGCCATATAAAGATTTTATAAGCTTGCAAACCTTGTGTTCTTGGCCCTTTACAACAAATCCTTTTGGCTGGGACAAAAAAATTTCTCCTTTAGATCTCCATTCAAAAAGGCGGTTTTTACATCCATCTAATGGACTTTCCATCCATTCTGAGCTGCTAGGGCAAAGAGATTCCGGATGGTGGTCCATTTTTCTGTGGAAGCAAAAGTTTCTTCATAATCAATTCCTTCTTTTTGTGCAAAACCTTTTGCCACAAGCCTGACCTTGTGCTTGTCGAGTGAGCCATCTGCTTTATACTTGTTCTTGTAGACCCACTTACAGCCAATTGGTTTTGTTCCCAAAGGCAGATCAACCAGCTTCCAAGTGCCATTCTTTATCAAGGTATCATACTCCTTTTGCATTGCTTCCTTCCATTCATCATGAGAAGCGGCTTATTTGAAGGAAGTTGGTTCATGATCTGTAGGCAAAATCAATTCACAGTTATAAGCAATATCAGAATTATCTATGCCACCTTCGTTTTGTTTAGTGGAACTTCTTGTTCCTGTTTTTCCAACCTCATCAGGATGAACATTCTCTAGTGTCTTTGTCAGCCATTTGGGAGGACCTTTCTGAGATGGCTCAGGCTGCTCATTTGACTGAGTTGGGATTGAGTCAAGATTCAATCTCTCAATTCTGTCAATCACATCATTCAATGTGTCATCCGTGGTTGTTTCTTCATGTAGGGGAGAGAGTGCTTCAGGAAATGATTCCATAGTTTGATTCAATATAGGAATCCCCCCTTCAAGATGTGGAATTTGATTATCAAATTCTTGAAAAGACTTTGCATGTGTGAATCTATCCAGGTGATCAAGTTGCCGCTCAAAAACCTTGTCACTCTTGGAAGATTCAAGGAATATGACATCTCTTGCTATTACAAACTTCTTATTGGCTTCATCATAGAGACGATATCCTTTGGAGGTATTGGAATACCCCAAGAAGATACATTTTCGACTTCTAGCACCAAGTTTATTCCTTTGTCCCTTGGGTATCAAGGCATAACAGGTGGAACCAAAGATCTTGAAATGCTTTACCGAAGGAATGTGGCCATGCCACATTTCAAAAGGATTTTTGTTTCTAATTGAACTTGAAGGACACCTATTCTTTATGTATACATCACATAGAACTGCATCAGCCCAAAACATCAATTTTACATTCTTGAAAAATAACATGGAGCGAACCATATTTAAAATAGTTCTGTTCATTCTTTCAGCTACACCATTCTGTTGGGGATTATATGGCACAGTTGTTTGATGTTTGATCCCATGTTGATGAAGATAATTTTCAAATTCGTTTGAAGTGTATTCTTTTCCATTATTAATACGTAGAGAGCCAATATGAGTTTGTGCATCATTTTCAATCCATGCATGAAAATTCTTGAATGTTTGAAAAGCATCAGACTTGTTCTTCAATAAGTAAATCCAACACATTCTGGTGTAGTCATCAATAAATGTTATCATATATTTATTTCCATTTACAGAAGCAACAGGCATAGGGCCACATAAATCTGAATGAATAAGCTCAAGTTTTCTATGTGCTCTAGAGTGTGAATCATGAGTTGGTTGTTTGCTATACTTTCCTAGAATACAAGAATCACATTCCTTAGGTATCCTAGGAATTATAGGCAGTCCATTAACACCATTTTTCTTCAATAAACGAAGGTTTTCATAATTTAAGTTTCCAAATCTAGCATGCCATAAAAGACTTGATGGGAATGTACCTTCATCATGATGTGAACTGAATGCAAAGTTTTGAGCATGAGAAGATGAACCTTTCAGCTTCAAGAGTCTTCCTTCTTCTATTCCCTCCATGACAAGTGAGTGATATGATGCTTTTCTAACCTCTGCCTTGCCATAAAACAAGTGAATGGAGTGTCCTTGCTGGTGGATTTGAACCAGAGACAACAAGTTTCTCCTCAACTCAGGGAGGTATAGAACCTCATGTAGAATATGATCTGGAAGACCAGGAAACTTAAGCCTGACTGTGCCAAGCCCTGATGGCTTGAGTTTGGATTTATCTGTGAATTATACTGCTCCATCAACTTTGTCAGTAAATTCTTCAAAAAAATATTTTCTAAATGTCATGTGACATGTTGCTCCTGAATCTAACAACGAATCATCTCTCCATGAAGTAAATGAAACATCAAACAAGTCTTCAGTTACTCCATTGTTACAATGTGCTAGAACATAATGAGTGGATTCAAGTGCTTTACCTTTGTCTTTGTCATTAGTTTTACCTTTGTCTTGATTTCTTTGCTGCTCAATTTTTTCCCAAGGTGTCTTGCATGTGGATGCTTCATGCCCATCTTTATTGCAACGTGTGCAATGAAGATCAGATTTGTCAGATTGTCTACCCCCCTTTCCTCTGAAGTTTCTTCTTCCTCTTCCTCTTCGGCCACCTCTTCCTCTGGAAGGATCTGGAGCATGACTCTTTTCTCTATGTGCAAAGTATGCAGCCTCTTCAGAAGATGAAGGGACTGTCATCTTCCCGAAAGCTTTCTCTCTTTCTTTCTGCAAACTTTTTCTCAAGGGACTCAAAGGTGATATGCTCAAGGTTTCCACTTGCTTGCAATGACTCACGATAATGTGAGTAAGTCGGATATAATGCCTTAACATATGCTATGAGAGATATGTCAATTTTTACACCAGTGTTGTCAATGTCATGCATGATAGATCTTAATTCTGAAGCTAAAGCAAGGGGATCATCATTCTTCAATTCAAGACTGAACAACTTAATCATCAATTGAAAATTTTCTAGTTCTGAATGTGAGTCATAGAGTTTTTTTAGCTTGCTCAAGGCTTCATAGGCATTTGAAAATGGTGAAATATGGCGACTCACCTCTTCATTTATGGAAGCTTCAATCAAGGCATAGGCCTTGCAATTCTTATTTTCCCAAATGGCGAGCTCCTTGTTTGAAGTGGGCTTTGCTGGTGGATTTCCTTCTTTTCCTTCACAGATTCCTTTCCACAACTCATTAAAAATGAGAGTGTGCTTGATTTTCCGAGACCATTCAAGATAGTTCTCCTTGCAGGAGAGAACCACCCCTACAATAGATATGAGAGAATGCATTCTTCTGAAGGGAAAAAATAATTACTTTGCTGGAAAAATTATTTTGAGGGAAAAAAAATTTGCTGGAAATATACTCAATTTTGTAATTTTTTTTTTTTTTGGTTTGGAAAAAAATTTGGTGTGGGGGTGGGATTATGAATGGGAGGGGCAGTATTATATAAACAGGGTAGATTATATATGGGAGGGGCAATGTTATATAAACAGGGCAGATTTTATATGGAAGGGGCGATATTATTAGAGTGTATAATAAACACACAACGTATTACAGGTGTTGCTATGCGTTATAGGGAGTTGGGTGGGTGGGAATTGGGTGGGAGTCTGTTGGGGAGTCGGGCGGGTGGGAATCGGGTGGGAGTCCGTTGGGCAGGGAAGAGCAGGGGTGGGGTGGTCAAGGGGTGGGGAGTCGGGTAGGTAGCGGGGAAGGGTTGGGTGTGTTGCAGTTGGGGTGGGGAGTTGAGTCCAGGGGAGGGTTGGGTAGAGAGTCAGGCGGGAATGGAAGGGTGTCGGGTGGGGCGTAGTGGGATAGGGAGTCGGGCGGGGAGGTAGGGAGTTAGGCAGCGGGGTAGTCTGTGCAGGGGGAGGGCCGAAAGGCCACGGGATGGGGAGAAGGGAGACAACGTAGGCTGTAAAAAATTTTAGAGGGGAGGCCTACAAGCCATAGATAAAATTTTGGAATTATAGTTGCAGAAATTTGCAGGTGCTGAATTGTAACGACATAAATTGCAGGAGCTGCAGAATTGCAGAGTTTTCAGAAAGTACAAAACAAATTCAGAACTGGGCAAAAATTACAGAGATAAAAAATTGCAGAATTGCAGTATATAAACACAGAATGACATCAATATACTAGAGCAACAAAAAACTAGATGCACAAACACTGCTAGCAGAAATTGCAGATCAAAAGGGAGTTACACCACAGGCAAGAATGCCAATAGTGGGACTGGCTCTGATACCATGTCAAACCAGGAGGTAACTTCGCAAATCAGAATGTGTATTAGATGAAGAATGTGAATGTATTTATACATGGTGGTGAGGCTATTGGGATTCATCTCCCAATGACTCTTAGCCTTCCTTATTTCCTAATATAATTTAATATACAATATTAAATATCCTCACCCAACCCTTAGGATTAGGTGTCAATAAGCGTTGTTATCTATTCTTCCATATCTACCTTATTTTCCCAAGAAATTTCTTTTCCATCTTTATTCATTTATGATTTTGAAGGGGATATAGATTTCAAAAAGGTTTGTTGCGTATGAGCTTCCACTGTCATCCAATCCATAGGATCTTCATTGACATGCACTTCTTCCTCATTGATTTTTGTTTCATTATGTGAATCTTCTTTGACAAGAATTTGTTCGAAGTTTCCTTTTGCTTCTTTATTATCGTGAGTCTCTTCTTTTTAGTATACCATATAATGTTCACTCTACTATCCTTCCCACCATTTGGGCCTTCAGTTATTTTTTCCAGGCTCTATTATTCAAACACTTCGGGTAAATTTTTATTACATTCCCTATTTCATAACATGCTTGACATTGAAATGAAACATTTCCATAATCAAGCTTCTAGTCTGGATCTATTAGATTTATCTCAGTAGGAACAACATTATTAAAATCCATCTCCACGCATATTCAAGCATAAGTAGTCTTATAATTTTTTTCATTTTATAGGTTGCAACAATAAAACATCATAATTTCATTTATGATAGAATTTAGTGATGAGAGATTTCAAAGATGTGGGGAAGGTTCGAGAGCCTTACCAAAAATGGAGCCATGGATATTGATCTTGTAACATAATAAAAAGTAGGATACCACGACTGAATGAAGAGTCCAACACTACTCTAGGACCTGGGACCAGATTAAAAAATAACCTTCTTATCCTCAACATTATCAAATAAAACAACAAAAAAAACTTGATCTAGAGATAAATATTAAGTTCATCAGTCAAGACATGTTTTGACAAATAAGAAATCCACATGTGGAGATCAGTCAACCATGACCAAAACCCATTAAATTTATAGTTCAAATCTTTATCTAAAAATAATTTTTCACAGTTAAAGGCTTCCTCCTCCAAAGGAACATTAAAGGAAAGAGCTTCTTGATTGATTTAATTGATGAATCATGAGATTTCATAATTGGTCAGTGAGCTGTGAAAGCCACACAACGTGGCTCTATAACAAGGATTGCACCAATGTAATGGAAATCTCACTAGGGAAAAACCCTACTTGCCATGAGAGGGTGCATTTTCTACTCCATCCTCTTGAAATGACTATATATTAATACATGTGAGAAAAATTATTTATTATGAAAACCATGTTTGAAATAAAACAAAATTTAGTTGTGTGTATTAATGTTCCTACCCAAAATTCAACCCATTTCCTAAAAAACTTAGGAAATAGTTGTTGAGAATTTAGAGGGCTGACTATTAATTCAAATTATCTTCTTGATAATTAATTGTGAGCTTACTTGAGTTACTTATGTCTTCTATTCTTTAGCTTATTTAGTCTTTAATCAAGTCAATTATCAAAATACACGAGACACAAAATTGGTTCCTAGAGCCAGGAAAAACCTCTCCGTCTTAGAGAGGAAAACCCGTAAGGAATTATTCTTATGGATCTTCAAATGACAAGTACCATGACCAAGACTTAGACCCTTGACCTAGGAATGTCTCCAAGACCTTGTCAATGCTTCTTTTTACATTTCACAACGTTGATCCTTCTCTCCTGCACCAACGTGCATTACCCTGCACCACCACTAGAGAACTCAATCTATAATTATATCTTCATTGACTTAGTCTTCAGTTATGAACGTACTTATTCTTGTTTCATGTTCACTTGAGATATATTTCTTTCCTTTTTTTCTACTGAAGATAGGAAGGCAAATCTCAGATTTACCTTCCTTCTATTCTCTCACTTTCACGCTGTGATATCCACACTTATTTTCATCCTCTATCCATAATGTTATACTGATATGAAGTCCACACTAGGTTCAGACTTGACCACAACTTCTTTATACTAATCCACACTTCTTATGCTTCAGGATGCCTTACAAAAATAGATTTGCATTTAACCCAGACTTTGTTACGCTACTGCAGTCACAAATATTTCCACAATTATGTGTCCTTTTAACCTGCACTTATGTCCTTCTTGATATCCACACAGATTACTAATGTATCAGCAATCTTGCTAACCTTAAATCCACATTTAACCACTATAGCTACTTTATAGAGATCCACATTCTTGTTGGTATAAAATGAGCCGCAGGCCCCTTTATTTATATAGTTATTTGAATTGCTTTTAGGCCGACTCTACCAAAAGTTTGTAGGCTAACATCCTTGCTGTATATAGGCCGACCTCATAACTATGTATTAGGCCAACATGTAGTGCAATTATTCTAGCATTGATGAAGGTATCTTTGAGCATCATTAAGCTCATCTTCCAGCATTGAATGTGGGCTGTCTTTAAGCCATTCTTCCATAGTTTTATATCAAGGTCTTATAGCATCCTCTAGCTACTTCTTATACATGACACTTGGTTATATTTATGAATAGAAGAGAACTCTAATAGACATCAAGAAGAAGTCTATCTATAATAAAATCTTGCTCATGAAACCCATGAAACAAGTACAACAAAAATATATTTTATTATCTTTGTCTTCTTCTTTACATAAATACATAATTACATAATCAATATGAAGGCCGATCCTAGTTTTCAAAAATAGTAATTCCATTTATCGTTACATTGTAAATGTAACCTTATACTTTTCCATTTCCTTTTTTTTGGTTTCCATTTTAATCACTCTCCCTCTTAGAATTCAATATAACGAGAGAGTGCCCATATATTCATGCTTTAATGGAGCTCAAGTGAATATAATCTAGAAAATATCTTACATATAATATTAATGGATAAGTCCAAGGCTTTATGACAATAAAATAAAATAAGAAAAATCCTAGCCATTTGTTTGTTGATTTGTTTAATCGTCTAATAAGAGTATATAATGATAGCAAGAAATAGAGATAATCTTGAGATATGTACTACTTTATTATATTTTAATATGTTTTCTACAGTGGAAGGGAAGGGGGATGCATATCCTAACGAATAGATCATCCAATTAACTCTTACTAACTATGCATGGCCTCTCAGGCTGAATATTGGTGACATATGGTTGTTTCAATGCAAAAAAAAGTAGTGTATGGTATCAAGGGTGATATATTTATTGTTTTTATCTAAAAAAACAATGACAGGCAATGAATGGTGAAGGAAGAAATTCAATATCATTAGAAAATGACTTTGGCAATTAATAAAATTAACAAAATTAGAAACTCCTTAAAAGAAGGCAACATTCATGTAATGGCATCCATGGGATCTCCAATTTCTTTAAAAATATATAGAAATGGAGAAAATAGAGTTTTTAGCATTCATCTTAAACAAATGGAGTGTGGAACCATGAGAAATTTCCTCAAACACATCCTAGAAAAAAGCTCTTACACCACCAAAATTTAATAAGAAACCATTAAGATAGAATAGTTTCCATTAAAAGCACTAGCAAAAATTGAAAACATGGTACCAATTACATAGTAAACATGGTGAAATCATAAGATATTTTCACTACATAGGATATCAGTCACATAATGGACATGGTGATATCACTAAGGAAGACCTGAAGGAAAAATTCCTAGGACTACATTGTAAATTTAATTACAAGTCGATTACTAAAAAGTAAAATTTCGATTGATCCAATCATGTATTGATTTCTCAAACAATTAAACGATTTAGAATACATAAAAACCCTTCAAAGTGAAATTTCAACATGCATACAAATTAGATGATAATAAAATTCTCCATATTTGAAAATTTGACAAATTTTAACCTAAACATATAGAAATAAATATAATTGATAAGCATTTATGTTACCTATTATTTAATATACATATAATATTTTGTTTTGAAAATGGTGAAATACACCTATCACACTACAAGTTGTGAATCACATTTGAAGGGCTACATGTGCCAAAATGGAAGGGAATATCAAGCGGGTTTAAATTGTCATGCTAATACATTTTTCCTAGCGTAAACCCTTTGGTTATTCATACCATTACTTGTTAGAGTTAGAGGAAGATATCTATCTATGAGAACACATAAAAGTATTGCAAGGTAAATTAATTCCAGTGCGCTCTAGATTTGTTTCTAGCACAAACACAAGCATTGCAAGGTAAAACAAATTTAGTTTGTGTCATATTTAATCCTATCACAAATACCAACATTGTAAAGTATAAAAAATCTAGAACACGTTAGATTTCCTTCTAGCATAAACACAAACATTGTAAGGTAAAATAAATCTAGCGTGTGTTAGATTTTTTTAAACATAGACATAGGCATTGTTGAGCCGAGAGGCTCATTCTACAACCTAGTATGAGAAAGAGATGTCCCTTTTAAAATTAGAAAAAAATATTTAAATAAAAAATAGTAGAGATAATAAAAATAAAAAATGAATATACGTGTTTGGTTTGTTTAATTAAAAGGATTATAAAACATAAATAATCTCACTCTCATTGGCGATCTGCCATACTAAGGAGAAGTGGAAAATTCACTCACTCCCAACCATAAATAAAATATATCACCTTGAATATAGGAAAAAAACAAAAATGAATATATGTGTTTGGTTTTTTTAATTAAAAGAATAATAGAACATCAATAATCTCACTCTTAATGTCAAATTTTACACTCTAAAAGAAGTTTTCACCTCAAGAGACTTGATCCCTCTTGGCTCTTGCTAGATCTTTGGGTAAGATGGATATATAAAGTTGGGTAAAACAAATATAGTTAATTCCAAACAAAAAACAAAATAATTTAAGGGTAAAACAAAATCACAAACAAAATAATTCCATAGTATAATGCTAGATTACTTCCTATCACAATAAAAAAAATTGCAGGGAAAAACATATATAACACATGTTAGATTTATTTCTAGCACAAACATAAGGATTGTAGTGTGAAAGAAATCTATTTCCGACTAGATTTGTTTCTATAACAGACACACATACATATTTTAGGGAAAAAAAACTCTGGTGCCCCAACTAAACTTGCTTATAACACAAACACAAGTAAAAAAACATTGCAGAGTAAAACAAGTTTATCACATGTACTAGATTTGTTTCTGGCACAATCACAAGCATTGCTGAGTAAAAATAATCTAGCATGCAAGATATTTTCTTTTAGAAAAAATAAAAGCATTATATGGTAAAAAAATCTAATGTGCGCTTAGATTTATTTGTAGGACAAACAAAAGCATTGTAGGGTAAAATATATCTAGATCCTACTAGATTTGTTTGTATCACAATCAAAAGAATCAAAAGAATTGCAGGGTAAAACGAATACAACACCCACCATATTTGTTTCGAACATAAGCAAATCCATTGTAAGGTGAAAAAAATATAGTTCATCTTAGATTCCATTCTTTCATAAACACTAATATTGCAAGATAAAAGGAATCTAGTATGTGCTTTTTACTTTTAGCACAAAAACAAGCATTGTAAGATAAAACAAGTCTAGTAAAACATTGCGAGGAAAAACAAATATAATGCACGCTATATTTGTTTCTAGCACATACAAAATCATTGCAAGGTAAAAAAAAATCTAGCGCACACTAGATTTGTTTCTAGAGAAAACACAACAATTACAAGATAAAACAAATCTAGCACCTACTAGATTTGTTTCGCAAAAAAATCTAACATGCACTAGATTTCCTTCCAACACAAACAAAATATTTGTAAGGTAAACAAATTTTAGCGTGTACTAGATTTCCTTCTAAAAAAAGGAAGAATTGCAAAGATTTTTTTTTTTTTTAGAACGCGTTAAATTTATTTCTAGCACAAAAACAAGCATTGCAAGGTAAAACAAATCTATGCCATGCTAGATTTGTTTACAACACAATCACAAGTATTCCAGGGTAAAACAAATCTAGCATACGTTAGATTTGTTTCAAAATAAAAAAAATTGTAGGTTGAAGCAAATTTAAAACACACTAGATTTATTTATAGCTCAAACAAAAACATTGCAAGGTAAAATAAATCTAATGAACTATAGATTTATATCTAGCACATACACAAACATCCTAAGGTAAAACATTTCTAGTATAAGGAAAACATAAACGAAAGTATTGCTGGTAAAACAAAAGCACATACAAACATTGCAGAGTAAAACAAATCTAACACCCTCTATATTTGTTTGTAACCTCTAATATACCATAATAATAATAAATCATGAAATAAATTAATATAATCATAATTATAATAAATAAATAAATAAAATAATAATAAATATTAAATATCGCCGATGGGGGCGAGATCAGGCAGCACATGGAGGACACCTCCCATGTGTGAAAGCAAGTGGACCTCTAATATACCATAATAATAATAAATCATGAAATAAATTAATATAATCATAATTATAATAAATAAATAAATAAAATAATAATAAATATTAAATATCGCCAATGGGGGCGAGATCAAGGTAGCACATGGAGGACACCTCCCATGTGTGAAAGCAAGTGGATATGATTGGAGGGATGGGCCTCCCGATCCCTTCACATCTTCGCATGCACCGGGAGAGGTACCACCTTAATGTAAGAAATTCATGTAAAAAATTATTCAACGTTGGTGTGTGGGGGCGGCGTAGTGTTAAGGCTACACGTGATGAATGCACCATGCATTCCTCTATGCATTCAGGTATGGTGTTGGGAGTTGTGGTGGCTTCTGGGGAGGAGGAGGAAGTGACGAAGGTTGACGTTCAATGGAAACAGTGTGTGGTTGCTCGCTGTGAAAATTTACATGGGCAGTGGGTTCCTTTGGTCCTTGCCACTCGGAATTCTAGTTATTGGTGGTGGAAGGAAAGACCAGGCGCAAAAGAAAAGCTCCTCATGGTATGGAGGTAACCTGTTCTATCTCGTTCATACATGGTGGTGGAGCTCATTGTTAAGGAAACCCAACAACCAGAGGAGGAAACCCATGTACCCCTGCTATAATAGTTATTTTTGGCATGACAAGGTTTGGTGGGTCAGCCCGTGGTTTCTGACTATCGAATTGGTTAGGTGGTTGTCGATTTTGCGCTCATCTCAGGATGACAACAACTTCCCTACCCCTTGACGACACTCCATCATTGGTGGTGTTTTGGAAGGTGGAGGTGTCTGGATTATCTGGTTGGGGTGGTCCTTCATGGGTAGAAGGAGCCATATTGGTGAATTCGTGTTATTCTGGGAGGTGCTTCTCAGGTCTTTTGCCTGTGGGGAGTGTTATTTCGGGGTGGGGAGTCTGGTGTTTGGTGCTTGCTCAAGGTGTGCCTCTGCTGTGGGAATCTATGAAACCACCAGCGCGACACAACTGCTATTCCTCCCCTGTTGCCCTTGCTTCTAAAGGGATGGAAGACCAGGCCCTTGTCACAGTGATGCCTCGTCAGGGTGAAAAATGGCTGGGTGTGTGCGGAAAGGAAATGTAGGTGTGAGAGGAGGCCGCAGAGGTGGAAAGCAGGGGTTCAGTAGTGGTGAAGGGTCGCACAACCGAGGGTAGACTTGTAGGGGAGGAAAAAACTGTGGTGATAGGGTGAAGCATTAGATGACAACTCCTAAGGCTCATGAAGGGTAGGGTCTCCAACACTGCTACTTGGAGAATTGCTGCACTCTTATTTCCAGTTTGATGGACAGGGTAAATGATGCAGAACGAGTTTGGCTCAAGGAGCATGTGGTGCAGATGGCCTCTCTGGAGTGGTTGCATTACTTCTAAAGTCAACTTCAGGAAAAACTCGTTGTGGTCTGGAAGAGGAAAAACCAACTCACGAAGAAAGTAGAAAAGCTGGAGACATGGATGGTGAATTATGAAGGACACGTTCAGTATGACTTCACTCCTCAGGTATACATCAATGTTTAAATTTTTATTTCATATGTTAATAACTTGGTTGTTGTATCTTATCTTATGCTTAATTTCTGAGATGTTATATATAGTATCAAAGCAAGGTTCAAACCCTAATTACCTTTAGAAATAACATTTTAAATTATTACTACAAAATATAATTAGATTTACTTAAAAAAATTATAAAATTTTGGATTTAATGTTGTCATTTTAGATCTCTAAGTCTTTATTTGACATATTTGACAACATAGATGTTGTAAAAAAAATATACAAAAATCAAATTCCAAACTACAAATTTTAATTTAGATGGACGAAGTCATATATTAAGAATTCATCCTAAACGAATAATTGTAAACCAAGAACCAATAACTGTAAATTACTATGAGGGATCAAGCTTGATTTTCAACGTGTTTATTTGAATGAGCTTAAGAAAAGGATTTTTATAAATTTTTGCAGTCCTTGTCCCCGAAGTGGCTTGTTGGCCTAAGTAAATCAGTATACGGCCTTGAGATCTGCAACTGTCTATAATATTCATATCATGTATGTAGGGAATGCGGGTATTTTCAAAATCTTTATCGTATGTATCACATGTTGGAGGAGGCGTTGAAGTCAGCATTGAAAATTCACACACTAGGGTAAGATGGATAGTCCTTTATTTACCATTCTAAGCATGCATGCATATGTGTGTATGAACGGAAGTGGGTCTTCATCCCATCTAGAGTAAAATGGTAAAGGTAACAGCGATCATTATTTTTTAAGCGTCGAGCCTTATTTCAGTTGCCATAGGCCCATTAATGCGGCCAGGCCGCTGATGCCCGCCGTCGGATCATCGTGCCGCGGGCAACAGCTGCCTGGCCGCATTAATGGACCTATCGCAGCTGAAATAAGGCTCGCATTTTTAAGCTATAGGTTATTTAATACGGGTGTACAGGTGTACTTATTGTTAAATTTAACTTACTCGTACATTTATCATCCTGATAGATCATCATTTTTCAGTTGAGCCAGATTCCCCTAATCTTTATCCTACCAGCTAAGAGATACGTCGTTTTCTTAATCCACCTTCCCTATTCTTCGTTTTATTTATTTATTTATTTAAATTTATTTTTTTCCTGGATGTTTGGGTCATTGATTTTTGGCTTCCCTTACTTTCCTCTTCCATCACTCCACACCCGGTTGGCACAAGCAAAGAGAGATGAAGAAAAGGAAGTACCCTGAAAAATCCGAAGTTAGTGCGAATAATGTCTAGATCTCCTTTTCAATCAGGCACATGCATTTGATCAGATCAGAACGAAAGTGGTGTATTTAACAATCCTAAGAGATTGATCATAAATTATTGATTACTGGACATAGCATGGACGATGTTCGACCCTGGACGAGAGTAGTAGTAGGAGGAACCAGAGGCGGAAGGATACCAGAAAGAAATGCTTGCATGACCATTGATCAAGCAACATCCACACAAACAATTTTCACCAGTAAATGCCTTGCCTCGACAAAGAGTTGCGCAGGTGAGATTATAGAAAAATCTATTTCCGATTTCAAGCGCTGTCAGACGCGGGAGAATGAAACAAAATCTTGTTTCTTCACAACGGAGAAATCTGTAGCTCAGATGGAGGAGGCACCGATGAATAGTCTTACAGGCAGTGAGAAATCAAGGAAGGAATGAACGATGTGAAGTGATTTGGGGTTTGAGGATGATTTCCTTCTCTGCAAGAGATGCAACTATCGCTTCCAACACACATATTGTAGCAAGAACTATTAAAGATGGAGAGAATGATATTAGATAAACCGACCTGCTGCCACTACTAGAGTGACATTGAAGAAAATTTTCCCTACCATGTATTGTTTGGTAAATTAATTGTTCTTATTTTATTTCATTAATTGGCATCGAGGATTCATAGACTTAAATGTATGTTCACTATATGTGCTAGGATTCTTTTTATGAATTGATTGATTGCTAGGATTCTTTCTATGAATTGATTGATTCTAGAAATGAAGCTAATTCTAACTTCTAAGTATGGACAAATATAATTACACATATTTTTTCAATCTAAAGTTTTATTAAATCTTAATTAACAGAATTGAAATTCACTATCTTGCAAAAATTGAAAATATATTTAAATTGCAGAATTCAAACTTTCTACTAATTGCATTAAAGTAAGAAACTGAATTAAGGTATGAAGCAATAAGTGTTGGCAATAAGATGTATTCAATAATCAAAATCTTTTTAATTTTGTTTTCTATTTATGAGTACTTGCAATAAAAAATAAAAATGATTAGAAATGTAACTATGATGGAAACAAATTCTTAAAAGAAACTGTAGTGCTAAACACAAGTAATATTAAACAAAATTATAAACAAAACCTCATAGGTCAACAAGGGGCCTTCCTGTGAGTGCAAGTCAACTATCAATCACAAGATCTTCATGCACACATTGAGAAAAAAGTAACTTATGTTAAGTTGGAAGAGAGTATCATCGGTCTTCACAGTAAAATAATTATAAACTTAATGATAAAAAACTTGTCGCTGAGGTCTCGGCTTACAACCTTTATACAAATTTCATAAAATGATTTTAAGAGTTTAAAGTAGACACGACATGAGCTATCTTTACATTTATGAGATAGATTCAATTTGAAATTCAATATCTTTATGACTTGCTACTGAAAGAGAAAGTTATAGGAGATTTATTTCGATCCAAAATCTAACCGCTGATCAGGTCTTTAATCCAGCTCGATTGATGTTGTTTTATTCCTCCACTGCCTTGCCTTTATTTGATCGCTACATGTCATTATGAGAGTTTGGCTCTAAATTTGACTTCTATATTTCTCAATCCTCGTAGTCTGCCAAGTTATGTTGGTAGGTGGTTATCCATATGGTAGACAATTTTCACATCTTAGTAGTCTTCATCCTTTTATTGGAGCGCTGTAACCTATATAATAATATATATTGTTGGGGAAACAAATATTAGCTGCAGAATGTTCATGACTCTATCACTGTAAGAGCGTTTTTGTTATAATTCATTAAGAATAAGAGATTATAACTATGGATGATGAATATTTTTTAAGAGTTTAACTTGACCTTGAAAATGTTGAGATTGTTGTAAAATGGTGAAAAAATATGATATGAGATAGAAAAAAATAGTAAAAAAGGAACAATTCCAGACTTCAACATGTATAACCAGAGTCATTCTTTCAAGTACTTTAATTCCTAATTATTCAATTCAGTTGCTTGAAGGTCGACTAAATGTTAGTAAAAAAATACTAACAAGGCAAGGCTTATATATGACATGCAATTTAGACAAGGCCAACTTTTGTAGTTTCATGCCCGCTCAGAGTTACTTGAGGTGGAAAAAAAATAGCGCCCTAGTCTCAAAACTAAATAGGCTGTGAATAAAATTGAATAATGAGCTCGCAAAAATTCTAATTAGAATGATACAGAAAAAATTAGCATGGAGGTCCTTGAGAAAATATGAGCACAAATCAAAATGATGAATTGACTGTAGAAAAATATCTTGAAGCCCCTGAGCAAATATGAGCACAAACCTGAGAAAATATGAGCACAAATCAAAATGATGACTTGACTGTAGAAAAATATCTTGAAGTGTGATACATGAGGATACGTAAAGTTTATTTTTAACAGTGCATGTAAAAATGTCAATGGTGTGGGAGAATAGGGATGAGAACACGACTTATGAGCTTCCAGAGTGCTCTCTTATTGATTTTTTTGAACGCTTATGCATAATTTCACTTCGAGAGAAGAGGATCATGGAAGGCTTAAATTATCAGCGTTTCTTTTCAAAGATAAGCGTTCGTCGTGTTAGACAAATTTAGGTAGATGCCGACAAGATCTAACTCCTCAAGGTCATGAAATATATCTTATCCATAGAATGAAAAGGGCTTATGCTACCTAGAAGCAGTAGCTAAAGCAAAAGCTAATGGGGACATGGGCTAGGCTTCTTCACATGGAAGTAATTGATATATACAAATGGAAATAAGACCATATTGTCGATTATTACTGGGAAGCTTAGAGTTCTTTGGTAATCACTCATGATGAGGTTTCATTTTTTCTAAGTTCTAGTTCTTTATGTGATCCACCGTCTACGTATATAGGAGATTAAAATGTCATATTTATAACATAATAGAAGTGAAGTGTGTTAGTTAAATTGATATATTACTCCGTTAATATCGTATATTTTATATGATTTTGAAATAAGGTTTACTGAACATTCATTTGTAAAGCGCCTTATTAAATGTGCATCAGATATTACGGAAATAATTTTTGGTAATCATGAAATTGAATTATGTTATAATATTTATAAAGTGATAGATAAATATGGTTTATTTATATTAAAATGATTATTGAATTTTTTTTATTTATAGTAATAAGTTAGAATGCATTTTAATTATAAAGTGTTTTTCTTTTACAATATCACCTTATTAAGAGTAATTCATTGTTTGTAATGGATAGTTACACTTTTAATTAGATGAACATATATTTATAGGCAAAATTATTAAAACATTGTATTGAAGGTTTAATGATAAAATAATAATAATAAAATTAAAGTTATTGAAACATTGTATCAAAAGTTTAATGGCAAAATAATAATAATAATAATAATAATAAAAGAAGAGTTATACTTTCCCAAAAATTGACATATGAACTTATTTTATAAACACACCATGGAAATCACTCTCAATTATTCTTACCATCTTGTATTGATCTAACCTGGTAAGACCTTAGATCCTACTTCTAAAGACATTTGATTAAGAAGGGATGATTCTTGTGAGAGAATACAAATGATAAATTACCATGAATGGATGTTTATAAAGGAAATTTTAAAGCACATGCTGCTTATGCTCTAAGATAGGCAAAAAAAGAAGAAGAAGAGAGGATATGTTGAAACTCACGATAGTGAAATTATGTCAAATCTATTGATAGGAAATCCACACATCAAGGAAAAGGAGGCTACTTATAATTAGTTTAAAAGAGATCATATAAACATTTCATACACTTCTTATAGTATGTTGGTGTTCACAATCAAGTGAAAAGATATTGTACACATGCACTATTGTGAGAACAATCAAGATGTATCTTAATTATATTAAGTGTTTCATAGCATAACCTCAATGGGTCGAATAGAGATATTAATAAGAGGCCATTAGAGATGAAGTAATACAATCACGTTAAAAATGTGAGAGTTTCTAAGGTAACTTGGGGAAGTGTAGAAGACAATAATTGTAAATTTTTATGAAACCAGCTCCCAAAATATAAGAAAAGAGAGATCAATGCCTTAGAAATCATCCACTTTGAGGGGGAAACCTCCTTTACATTACATAAATGAAAATATCTTGGATGATACAAATGAACAAACCTCCTTTCTATATATAGGAGTCCATGGGGTCACAATATAATCCTCGCCGACCTAACAATAATAATTTAAGGGAACAACAATAACAATAGTGGGATTTTATGGGGCACAATAATAACAATATGGGGACTACAGGGGTACAAAAATAACAATAAGGGGGCTACACTAACAACAATAAGGGAATACACTAGTAATATAGGGACCTAACATGCCCCTCTTCTTCAAAAAAGTGTTGTCCTCAATGCTTGAGTAGTTCTGGATGCTTCTGTATAAAACTATCATCCACCCATGTGGAATCTTCAGTGGGTAAGTTCTTCCACTTGATGAGATACTCTGAAATTGATCGATTTCGTAGTTGTAAAGTTTTTTTTTCTATGACTACTTCAGGTTCCAATATGATTTTTCCTTCCGCATCAAGTTCTGGCAATATTGTTTGAACTAGAAGTTTGTCACCTATAACCTTCTTTAAGCATGAAACATGGAAAGTTGGGTGCACTCGAGAAGAAGTAGGAAGCTCCAATTTGCATGCCATAGTACCAATATTTTGCAACACCTTGTAAGGACCATAGTACTTTAGCGATAGTTTATCATCATTCTTAGCTTGCTTGAGGGACATTTTTTTGTATGGTTGTAGCTATAAAAATACCCAGTCTCCTACATCAAAAATTCTTTCGCTGCGATGTTGATCAACATGTTGTTTCATTCGAGTTTGTGCCAAATTTAGGTTATCCTTTAAGAGTTGGAGAACTTGTTGTTGATGCTCGATGTGATCTTCCACTACTTGAACCTTATAATTTTCTCTTGAAGATGATGTGATGGACGGTGGATGATATCCATAATGTGCCATAAATGGGGTCATTTTTGCTGCATTATGGAAGGAAGTGTTGTACCACCATTCAACCAGAGGTAACCCCTTGACCCATTGTGTTTGTTTATCAGATACAAAACAACGAAGATATCCTTCCAAAAAATTGTTCACTATCTCAGTTTTACCATCAGATTAAGGATGATAAGATGAGCTATGAGATAGTTGAGTACCCTAACAAGAAAATAATTTCGTCTCAAAATTTCAATTGAAAATGGGATCTCTGTCATTTACAATAATATTTGGGTTTCCATGTAGCTTTTGAATTGTTTCCATAAATACAGTAGCAATTGTACTTGCTTTAAATGGATGAGATAATGCACAAAAGTATGCATGCTTGGTAAGTTTATCAACTACCACCATGAAGACACTCTTTCCTTCGGACTTAGGTAAACCTATGATAAAATCCATTGAAACATCCTCCCAACGTTGACTTGGAATGGATAAAGGCTGTAGCAGACTTGAGTTATTAATTGTCTAAACTTTATTTTACTGGCAAACCAAACATTTTGCCACAAAATTTTGAATATTAGATTTAAGGCCATCCCAAAAAAATTCTTTATTCACTCTGTGGTAATTTTTTAAAATTCCCGAGTGTCCTCCTAAAGGAGTGGTGTGCAATTCCAAAAGAATCTTTTGTTTTAGTTGAGAATTATTACAAAAACATTAGCAATCTTTGTACCATAAGGAATCATTTTTCCAACTAAATGTATCAGAGGTACTGGGATCTTGCTGCAAATTTTGAATGAGTTTCCACACTTCTTCGTCATTCTTCCATTCCTCCCTTGCTTCGGTTATATAATTTGGTTGGATAATAGAAATGACACAAATCAATGCTTACACCTCCTCATCTTTTCTTGAGGGAGCATCTGCAACAACATTTAGCTTCCCTTTTTTGTAGATGATTTCAAAGTCATAACCCAACATCTTTGTGACCCATTTTTGCTGATATTCTAAAGATAGTCTTTGTTCCAAAAAATATTTAAGAGTCTCATGATCAGTTTTTAATTTGCAGTGTCTTCCCATTAGGTAAGGTCACCATTTCTTTAGTGCATGTAGTATTTCCAACATTTCATTCTCATAAATAGATTTCTGTAAATAATTTCCTTTGATTGGAAGAATTTCAAAAGAAATTGGTCTTCCTTCTTGTATTTAAACAACACCAATTCCATTTCATGAGGCATCGGATTCCACGATAAAGGTTTTTGTGAAGTCTGGCGTAGCTAAGACCAGTGCTTGGAACATTGCCTCTTTAAGATATTCAAAGGCCTTAGTTTCTTCAGGAGTCCATGAAAATGCATATTTCTTCAATAATGTTGTATAGGTGCTACCATTCTCCCATAGTTCTTAACAAACTTGTGATAATACATTGTTAACCCAAGAAATCCTCGCAACTACTTTATGATTGTGGGGAATTTCCATTCCTTAATGGCTTTAATTTCGTTAGGGTCTACCTTAACACCCTCCTGAGATACAATGTGACCAAGATATTCAACCTCTTATACTCCAAGGAAATATTTGGTGGTTTTCGCATATAATTGTTTCTCCTCCAATAGTTTGAGCACCCTGTCAACAAGTTGAACATGATCCTCCCAAGTCCTGCTGTAGATTAGTATATCATCAAAAAATACTAACACAAATTTTCTAAGGAAGGGTTTGAAAATGGAATTCATCAACCCTTGAAATGTAGAAGGTGCATTGGTAAGGCCAAAAGGCATGACCAAAAATTCATAATCACCCTCATGAGTTAGAAATTTTGTTTTTGGAATATCTTTAGTCTTCATTCTAATTTGATGATATCTTGAATGAAGATCCAATTCGGTAAAATAAATTGTTCCATGCAATTCATCTAATAATTCATCAATCACATGAATGGGAAATTTATCTTTAATAGTGAGCTTATTGAGCTCCCTATAATCCAGACACATGCACCATGATCCATCCTTCTTGTGCACCAATACTACTAGGGCAGAGAAATAACTTTGAATAGGTTGAATTATACTAGCCTCTAACATTTCTGCAATCATACATTCATTTTTCTCTTTTGGACATAAGGATATATGTAAGGCATGATGTTTAGAGGAGCACTTCTTGGAATCAAATGAATAGCATGATCATGATCACGAATAGGTGGGAGTCCTTTGGGAGTTTCAAACACCTTGGAATGATTGTCTAAGACTTTTTGGAGATATGGAGAAATAGATGATTTTGATGTTGGAACTTCTAGTGAGCATAATTGTTAAGCCTCATTGTTATTTCTTCAGAAGCTGTTGAGATTCAACAAGATGTTGATCCTAGTGAAAATTAAACACCTACACTAGGTGGGGCCCACAAGATATTTTTAGGTGATATGCGTATTTTTAGAATTTGGGTCAAAGTCTATTTTTAGCAATAATATATTTATAGATGGTTGAGAAAATTTAATGGATGGATGGGTGTCTATTTTTGGAATGCATGTGCGAAGTTGTTTCTTGGAATGCATGTCAATTACTGTTAGCCCTTAACAATAATTAGACAATAAATAATAATACATTCTCTTGAAGCACTTGATTTCAGTTAACTGATGTGGAAAAATAGTTGACTGAAGGAATTTCGAGTTCTAAGGTTGGTTGGTGGGACATGGAAGTGGAATTCGTTGTAACTGAGTGATACAAAGTTGTAACAGAGTTGGATGTGTAGTTATGTGAGTTGTAAAGTAGTTTAACTCAGTTAAGTGAGTTAAACTCAGTTGTGCTAGTTGTAAGTAGTTGTAACTAACTATACACTAGTGAGAGATCAATGAATTAAATATTAAATTAATTCACATGGAGTGTCTCACATGCAACTAAAGATTTACTACTGTTAACTACATGCATGTCAGATCCAGTGGAGAGATAGGTGAAAGGGACACTTTGACTATCTGTTGTGACTATAATGGTGCATTCAATGTAACCACACACACATTGGAGATTCCAATGAGGATTGCGCAGTCAAGGAAAGGCAAGATATAATTCATCAGGGATCGTGATTAGTAGGGATTATACAGTGGAGGTAGCCTACAAGGAGGTAGTAAAATTGTGCATGTGTGAGCCAATTTTTGTATGACAGTGTGAGACGATTGTATATTGTACTGAGAGCTCTTGGAGTAGTGTTCTGTATGAGATTGTTTCATGATCCATGATATATACATAATATATGATAGTGGGGTTTTTAGCTTTATGCTTTCCCGTTAAAAAAATCTGTGTTTTGTGTGATTGATCTTTCTACATGTGTTTGCAATTGGCGATTAAATTTCCACAAAGATTGAAGTAGAAGCATTCTGTATTTAACAGTGGCATATAATTGTTAGATCAGGAGAATCTGACAACACACAATTGTATTAAAATTTCTACATGGTATCGGAGCAAACAAGGTTTCAATATTGAAGCAGTAGCCGAGTTTGTTGGTGGAAATAATTCAAATTTGCTGCAAGAATTTCTTGGTGCGATAGTTGAGTAAACATCGAAATGAATTTCAATGGTTTGCGGTTAGAGTATGCACTCGAGGGAAACTAGAAATACATTGAATGGAAGGATAGGATGGAGGCGGTGCTTGAAGATAATGGCTTGAAGGAATTCATCGATAGTGATGTTCCTAAGACCACTTCAACAGATGCTGCATTACTTGACGCTTGGAAAAATAAAGTAGCGAAGATTCTATTGGAAGGTGTGCGAGACCATATTGTCTCAAGCCTTCATGGGAAATCCACTCCATTTGCAATGTGGAAGGCTTTGATGGATATTTTCCAAAGCAGCAACAACCATAGGAAATTGGTGCTGAAGGATAAACTCAGAAAGATCAAGATGGAGAAGGGTGACAATATTCCTAAGTATCTCACAAAGTTTGTCCAATGTCAGGATGAATTAGGGAGTGTTGGAATCACGGTTGCTGATGATGATTTTGTGAGTTTGGCTCTCTTGTAACTTCCTAAGAGTTGGCACAGTTATCAAGACTCTATCAATGGACGGGAAAAACTACTAGATTGGGAACGTCTATGGTCAAATCTAGTTCAGGCGAAACACCAGGGATGGCTCTTCATCAAAGCATGATGATGAAGAGGATTGCGATTTGGCTACCAAAGAAAGGAAAGGGAAAGGGAAGAAATTCCACTCAAAATCCGAGGCTAAAGGCAAGAAGTTGGATTTTTCCAAGGTGAAGTGTTTTCACTGTCATGAAAATGGGCATCTCACCACTAACTACCCACAGAAAAATAAGAACAAGAAGGTTGTTGGAGCTGCAGCTGGTGAGGCCCTTGCCTCACAATTTGAGCTTGATTTCTCTTTGATCGCATGCTTGGTTTCAAGCGCAATGGGATCGGTGTGGTATCTTGATAGTGGTTATTCCTTCCACATGACGGGAGATGAGGAGCTTTTTAGTGACTTGGAGGAGAAAGATATCCAAATGCATATAGACATAGGTGACGATGGATGATATAATGCGAACAGAATTGGTACGATTACCTTTGAGAGGGAGTCAGGTAAACCATTTCTGTTGAAGGATGTTATGCATGTTCAAGGTCTAAAGAATAACTTGGTCTCAGTCGCAATGTTGGAGGATAGAGGTTATGGCATTGTTTTCAGCGATGGAAAAGCTTTCTTGTGACATAAAACAACGGGTCAAACCAAGAGGATATGGATTTGAGTTAAGAATCTCTACAAGTTGGAGGTAGATGGATGCACTGCAATGGTGGACAAAGCAGAAGAAGTGGTGATCCGGGATGAGGGCGAATTATGGCACATGAGATTGGGCCATCTTCACCATGGCACCTTGAAGATTTTGCAGCAGATTTATACTGGACTTCCCAAGGGTACACTTGCACAGTTAGATCAGTACAAGGGATGTACTATGGGTAAGTTTGTGAAGACCACCTTTCATGAAAATGAGAACCATGCTTTGGTGATCCTCGAGAGAGTTCACACAGATGTGTGTGGACCATTCTCAGTTGCTTCAATAGAAAAACACATGTATTATGTTATTTTTGTTGATGAATATTCTCGTAGATGCTGGATATTCTTCAAGTAGAAGAAGGATAAAAAATTCTCAAAGTTTTGTGAGTTTAAAGCATTGGTGGAGAAAGAGTTGGGGAAGCAAGTGAAGGCTTTGCGGAGCGATAATGGTGGTGAATTCATCTCGAATGAATTCAAAGACTTCTGTAGAAAAGAAGGAAATTGAAGAGAGCTCATAGCACCTCATAACCCACAACAGAATGGGGTCACGAAGAGGAATAACAAAATGATCATGGGTGCTGCACGAGCTATGCTGCATGATCAAGGCCTACCAATGCACTTGTGGGTAGAAGCGTGCAACACTGTGGTTTATGTGCAAAACCGTTGTCCTCATAGAGTACTTGGCATGAGTACACCTGAAGAAGATTTTATTGGTAAGAAACCAAATGTTTCTCACTTTAAGATTTTTGGTTTATCTGTTTATGTGCATGTTACCAAGAATGCCAGGAAGAAAGTTGGAGCCGACTTCTGAAGTTGGGATATTTTTGGGGTACACATAAACACCCCATAATTATCATGTGTATTTAAAAATCAGTCGAATGACTGTGGTGTGATGGGATATAAAATTCAATGAGGAGAAAGCCATGAAGTTGTCGCTTGAGAGGGAGTTAGACTTGCATGTAGAGGAGGAACTTTTGGTTCCCAAAGACGAGCCTCTAGATGTGGATCGACCATAAAAGGAGGATCATGGATTGGAGGAGTCCACTCATGCAGATCCAAACATCAGAATAGGTAAAAAGCGTACCACAGAAGGTGAGAGGCTGAAGCTTGATACAACACAAAATGTAGGAGTCCCTACTTCACAGCGTAGACAGAGACAGTCTCCTGACTATTTCACTGGATACATGGCTCTCATGAGAAAATGTATTGTGACAGAGCCATCTTCCTTTCAGGAAGAAGTGCAGGAGCCCACATGGGTAGACGCAATGGTGGAGGAGTATGTGTTAAACACCATGTTGAAGCACACACATGGTGTATGAGGAAGAAGAATGCACACACAAGAGAGACAACACACAATGAAAGATAAGCGTGAGGCTTTCTTATTTTCCATTATACAAAGATGTACATTTATAGTACAATGGTGTGACTCTTGGTTTCACATTCCAAGGTCACTTGGACTCCATTGTGACTTTTCGCATTCCACACCTACCCATGTAGGATTAGGTGTTCCAACATCCCCCCTTAATCCGAAGGGGTATGTGTGAGTCCAAGAAAAGAGTTGTAATACAAATCTGCAAATTATACATGGCAGCACTTGGGCTGAATCAACTCTCTGAAATGTTGGAAAAAGAGGTGGTTTTAGGATGACCATAAACACTGGAACGCAATACATGTTGCAGTTCCCGGAACTCTTCCAAAACTGGCAAGAAGCTGAAGGCTTCTGCTAGAGGAATTGTCCCTCATAAAAAAAGGAGACCTTCGACCTAAAAGAAGGGAGGTCTACTACCTGTGGTGGTTTTAGGTTGTCCACCAACCAAAGATGATGGTTTTAGGTTATCCACCAACCGAAAATGATGGTTTAGGTTATCCACCAACCAAAGATGATGGTTTTAGGTTATCCACCAACAGAAAATGATGGTTTTAGGTTATCCACCAACCAAAGATGATGGTTTTAGGTTATCAACCAACCGAAGGTATGCTCATGGGCATCCGTATCTCTGGCTACATCTCTGAATCCGGAATGACGAATTGTGGCTCAGGCTCGCTTGAACTGCTGGCTACAACTCTGAACATGGAATGAGAGATTGTGGCTCAGGCTCGCTTGATCTGATGTCGAAGCTTGTACATGACCACCATTTTCCCCCCTGTCAGGGACAAGGTGAGATGATGGAGAAAACTCACTGCAAGTTTGTTCAATATGCGTGAACAAGTTCTGACATGTGTCTTAAACATCTTCTTGGCTGCTGATGCCCATTGCCAAGAAGCGATCCATCCAAGATGAATCTTGGTTCTTGCAGGAGGCTTGTGTCTGAAGCATCTGTCTGAAGAATGGGTGTGTCGACCATAGTGCTTGCATGGATGAAGATCAAAAAAGTGATCTTTCATATGGCCAACTCGATCACAGTGTTGGCATTTCTCAATCTGTTGTGGAAGTGGAGCAGGATCTGGAACAGCTGCAGGTGAACTGTCATACAGGAATCCGACACTCTGAAATATGATGGGATTTGTGTAGTCTGGAATATGAAAGGACACATCCTTGTCATATCCAAGACCAGTTCTGTGCTTGTTGTGGACAAGCTCTTCCCAAGGTCTGATGATGGGCTTAGGAAGTGCAGGCTGAGTGGCTGCATCTGCATGTAAATCTGCTCTAGTACAAGGAACTGAATGGGAATCAACTGCAACTTTATCTTCTTTCTTCTGATGAGAGTCCTTCACAATGTTCTGAACAGAAACAGGTTCAGAATGGTGACTCTTTTGCTGAAGTTCTTCTTGTTGGAGCTGAGATTCCAACTGCAAAAACTCAATCTTTTCATGTGCATCTAGCAAACAACTTTGAATGTTACAAAGAGCATCCTTGCTCATTTTTATCATGTCATCAACATTTGAATGAATGAGGTTATTCAACAACTCTAATGCCTCATTGATTTTAGCCATTTTCAACAATTTAGGCTCAAAAAATGAAAGGGTGTCGGCTTCAACCGAAAATGCACCCGTTTACAATATGATGCAACAAGAAATACAAATGTATCAAGAGGACTTCCAACTACGGAAAGTACAAAATCTGCTCCTCAAATGATGGAGGGCAATCAACAATGACTTATATCAACAATTTTCCAACAACTCAAATACTGATTGCAACTATGAATGAAGAGGCAAATCCACTCACAATGTGAGTTCAATACAAAATCTCTACAAAAATATGTGCAGTTGAAAACACTATGCAAGAGGCCTTTAAGGCAGCTAAATTTTCTTCTTCAAAGAGCTGTTTTCAATGATGGAAAACTTGTCTTCAAATGTGAAATTCTTCAGAAAAATCACCCTTATGCCAGAAATCACATAATGTCAAATTTCACTTTCTTCTTCTATATGTATAGTCCATTTCATTTCTTCAATTCTGCTCACATGTCATTCCTCTTTTTCTGCTGTTCAAATCTTCTCTCTCTCCTCTCTCTCTCTGCTGTTTTTTTTTTTTTTTTTTTTTTAAATTAATTAAAAAAAATGGGAATAATTAAAAAATGTGGGAGAATGGGATTAATTAAAAAGGATTTTAAAGATTTAAAAAAAGAAAGGAGAATATTAATTAAAAGGGATTTTAAATAATTAAAAAGGGAAGGGGAAATATTAATTAAAAGGGATTTTAAATATTTAAAAAAGAGAAGGGGAAATATAATGGGAGAACGGATTAATTAATAAAGGAGGGGAAATAAATTAAAAAATCGAATTTAAAATGGGTGGAGGGATTATTATATGGAGGTGAAGTATTAGATGGAAGTGGAGGTATATTAATTTTGAAAAGAGAAATATTAAAATGGAATGGGAAGGGGGTATAAATTTAAAGGTCGAATTTTAAAAAAAAATTAACACATGAAGGTAATTAAAAGGGAGAGTCGTATTGAGAGGGAGGAGGGTAGGAATATGCAGTCGTAGGGAGTTGGGAGATGGGGAAGGGGAGTGATAAGGGTTGAACGGAGGAAGGGGAAGCGTATTGGAGAGAGGCGTAAATGTGTGAGGGGGTTCTGCAGGTAGAATGGGAAGTGGACGGGGTGAGTGGGAGGGCCGAGAGGCCAGAGCTGTGAGGAAGGGTTTTGTCGTGGAGAAATGGGTAAGCTTGTAAGCGTTGGAATGGAGCGTAAGGTTCTGTAGGAGTCGATTGTAGAGAGGGTTGAGTGCGTGTGCCGTGAGAGATGAGTGTTGTTTGGAGCGATGGTAGTATGCGTTGGGAGGTATGGCGCAGGTGGGATAGGGGAATGATGGTGTGGGGGGCGGTGTTGAGGGTTTGTTTTAAAAAAAAAAAAAATGCAGATGCAGGGGGGTCGAATGCCCTGTAATGGCTTGAGATTTTTTGATTTTTTTTTTTTTTGATTTTGATTTTTTTTTTTAAATAAAAATAGCAGAGAATAGAGAGCAAAGTAATTTTTTTTTTTCAGCAGCAGAGGAGCAAAACTGAGACTCAGACTTTAAAGCAGCAGCAAGAAATTTCTTCAGAAATGCAGGATTTCAAGTAGTAATACACTGCAGAAAAATTTGCAGAGATTGCCAATAAAACTTCGAAATTTTTCCAGGAAAATGGACTTTAAAAATGCAGAATTCTCCAGAAGATTTAGCAGTAAAACCCAGAAATTTTTCTAATAGCTCAGCAGCAGAAAAACTCAAAATTATTTTCCATTAAAAAGCCAGGAACTTCTACTTCAGAAACCCTCTTTAAACAGTGTTTTCCAGCAACTCTTCAATGCAGAAATTAATAGAAATTGCAGGAAAAATGAGAATGAAAACCTTCAGATGGGCAGTGCTGCCTTTCTTCAAAACCACTGCTGCTCTTCTTCAAAACAAATTCTGAATGCTGCTCTTTCTTCTGAATGCAAGACGCACAATGCTGCTCTCCTTCACAACCAATTTCTGAATGCTGCAGAAAGCTTGATGAAAGCGGAAAAAAGACTGCTACAAACACTTGAGTGCTGCAAAAAAACCAACAATTTTTGCAGATATGCATAGCCCATAATCACAAATGGCTCACTCAAAGTGGAGCAGGGCCAGAAATCGCCCGCTTTGATACCATGTTAAACACCATGTTGAAGCACACACATGGTGTATGAGGAAGAAGAATGCACACACAAGAGAGACAACACACAATGAAAGATAAGCGTGAGGCTTTCTTATTTTCCATTATACAAAGATGTACATTTATAGTACAATGGTGTGACTCTTGGTTTCTCATTCCAAGGTCACTTGGACTCCATTGTGACTTTTCGCATTCCACACCTACCCATGTAGGATTAGGTGTTCCAACAGTATGACTCCATTGTCAGAAACAGTGCTTGGGAAATTGTTCTAAGGCCGATTGATAAATCAATGGTAGGTTCAAGATGGATCTACAAGGTAAAGCAAGCTGTTGATGGGATTGTTGAGAAATACAAGGCCAGATTTGTGGCCCAGGGCTTCTCACAGATCGAGGGGATTGATTATGAAGAAAAAATTTCACCTGTTGCACGATATTCTTTCATAAGGACCATCCTTGCTCTCTCATCACAGATGGCTTGGCACATTCATCAGATGGATGTGAAGACTGCCTTCCTTAATGGGATCATTGAGGAATAAGTGTACATTGAATATGCTAAAGGATTTGAGATCTTTAGCAACGAGTCGCATGTGTGCAGACTCAAAAGAGTGCTGTATGGGCTGAAGCAAGCACCCTGTGCTTGGTACACTTGGATTGACAACTATTTCACTAGACTTGGATTCACCAAGAGTGAGGCAGATGAAAACCTATACCAGATTGTGGTGGAGGGTAATCCTTTAATCATTGTTCTTTATGTTGATGATTTAATACTGACTGGTGATGAGCAGCTGATACACTCATGCAAGGAGGACCTTACAAAGGAGTTTTAGATGAAGTATGTGGGCCTCCTTCACTATTTCCTTGGATTGGAAATATGGAAACGAGATGGTGAATTGTTTGTGTCTCAAGGCAAGAATGAAAGGGAGATACTCGGTAAGTTTCACATGGAGGTCTGCAAACCCATGGATACTCCTCTTCCAGGAAATTGGAGGAAAGAGGATGCTACATCGGCAGCGGTAGTGGATGCTACTGTCTTTCGACAGTTGGTGGGTTTGCTCATGTATTTAGTCAATATAATAACGGACATATGCTTTGCATTGAACCAGCTTCATCAAGTGATGGTTAAGCCTACCAAGCTCTTTTGAAAGGCGGGCAAGCATGTCCTATGATATCTTAGGGGCACATCTGGGTATGGCTTATGGTACAGACAGATGGATGAGGTGAAGTAGCATGGTTTCACGGATGCAGAATGGGCAGGAAGCCCAATGGATAGAAAGAACACATCAAGAGGGGTTTTCAATATCGGATCTACAAATGTTTCTTGGTACAGCAGGAAACAAATATCTGTGGCACTCAGCTCAGTGGAATCAGAATATATGGTAGCAAGTCAAGCTGCATGTGAGGCTATTTGGATGAGGAAGATCCTGGTCAGTTTGTTTGGTTCTTATTTAAATCCTACAGTGATTCATGTGATCATCAGAGTTGCCTTAAAATATTGGTTAATCCTATGTTTCATGATAGATCTAAGCATATAGATATCCGATATCATCATATCAGAGACTGTGTGCAGTGGAAGATCATGTTGCTTCAGTACATTCCTATGGAAGATCAGAATGTAGATATTCTGACGAAGGCGCTCACTAGGAGCAAATTAAAATACCATAGAGGTAGGATCGGGGTAAAGGATAATTCCTTTCTTGTTGAGAGGGAGTGTTGAGATTCAAAAAGATGATGATCCTAGTGAAAATTAAGCACCTACACTAGGTGGGGCCCACAGGCTATTTTTAGGTGATATGTCTATTTTTAGAATTTGGGTCAAAGTCTATTTTTAGCAGTAATCTATTTATAGATGGTTGAAAAAATTATATGGATGGATGTGCGTCTATTTTTGGAATGCATGTGAGAAGTTGTTTTGTGGAAGGCATGTCTAAAAATAGAATGCATGTCAATTATTTTTAGCCCTTAACAATAATTAGACAATAAATAATAATACATTCTCTTGAAGCACTTGATTTTAGTTAACTGATGTGGAAAACCAGTTGACTGAAGGAATTTCGAGTTCTAAGGTTGGTTGGTGGGACATGCAAGTGGAATTCATTGTAACTGAGTGATACAAAGTTGCAACAAAGTTGGCTCTATAGTTATGTGAGTTGTAAAGTAGTTTAACTCAGTTAAGTGAGTTAAACTTAGTTATGCTAGTTGTAACTAGTTGTAACTAATGATACACTAGTGAGAGATCATCGAATTAAATATTAAATTAATTCACATGGAGTGATCTCACATGCAACTGAATATTTACTGCTGTTAACTACATGCATGTTAGATCCAATGGAGACCCAGTGGAGAGATAGGTGAAAGGGACAGTTTGACTATCTGTTGTGACTATAGTGGTGCATTCAATGCAACCACACACACATTGCAGATGCCAATGAGGATTGTGAAGTTAAGGCAAGGCAAGATATAATTCATTCAGGGATTTTGATTAGCAGGGATTGCACAATGGAGGTAGGTTGTCAGAAAGTAGTAAATTGGTGCATGTGTGAACTAATTTTTGTATGAAAGTGTGAGACAATTGTATATTGTACTGAGAGCTCTTGGAGTAGATTTTTGTATGAGATTGTTTCATGATCCATGATATATACATAATATATGATAGTGGGGTTTTTAGCTTTATGCTTTCCCGGTAAAAACATTTGTGTTATGTGTGATTTATATTTCTTCATGTGTTTGCAATTGGCGATTAAATTTCCACAAAGTTTAAGTAGAAGGATTATCTATTTAATAGTGGCATATAATTTTTAGATCAGGAGAATCTGGAAATACATAATTGTATTAAAATTTATACAGAAGCTTTGTTATGAAATTATAGATTATTATCTTTCCTGGCTTCCCTGCGATACCCCGTAATTCAACTTCCTTTCCTTTCGAAAAAAATTCAAGAAAATTTCTTGAAAATTAAAAGCTACCGTCCCCAAATATTGTAACCATTGTACTCCTAGTTCAACATCATCACCTCCCATTGGAATATTCAATACATATTCCCCCATGGTTAGCTTGATATTATGGCACTTTCCAGAGCAATTCATATTTCCTCCCTTTGAAACCATCGCTTGACACTCTGGTGCTGGGGATAGGAATAAATTCAATTCCTTGGATACCTTAAAATGAATAAAATTATGGGTACTACCTGAATCAATCAACAATATTGCATTTTTCTTCTTAATATGTTCTTCTATATTGAGAGTTTGAGGAGTGGTAATTCCTACCAATGCATTACAAGATATGGTCAGACTCAGTTCTTCTTTCTCTAGGGTTGGTTCCTGGTGTATATCCTCTTCTTTTGAAGTTTCCTGTTCATTTTCTTCCTCCTCTTGAAAATCCATGTAAAATAATTTTTCTTAGCACACTTATGACGTTTAGTGTATTTGTTATCACAACTGTAGTAAAGCCCTTTTCCCCTCTTTTTCTTCCAATTGTTGTGGTGTCAACCTTGTAGGTTGTGGAAGTATAGGAGTAGAAATACTTCCATCTTTATATATGTGAGTAGTAGGCTTCCTTGTCGCCATAATTTACTTTCAATTTTTCTTGCCAACCTGAATGCCTTTTCCAATGAATCGAGTTCCCAAAGGTGAACCTCATGTTGGATGTTATCCTTTAAAGTCCCTATGAAGACATCAATCCTGTGTTCCTCTGGAATACCAGTTACCCATATATTCAATTTTTGGAAGTCCTCGATGTGCTTCACCATTGAACCATTTTGTTTGAGATTTATCAATTGGCTAAAGAAGGCATTGCTCTTTGTATCCTCATAATGTGCTATTATTTCCTCCGTAAAAATTGACCAAGTGAGAAATTTTTTATGAGACCAAAGCCATCGATACCATACAAATGTATTTTTTTCAAAATATAAAGTTGCAATGCGTACCTTTTATGTGTTTCGCACATTATGGAGATCAAAACATTGCTCCATATGTAGTATCGATGTTATGGGATTGTTTCCATCAAACTTCTTTATATCGATATTTGGAATATGATGGGTCTTAAATCCAACATTAGAGTTTATGAAATCATGATTAACATTTCTTTTATTCTCATCATGAGTTTTATCTACTACCTTTTTGCCATTAGGAAGCTTTTATTGTAGCAAATTTTCCAAAACTTCCATGTCTTTCTTCAAATATTCCATGTTTCCTTCTATACCATCAATCTTAGCTTCCATGCCATCCATCTTAGTTTCCACGCCATCCATATTAGCTTCCACACCATCCATCGTAACTTCCACTCCATCCATATTATCTTCTATGCCATTCTTCAAACCATCAGTCTTAGCTTCCATGCCTTTCTTCAAACAATCCATTTCATTTTTTGTTACTTTTTGCGAGAGAAAAATTTGTTGCACTTGTTCTTGTAATTTTGATATATCATGTTGCACGTCTTCCTCTTCATGAGTCATAATATAGAATTCTGAGGGCTTAATGGGTGTTGAATTAATTTTAGGGGAGATTTCGGAACCCAATACTGATATCTGTGATTCATTATGCCCTTGGAATCACTTCAAACTGATTTTTCAACCAAAAATTATGCAATTTTTAAAAACAGATACACACCTTTTTTTTCCTTTTGAGGAGCTCGATATTGAAACTGCTGTATCTCTGTAATTTTGGATCCCCAATATTCTAGCTTCAGTCCTGAAGTAGCTCTCTGAGTATTATTTCCAATGCCACAGGTCAGACTTGATTTGGAATCTTCAAGATAAATTTATGCCCCATCTCGCACAATGACCTAATTATGGACTAGTTCAGTAGACCGAACTTGTATGACATACCACATGTCATTGTTTCCTCCTTTGGCTCTGAAATTGATACACAGGAAATGAAAGTCTATTTTATTTCATAAATTTTTTACAAAATTCCAATCCGATGCTCAGAGAAAGAGTTATGACGATTTTCCTAAGGTCACCTCCTTGAGATGAAATTTGGGAGCTTGCAAAAACCATAACTTCCACAGATCATATCTCTGAACATATTGCAAATCAAGATCTGAAATTTTTACACAAAGTTCCTCCAGATATTTTCGCAAATGGGTTTTTTTTTAGCATATGAACCTTCATAGAAACAAAGTTACATAAAAAATTCCATGATGACCTGTTTAAAGCAGTGAAACCCTAGAATCCAAAGCTCTGATACCAAATGTTATGAAACCAACTCCCAAAATAGAAGAAAAGAGAGATCAATGCCTTATAAATCAATGACTTCAAGATGGGAACCTCCTTTACATTACATAAATGAACAATTCTCGGATGATACAAATGGCCAAACCTCCTTTCTATATATAGGAGTCCATGGGGTCACAATATAACCCTAGCCGACCTAATAATAATAATGTAAGGACACACCAATATCAATAGTGGGGTTTTGTGGGGCACAATAATAAAAATATGGGGACTACAGGGGTACAAGAATAACAATAAGGGGGTTACACTAACAACAATAAAGGACTACACTAGTAATATATGGACTACACTCGTAATAGTCATAACTTGGTACTTTAAAGGTGTTCCCTGAATGAAAAAAACTCAATATCAAATGGCTATGGAATTGCAGAATTATTTCCATATTGAAAATGATGAGAACATGATGAGAATCACTATAAACATTGGCAATAAACTATAATTAAAGTAATTTTCAAATGCCCTAGAAAGTATGATGACACTAGATTAAATAAGTGAATCCTTAATATAATTTATCAATTGGAAGAAGATAATTTATGTGTATGGAAAAATGTATAATGATTTTTCCCTCTAATGGGAGAACCACATTGTAAATATTTTGTAGGTAACTAATTATATACATGGATTATGGAAATCAAGATGTATGATGCCTTAAAACATGAAATCATGAGTGGATTAAATTTTATAGCCACTTTATTAAATTTATAAGGTCTTACCTAAGATGGGGTTATCCCGAGTGGTTGAGAGGAATGAATGGAATCCTCCCCTTCTAGGTTCAATTCTCACAAGTGACATGATAGATGTTGAATAATATTATTTCATAATTTGCATTTATTGTTTATACAAACAAATGAAATTGGTTTTTCTAATGAATGATGATAATAATTCTCTATATTTGATATTTATTGAGTTGATTCTCATGTTTTGGTGTTATGATATGAGGCTATATTGACATATAGTTCCATGGTATAAATATGTTGATGTTATAAATTATGATGGTAATTCATGATGTATTGCATGCAGATTTCATGCCATGCATGAATATGTAGTTTTTAATATTCATAATGTTGTGATAACATTGTTGTTATGTTCTCATGATGACATGCAAGAGTTGGCATTTATTGTGGCCATATGCATTATTTTATATGATATTATGATTATAACTAATGAATTAGTTGCATGTTGAGATGTTGTGCTTGAACTAGGAATCCCACAAACGAGCCAAGAGGGTCGGATTACTTAATGATCTCATAGGAGCCCATACCTACATGGGAGAATTTGTAACATCATATGGGATAGGGAAAAAATAAACGAACACTACATATTCTACTGTATATATTTCCTTGTATAACTCTTGATGGATCTCTCTTAAAGAGCTAGAGGAACATTTTGAGGAGGCTAAGTGCTATATTGGATTGGGATGTCGAAGTTTAGAGGGAGCAAAATTTGATGCTGAATTCTAGAGGGGGCGTAATGAATTCGATGGCTGTGGCTATGCACCTTAGTGATTTTTGGAGGGAGTTGGGCCTGCCTTGCGAGATGCTTGAAGTCATTAAGCACTAGGACCAGATGCCTACCTTAGGGTAGATGAGGTCTAAGCCCTGGGGCAAGACTTGGGGTTATGGAATAGACCAAGGAGGCTATATGCCTGGTTCCGAAAGTTGGGAAAGAGGCTTGAGATTCCTAGGATTTCCTCAGTGTTGTGGAACTTTCGACGCTTGGTGGTATACTAGTTTAAAAGAGGGTGTTTGACAATTGTGGGGTAAAAAATAATAATAAATAAACTTAACTTTGGGACGAATTTCATTAAAGAGGGGGAGTATGTAATATTCCATAATCATAGTAATAATAATAAAAATAAATCATGAAATAAATATTTCATGATTTATGAAATAATGTTGCATAAATCATGAAATAAATTAATTATAATAATAATAATAAATAAATAAATAAATAAAAATAATAATAATAATAAAGCAAATAAAATAATAATATGCAAATACTCAATAAAATAACAAACAATCAAGAAAATTTAATACATAAATAAAACAAAAGTTGGCATGGACATATGGATGATGTACATGCATATCCATTTCCAACCTCTTATGATTTTTAGAAAAAAATTTCCTATTTAATGGCAAAGAAGGGTGGGGGGGGGGGGGGGAGGGACATGCATTTATTGACTCATTCTTGAGGAAGGAAATGGTGGAGGGAATAGATCATTGGAAGTAAGTTGTTTTAGGGATTGGGGTGGCTAGCTGTTGAAATATACTGAGCAACTAAGCCTATAGTTGTGTGGACAATCATCACCAAAACCTTGTTGCGGGTAGTAGTTTCAGATCAACGAAATCATGTCACAACACCGTAAACATGAGTAAGAAATCTCCACTCCTAAGGTACGCATTACTATTTAAATTTTTATTACATATGTTAATAACTTGGTTGTTGTATTTTTTCTTATGCCTAATTTCTGGGATGTTACATAACCCAAAAATAAACATTCTAAGGAAACATAAATCTAGCATACACTAGATTTCCTTCTAGAAAAAACACAAACATTACAAGGTAAAATAAATCTAGTGTGTGCTAGATTTCCTTCTAGGGTGAAAACAAGAATTGTAAGGGAAAAAAAATCTAGCATGTGTTATATTTGTTTCTAGCATAAAAATAATCATTGCAAAGTAAAGTAAATCTAGCGCATGTTAGGTTTGATTCTAGAAGAATCACAAGCATTTAAGTTAAAACAAATCTAGTGCATGTTACATTTGTTTCTATAACAAACAAAATAATTGTAGGGTAAAACAAATTTAGTGCATGCTAGATTTGTTTCTAGCATAAACATACGCATTGTAAGGTAAAAAAATCTAATGTTACCCAAAACACAAACACATGCATTGAAATGTAAAAAAAATCTCGTGTGTGCTAAATTTACTTCTAGTAAAAATACCAACATTACAAAGTAAAATAAATCTAACACACTCTAGATTTCCTTCTAACATAAAAACAAATATTGCAATGTAAAACAAATCTAGTGTGTGCTAGAATTGTTTCTCACACAAACACATGCAATGTAAAGTAAAACAAATCTAGTGGAAAGAGAAACAAAAAAACATTGTAGGATAAAACAAAAGCACATATAAATGCGTTGCATGGTAAATAAAATTTTATGTGCGCTAGATTTATTTATAGTTCAAACAAACACATTTCAGGGTAATTTTTTTTTTTGTGTGCTCTAAATTTGTTTCTAGCACAAACACAAACATTGTATGGTAAAAGAAATCTAGTGCCTGTTAGATTTATTTCTAGCACAAACAAAAGCATTGTAAGGTAAAACAAATATAATGTAAAGAAAAACACAAAAGCATTGCAGTGTAAGAAAAAAGAAGAAGAAAAAACACAAGAATTGCATAGTAAAATAAATTTAGCATGCATTAGATTTGATTCTAGAACAAAGAAAAATGTTGAAGGGTAAAAATAATCTAGTGCATGCTATATTTGCTTCTAGCACAGACAAAAGCATTGCAAGGTAAAACAAATATATCATGTTCTAGATTGATTTCTAACACTAACAAAATTGTTGTAGGAAAAAATAAATCTAGTGTGTGCCACATTTGTTTCAAGCACAATCACAAGCATTGCAGGGTAAAATAAGTCTAACATGCACTAGATTTGTTTCTAGCACAAACAAAAGTATTGCAGGGTAAAAAAATTCTAATGCATGCTAGATTTAATTTATAACAAAAACACAAGCATTGCAGGACAAAACAAATCTAGCATCCACTAGATTTATTTTTAACACGAGCACAAGTATTGTAAGGAAAACCAAATGTAATGTGAACATGATTTACTTCTAGCACAAACACAAGCATTGCAAGGTAAAATAAACCTTCTACGTGCCAAATTTCTTTCTAGCACAATTTTTTTTTTTTGTAAGATAAAACAAATCTAGCACACACTAGATTTTTTTCTATCACAATCATAAGCATTGAAGGGTAAAAAAAATATAGCGCACATTGTATTTGTTTCTAGAACAAACAAAGGAATTTAAAGTTAAAACAAATAAAACCATGCTTGATTTGTTTATAGCACAAACACAAGCATTGAAGGGTAAAAAAAATCTATCACACCCTAGATTTATTCTAGAATAAACAAAATAATTACAAGGTAAAACCAATCTAGCACACACTAGATTTATTTCTACTATAGAAAAAAACATTACAAGGTAAAACATATCTAGTGTAAGGAAAAACAAAAAGGTGTTGCAGGGTAAAATATGAACACAAATAAAATTATTTAGGGTAAATAAAATATAACGTGTGATAGATTTTTTATAGCACAAAAAAAAGCATGATTCTTTGTAGCATAAACACAAGTATTGCAAGGTAAAACAAATCTAGTGCAAGCAAAAACACAAAAAAATGCAAGGTAATACAAAAGCACAAACATAAGCATTGGAGGGTAAAGAAAATATAGCGTGTGCAACATTTGTTTCTAGCACAAATAAAATCATTATAGGGTAAATTAAATCTAGTGTGCTATATTTGTTTCTAGAACCAGCAAAAGCATTTCAGTGTAAAAAAAATATAGTGCACACTAGATTCCATTCTAGCACAAAACAAATCTACCATGCACTAGATTTATTTTAATGCAAACAAAAACATTGCAAGATAAAAAAATATACTATGGTAAATTTATTTCTAGCACAAATATCAAAATTTCAAAGTAAAACCAATATAACATGCACTATATTTTCTTCTAGCATAAACATAACCAATATAACATGCACTATAGTTTCTTCTAGCATAAACATACCCACTGAAAAGTAAAATAAATCTAGCACACACTAGATTTTTTTTAGCACAAACACAAGAATTGCAGGATTAAAAAAATATATGGCACATTAAATTTATTTCTAGCATCAACACCAACATTGCAAAGCAAAACAAATCTAAGATTTATTTCCTTCTAGCATAAACAGATACATGACAAGGTAAAACGAATCTAGTGTGTGCTAGATTTGTTTCTAACATAAACATATGAATTATAAAGTAAAAGAAAATACCGTGTGAGCTATATTCCCTTCTAGCACAAACAAAAGAATTGCAAGGTAAAACAAATCTAACATGTGATAGATTTGTTTCACCATTTAATGTGATTTTGTTTGTGTAAGAAGGGAATCTAGCATGTGCTCATTTACGTTTCCCTTTAATATTGTTATTATTCTTGTTTATTTTGTTACAAATATAATGATGAAATAAATGATTTTATTTTTTTTATAAGTAAATATTCTATTCATGTAGGAAAAATGAGTACATAGAGTCATTCCCAAAACAAGTGGTCTCATTTCGACTGGGTTTGTTGGCCAAAAAGTGCACCAGGGTGACAAAAATACGAGAGAGTAGCTAAGGACATAGTCCATAAATGGTTGGGCCAAAGGCACCAAAAAATATCTAAAACAAAAAAACATAAAAAATAATACTAGTCGTTTGACGTGATGGATGTAGGGTTGTTCGGGGCCGTTCCTAGAGGCAGTGGAGGGAAGAATTCACATTGAAAATGTCCTTCATAGTGTGCCATCCACGTCTCTATCTTTTCTACTTTCTCCATGATTTGGTTCTTGCCTTGCCAAACCAAAACCATTTTTTTCCCGGAGTGGACTTTGAAAGTAATGCAGTCACTCCAGAGAATCCATCTATGAAAAATTCTCCTTACACCAACACACACTACGACGTACACCATATCCATCAGACTGGTAATGAAAGCGGGAAACTTCTCCAGACAAAAATGCTAGAGACCCTGCCCCTCCTGAACCTTGACACTAGTCGACCCATGATTCCTCTTGCCGCCACAGGATCCTCTGCCCCTTTGCGTTTGCCCTTGACCTTACGACCCTACACCCATTATATCCCTATGCTTTCCACCATTGTGGCCACAAAACACACCCACATTTCCAATCCGTGCCCTTCCAATAATTTTTCCACCTCGACGAGGCGACACCGTGACTAATGCCTTGTGCAGAACTGTGGGTCTTAGAGAAGGGAGAATGTCCCTGTTGCGTCTGCATCTTCATATTTTTCCATAGAGAAATCCTGCCATGAGAAGAGACCTGACACCATACTCCCCACCAGATAAAACAATCCCCATGGGTGAAGGACCCAAACAACATCACCCAGTGCAACACGAATTCACAATGATGCTTTCATCTTCCAGCAAAGGACTACCTCCATCGGATGAACCAAACACCTCAACCCTCTTGACTAACACAAATGATGGAGAACCTAACATGAATAGAGTAGTTGTTTCCTACTTGATACGACCCCAAACTGGTGATCACGTATTGAATTCAATAGACATAAACCACAAACTAATCCACCAAGCCCCGTTGTGGGAGAAATCAATGATATAACATGAAAACTTGGGTTTACACCTCCCTCTATGGGGTTTCCCAGACGATGAGTTCCACCACCCTTTGTGAACATGACAGAAAAGGTTTCCCCAAGACCACGAGGAGAATTTCCTTCTCGCTCGGTCCTCACTAACACCAAAAATAACAAGGATCCCCAACCGCAGGGACCAAACAAACACACTACCTTTGCAAATTTCCACAGTAAGTGCCCACACACCGAACTCTCTGAATGAATAATTTTGACACTTCCTCTTCCTCCCGATGACCACCACAAATCCCAACACCATACTTGAATGCAGAGATGAATGCCAGGTTACTCATTGAGCCTCTTCTTAACTCTCCGCCACCCCAAAAATCCAACACAGTAATTTCCCACACAAAATATCAATGTTATGGCTGTACTTCTCCCTTTGCATGCATAATTGTGAAGGGACTGGGAGGCCCATCCCTCACGGAATCTGCACTTGTGATCACACATGGGAGCTTACCTCCATGTGTTGCCTAGATCGCACCCCCATAGGGGAAGCAATGATAGTATTTATAATTCATATTTTCTTCAACAATTATAAATTTGGGTAATAATTTTTTATTTTTTTTGAAATCATGGACTAGGAATAAAAAATTCAAAGGAAGTATCTAAGGGAGAACGAAGTTCATGAACTACACCACCAAAATATTCTCCAAATAACGTTACATTTTCAAATTTAGTTTATCCTCTACTACAAATGGTTAGGCGTTTTGGGAATAAATGGGCGTTGATTAATAAATTCCGACCTATCTTATTATTGTAGTGAACTTGGATATTTTTTGAAATTCCTTATTCTTAAGCATATGTGTGAAATGGAAAGTTATTAATGATGATTTTTCCAATTGATATTAAATTTTCATATATTTCTCTGCAAGTATTTTCAAATTATAAGGATTATGGTGCAAGTGATATTCCAATGAAAGCATTAAGAAAAATAAGAAAATAAAATATGAACAACACAATTCTCCTGTAGTTGGTATGAAATGTTCAAATCTACTTTATACTCGTTTACAAATAATTATAAAGTATTTTATTACGCAATTTCAAGTCGAATGAATTTCAATATATCATTGTGTGGGTAGTAATATTACATAACATATGTGTTTCTTTGTTCTTGTGCATGCAAATGAAAATAATGTACTAAGAAGTTGTTTATTAATATTTGGTATTTCATATTTTCTACAATTGATTTCAGAAATTATGGAATCGAGTGTATTTGAATTCCAAGTAAAATTGTGAAGATAAAATGAAAAAAAAGTGATACAAAAACAACATGTCCTTCATTTGGTATGGTGATTTTATATATTATTTATAGTTCCATAGAAATTCCTAGATTAGTTGGTCTCATAATATTTTAATAAAACACTATATGATAATGCAAAACAAATCTAACATATGCTAGATTTCATTATAGCATAAACAAAGGCATTGCATGGTAAAACAACTCTAACGTACAATAGATTTGTTTCTAGCATAAACACAAGCATTGCAAGGTAAAACAAATCTAGTGCATGCTAGATTTCCTTCTAGAAAAAACAGAAACATTGTATGGTAAAACAAATGTAGCCCATATTAGATTTGTTTCTAGAAAAAGCACAAGAATTGAAAGGTAAAATAATTTTTTTGCACATTAGATTTCCTTCTAGTACAAACACAAGAATTTCAAGGTAAAAAAATTCTAGCACGTGTTAGATTTGTTTCTAGCACAAACACAAGTATTTCAAGGGAAAACAATTCTAGAACATGGTATATTTGTTTCTAACACAAAAAAACCAATGAAAAATAAAACAAATCTTCTAACAAAAAAATAAGCATTGCAAGGTGAAACACATCTAGTGAACCCTATACTTCATTCTAGAATAAAAATAAGCATTGCAAGGTAATAAAAATCTAGCACACACTAGATTTGTTTCTAACAAAAATGAAAAAATTACAAAGTAAAGTAAATATAGTGCATTGTAACAACCTCTCATTGATTTAAATAAAAATAATAACCAAGGCCATGGGATACATATTCCAAATTGAATGTGGGGAAAACACAGTGATGGGGATCACTTATGATTAATTTATGGCTATAGAAATTGGCAAAGGCATTGGCAAAGCAAAAGAGGCATTAATTAGCATTTTTTTTATGAAAATAATGGAAAATAGGAGAAAAGGGAGATGAAAGGTCACACAATTGCATGAGGAGGAAATTGAAGGAAAAATGAAGGAAATTGAAGAAAATAAAGGTCTCAACAATAATTTTTTTTATGAGGATTAGTTCACAGGTTTTTTTGGTTAAACCTTTTGTCATTTTTATCTTGGAGCTCTCTCTCTATTCTCCATCTCTCATAATATTTCACACTTAGAGAAATATTGGACCATTGTTGAAGCACAATAGATTTCATTGGATTTGGAGAAAGAAGGCAAAGGAAAGAAGGAAGGAACAAGGGAATAGGTGGATCAATAGCTACAACTAGATTTCTTTGCAGGTAATAGGTTACATGTACGATTTCCTTGAGGCATGGTAGATGCATGTGATTATTTAGTTATGGCCTATCATTGGCATGGGGGATTTCCTGGATTGACAAAAATTTTAGCCTAACCTTGCCATTTACTGGATAACCATGGTGTTGTAAGTTTTTCCATTGATTGGTTTTCTAGTTGGTGCTTGTAAATGCTTATGGCTATGGGTGGGAAAAAACAATCTGGAAGCCATATAATAGCTTGGGTTGAGTTACTAGTCTTGGATTCCAGGTTGGAAAAACACTCTGGAGCCCTTGGTGGGTTGAGTTACTAGTCCTGGAGAAGGGTTGGAAAAATGCTCTAGAGCCCTGGAGGGTTGTGGGTTGAGTTATTAGCTCTTGGAGCCATGGAAAGCTTGGGTAAAGACCAATCTGGTTGGTGTTAATGATGTACAAACGTGTGGTGGAATCACTTGTTGAGGGTTGAGGTGGTTTTGCCTTCGGAGGCCATGTTTGGTTTAATCCATGAGATCTCACATTCACCCTTGGAAAATGCCACGAGGTGGTTGGCTAAAAGAGAGATTTGGTTCATCCCAATCTATGGTTAGGTGGTACGTGGAAGTCCATGACTTGGTTTGTATTTTTCTGTTTTAATAAGAGATATTATTCTATTGTGATTCATGTACATTTATTGCAAATGTGTTGGTGATATTATGGCTGAGATACCATGGTCTATATGCTGGTTATTTTTTGATTATATGTTGTTATGTGATGTCTATGTTCTATGATTCATTTCATGAATTGTTTAACTATTGATCGATTGATGGATGCATTGACTAATAGGTGTTATTGTATCTATGCAAAGAGGGAATAGGGCCTTCTCAGTCATTCTTAGATGAATATCATACTTTGATGATGAGATATGCATTCATGGCCTGTAGCTTACATGTTTTCCATGTGTATGATGAAATGCCTATCCTACTCTAGGAAGTTTAGGTCAAGTTCTACCTTAAAATTACGTGTCTAGCATTGTTTTCATGTCATTATTGATTCTGAGAAGTTACAGGAATTTCTGGGAAGTGGTTTGGAGGCTGACCTAGAATTCAGGCTCAAATCTCGAGACCGCATGCTCCTAAATGGAAAATTTTGGTTGCAACCGTATGGATGCATGCTTGTGCATGTAGTTGGAGGCTTCCAACCACATCGAGGCCTTGTTGTGGGTGTAGTTGAGGACCCGCGTCAGAGAAAATGGTTTCCAACTCAAGTTTTGGCCACCTGGGGTGGTTACTCAACCTCTGAGTGACCTATAGCCCCTGTAGGATGTTATGAGTTGTTAGTTTGTCATCAGTGGTCAACCCCACTTCCTTTATTGGATCTAGGAGGTTAGGTCATGTCATAATAGTTCCTCCTCTTATGTTACCTTGACAGGCCAGTGAAAATGGGTAAATGTGGGAGGGTCGGTTACATGCATGATAAATTTACTTCTAGCACAAAAAAAATCATTGGAAGGTAAAACAAATTTAGCCCATGCTAGATTTGTTTCTAGCACAAACACAAGCATTTCAAAGTAATAAAAATCTCTCACATGTTAGATTTTTTTTTAAGTGCAAATACAAGAGTTTCAAGGTAAACTAAACATAACACATGCTAGATTTTTTTGTTGTACAAAAACAATCATTGCAAGGTAAAATAAATCTAGCATGCCTTGGGATTGTATCTAGCACAAACATAAGCATTGTGACATAAAAAAATATCTAACATCTGCTTGATCTATTTATATCACAAAAAAAAATTGCAAGGGAATAAAAATATAGTGCACGTCGTATTTGTTTCTAGCACAAAAAAAAATTGCAAGGTAAAAAAATCTAGCACATGCTAGATTCGCTTTCAGCACAAACAAAAGAATTGCATGGTAAAATAAATCTATCACATGCCAGATTTCCTTCTAGAACAAATAAAAATATTGCAAGATAAGACAAATCTAGTGTGCATTGCAAGGTAAAACAAATCCAATGAGCACTAGATTTATTTATACCACAAACAGACACATGCAAGATAAAAAAAATGTAATGCATGCTATATTTTCTTATTGGACAAAAAGAAATGTTGTGAGGTAAAAAACGTGATAGATTTTTTTCTAATACAAACACCAACATTGTAAGGTAAACAAAATCTAACATGTGATCGATTTTCTTCTAACACAAACACAAGCATTACAAGGTGGCATAGGCATAAACAATATAAAGTAAAATAAATATAATACATTCTAGATTTCCTTCTAGTTCAAACAAAATCATTGCAAGGTGAAAAAAATCTAGAGCATGTTAGATTTTTTACCATGCAATGTACTTTTGTTTGTGCAAGAAGGATAGCTAGCATGTGCTAGATTTTATTATTATTATATAATATTGTTATTATTCTTGGTCATTTTGTTAAAATTATAATAATAAAAAAATGATAGTATTTACAATTCATATTTTCTTCAGTAATTAGAAAATTTGGTAAGAGTTTTTTACTTTTAGTTTTAGAAATCATGGACTGTGAAGCCAAATAAAATTCAAAGGAAGAATCTATTGGAAAATGAATTTTAGGAAATACACCACCAATATATTATTTAAATGGTATGGAATTTTCAAAAATACTTTATACTTCGTTTCAAATTGTTAAGCATAATGCAAATAAATGAATGTTTATTAATGAAGTTTGAGCTATCATTTGAAATGAGATGTTTTAGAAGATGATTTCATAATAATTTTTAACTCGTGATTTTTTAATTTATTTGAAATTGTCATATATTTGTGTATAACGTTTTCCAGATTATAAGAACTACAATGAAAGTGAGATTCCAAAGAAAACATCAGGGAAAGATGAATACAAATATTACATAACATAATTATCCTATAGTTGGTATGACATTTTCAAACCTACTTTATAGTCATTTACAAATAATTAGACGATATTCTATTATGAAATTTCAAACTGAATGAATTGCAATATATCATCATGTGGGTAGTAAGCTTGGATAACACATTTTCTTATTTGTTCTTGTCCATATAATCGAAAACAATTTAAATTATAAGTTTTTTTTTTTTTAATATGAATATCGAGTTTTTCATGTTTTCTGCAATTGTTTTCAGAAGCTATGGAATTGAGTGTATATGAAATTCCATGTAAAGCTGTGAAGAGAAAATGAAAAACAAGTGATGTTTCTCTTATAACTTCTCTTGTTCCATAAAAGTTAAAAAATTATATTATGTTTTATGTACCACCAATAATAGAAGTAGATTTTGTGTTAAAATATTCACCAAAAGAAAGTAAGGGATATATTCTAGAAAATGGTATATAATTAATTAGTATGTTTGAAATTTAAAAAGTGTATTAGGTTTTATGTGGAAATTAACCTATAATTAGTTTGTTTATTTGAATTGAACCATCATAATTATATTTTTCATTTGCAATTAAACAAATAATTCTCTCTCTTAAAATCAAATATTTAAATGGTGGTTTAATTTATTCATTTAATACTTGTTCCATAGAAATTAAATAAATGTATTAGGTTGTATGCATAAACTAGACATATCATTAATTTGGTCACTTGAATGGTGCCATTGTAACACCGTTTTTTTATTTCCATTTAACTCCTTGTAAAATTCTCTTTGTTACAAATGGAAACAAATCATATTATATACTAACAACATTTTTAAATTTTTTTGAAGTGTTATGATTTGATGTTCTTAAGTAATTAAGTCTTGATGTGGAGATATCTTAATTTCATATATGTAGTCATAGTGCAGATGTAGATGGGTCTTAATGTAAGTGGAAAGCTTTTTCCGATCTTTGAAATTGAAGGAGTATTCTTCCATTCATACTATAGATATGAACCAAGTTTTCATATCCAAAGAGAACCAGATTGGCAATTTGGTGATAGGTCCTAAATTTTTAGGCCTTCTCAGTCAGAAGTAGTAAAATATTGCTTAAAAAATTACGATATTGCAATATGGACATTAGATGTCATTAACAAGTACGAATGCCAAGTACTTCAAAAATAAAATATTGATATATGGTACTTTAAATTCATATGGGATAGGTCTCGTTGTCTTTTGCAAACAAAAGTGAAAACAAAAAGAACAATACAATTCTATGAGAAAATGCCGAATAATGATGTGTGGTCCCAATATGGAGATAAATATGATGAATCAAATGTATTGCTAATAGATACACTAAATAATCCTTCTCAATTTGTCAAATATAGGTCAAACCACATCTTAATAAAAGCATGTACAAAACAAGAGCAAGATACTTGTATTATATAGGTTTTATTTCTATTTCTTAAGACACTTCATCATATCAAAGAGAAACGTGAGTACATTTCAATAACACAGTTACTTCATTGTATTGGATGGATATATTTTTATTAATAAATTTGCTCACAAGAACATTCTAATTTTTCAATGCAACTTGGACATATTTTTTCTGAGTCAATTTGTATGAATTTTTTTTCTTTTCCTTTCGAAATATACAATAATTGAAAATTACATTAATATACATTTTTATCATTATTTATAATAATTTTTGCATTGAATTTGTCGTACCAAATATTTTTGTTTCTAATGTGTATGTGTATTTTAATTTTCATTAGTAAATAAATTATTTGTCATTAAAATTATCTTATATGATCCATTGACGAAAAAATTTATTTTTATTGATTTCTATTTACTTATATGCCTTAATATATGTGTGTGTGTGAAATGTAAATTTTGAAATAATTCTTAATGTAACTAAAGATACGAATGCTACTAAAGAAACTATGGATAATTTAGTTTATGAATGAGACATGCACTATTTGAAATGGGGCACGGTTGAAGAGTTTGAGCGATATTTGATTTCCTAATCCATACGTTTTGGTAAATTTGTATATACTTATATCAATTAACATTTTTAATTTCTATCATGTCATATTGGAAATCAAAAAATCAGAGTCACTTGTTCGCTTTTAATTTCATATAAAATACATTAATATTAATGTATAAATGCAATATATATCTTTTAAAAATAAAATTCTACTATAAATCCTTTATTCATTAAAGAAAATACATATAATTATTTGATAATGAGTGCCAAGTGGGGTATGAAGGTTCCATTGAAAATGTATCATATATTAATTATCTCTTTGAACTTTTGGAGTTGTAAGGAATTCCATTTCATTTTCCAATGATAAATTTAAATAAATTTGTATTTTTTAATAAAATTGAAATTATATCATATGAGCCAACAAGGCACAAAATTATGTTATCAACTTTTACTTATTTATGTTGATTAATACGAGTGTATAAATGTGATATATAATAGTCATAAATTTTGAATAATTTCTTGCAGAATAATATCTTATGATCTCATGATAATAAGTGTTAATTAGACTATTTAGGCTAGTGGGAAATGACGCATAGATCAATGAATTCAAACTCTTTATATTTTAAGGCATTGGATTTTTAATCTGTAATTATTTATAACTTAGATTTTTTCTTGAATTATTTATTTATGTATGTAATCATCTCATATGAGTGAATAAAATTGGAAGCCATTTATTGACTTTCATTTTCCTATCTTTTGGTTTAATAAGTGTATAAATGTGATATAGTTGTTTTTGAAATCAAACTCGATCTAAAAAAATTGTTTTTCATAATAAAACATGGAATAATTAATCTATAATGCATGCTAGGTGGATTAATTAGGGTTATTCAAGTGATGGCTGATAAATATGTCTTTAAACCATTTGCATTATATGGAATTTGATTTTCCCATCCATATTAACAATTTGTAAAGTATGGGAGTTAAGGAAGTTACCTGGATGTTATTTTTTGGTTGAGGAAGTCAGTATGAGCTGCGCAGTATCCTCTCTTGCTAGGGTTTCCATGCTCGGCCACCGTCATGGCCAGAAATTCACCCCTGAAGCTCTACAGGTGCTAGCAACTCGAGACCTATCTTGAATGGGAGAAGCATGGATCTTCCTCCGCCATGAAGACAAAAAATCAGAGCTTATCTTCAAGCCTGTGGTAGGGGACCTCTGCACTTATAGCTGCGTGTACGATAGAAACATGATAGGCTCTCTCTAGACGAGCTACACTACGAGAGATAAGTTGACAGCCTAGATCTATAATTGCAAGGACCCTCTGGTTTCCACCATATCTCAGATTTATTTGACAAAGCCAGATGAACAGAGCCCAGGCGTGCCCTCGTCCAAGCATGAGACCTCCATTAACCACAACAACGAGGAGTAGATGGAGGCCAAGCTCCACCCACCACCTCCTCCTCAGGATCTAACCAGGTCCATACACTGTGACATGGCTTCAGCAACATTCTGCATAGATCTCAATCTGAAGCGCTCCAGAGTGAAGGATCCCATCAATAGCTGTGTGAATCGGATCAGTGCACCTATGAAGGCCATTAGGAGGGAAAAAACTGGCATCCACAGTCTACCTATGATCCATTTTGGACCCTTTCTCCATCGCATATCTCTAAAAAAAACAGACATGACCCCCTCCTTCTAGATCCAAATCATACTCCTCAATGAAAAAACACTACTCTGCTGGGTGCAACCTGTGGATCAGGTGTAGAGTCTAGTGCATGTCCTCGAACTGAAGCTGAGGATCCCTTCTGTCATGTAGTGATTCCTCTACAGAGGTAAACATCTCGAAAACACTCTCCCGCTCTCTTTTTATAATATTGAGAAAAAAAATACTATCGTTTTATCCCTTCGACTGTGAGGAGGGGCTTCTGAGTAACCCTCCTATGCACGAGCTTTCTCATACAAGGATTTTGTCCATGCACAACACCCCAAGAAAGCTACACCACCTCCTGAGGCTCCCAAGCCTTTTTTAGTGGACAAAATGGAGGACATACATCAATTGAAAGCTCCCACCCAACAATGGATGACTAGTTTCAGGAATATATAGAAAAAGCCATAAGATTCCAATTCAACAGATTATGGCCACGCTTAGTAGATCTCTATCAATGGGTTTACTCTTCTTGTACCAATAACAACAGGATTTTCTTCTGCTCAGAGGTTTTCTTCATAGTTTTGTTTGCTTTCAAGGAGGACTATCAAAAAGCCTTAATAGGAGGACTTTGGTTCTGGGGAAAAGATGGGCTATTCCTCATGCCATGGTTCCCAAACTTTGACCTCTCTAAGATCGTCATTACCAAGATTCCTATATGGGTCAGGCTCCCAAATTTACCTGCCCCTCTATGGCACTTTTTTGTCTTTCAAGGAATCATAAATACTCTAGGACACTTTTTGGCAATAGACACCTCCACGGGGGAATCAGGCATATACACCTTCGGTAGAATATGTGCTGAATAGACATCAAAAAAGTCTTTCGAAATCAAATCAATATTAAAGCGGGAGACTTCCATTGGACACAAACCCTGGACTATGAGAATACTGCCTTCCAATGCTGCCACTGCCATCAAACAAGACACCTTCAGAACTCTTGCTCCTCCTTCCTCGCCCAAAAGAATAAGAAAAACTACAAATCAAACTCCAAGAGCTAGAAGCCATGTGTTCCACCTCCCACGTATGACATCGAATCCTCCAGATTGAATGAGGAAGGAATTTAAGCAGAGGTGTAGGTTGCAAAGAAAGAGAAGGACATGACCTTGACAGACCCTGAAGTGCTCACCGGTCCCTCAAGTGCTCAAAAACGGTCTCATGAAACCTCCTCCTCAGATTATGATAAGGATCCCACTCCTTCAGAAAAAAACAGGCTCCAAGTGGTTCTACCCTAACAACCCCAGGATGGCTAGGTCAGAGTTTCAAAAAAGAAAGGAAAGAAACGTCATACTGAGGACGCAACCCAATCTGGGTAGATTCCAGTGTTTGTCTTGTGGCTCCCTTTCTTTTCTTCGTGTATCTCTTGCTTCTGTCTTGGCTACTCATTGGGACTGAGGTTGAATGTTTCTTCATTTCCGGTTCCATGTTATCTAGCCTCTACTATTTGTAATCCATCTTGTACCATACGCTTTTCTAATAGAAATAGCCTAATTTACCAAAAAATAAAAAACAATTTGTAAAGTTTAATTCTTAAATAAATTATTTGTAATAGATATAATGAGATAGAATCCAAAAACACATTAAACTATTTATTGAATTATATGTACTTAGATATATCGATACACGTTTATAAATGTATTGCACTTTTGGAAATATTTAAGATGTTAATGTAATTTAATATATATATATTTTTACAAAACGAATTAGAATTAATTGATAATCAGTTCTACGTGGTCTATTTGATTTTCAATCCATAAATTATTATAAATATTTATTCTTAAATTAATTACTTATCTATGTCTATCATGTGTTTTGATACCATTGCATAAATGTGGCATTTTTGTCTTTTAAATAAAATTCCATGTAAAAGAAAATGTTTTTCCTAATAAAATGTGGAATAATTAATTGATAATGAGTGTTAAGTATAGTATTCAAGCTCATTCAATACATGAGATGTAAATGGATGTCTTTAAACTTTTTGCATCATAATATGACATTTTATTTTCCCATGCATATTAACATTTTGTAAATTTAAATTTTAAATACATTATTTGTACTTAATATAATTTCGTAGAAGCCAACAAGACCTGAAGATATTTGTTGAATTTATATTTATTTATATAATTTCATAATACATTATAAATGTAATGTATTACTGAAATAAATCTCTTAAAAATGAGAGTAAAGGTACAAATTTTACAAAAAAAATAATTTAGAATTAATTGACAATGCATTCTAAATGGTCAATTTCAATTTTTAATTCATACCTTTTTTCTAACTATGTTTTTTTAGATAAATGCCTTTCGGATTAATCACATCATTAGGATTTGGTCGATGTTTCGAACAATATAATGTGGTTCATCCTCGGGACAAGGTGAAAAAATACGATTAATCTTAATGAATAAATAGTTAGGATGCATCATTGCCGTGAGATAAACATTGAAACTAGCCGTTGCGAACTAGCCATTAATTAGTTCAAAAAAAATTATTAATATATGATTTTTATTAATTAAAAATATTTATACAATTATTATAATAGGGTTAATAATTAATTGTTTTGAAATGTAAAAAACCATTTTCATAAAAAAATTAAAACCTAATTTAATAAAAATATTAAATTGAAAAAGGGTGTTTTAATATTATAATATGTTAATATAGATTATTATAATGGGTTATTAATAATATATAACTATAAAAGTTTATAACAAACATTTATTTATATATCAAGGATATAAATCTTAAGATAAAACACTCGAAACTAAGGGGAAATAAGGCAGACAAAAAAAGAAAAAAAGAAAAAACTAAAAAAGAAGAATAAAGGAAAAATAAATTCAAGGACCAAATCAAAACATAGGAGGGAGAAATCAATTAGAGAGAGATGGAGTCCATCTCTTACTCAATTTCAACCCATCATCCTTATTGAGATTCTTAGCATGTCTCTCAATCTAAATGGCTTCCATAATCTTCCTATGGTGGAAGTGACCCACCCTAGCAAGGACTTTGAAATCCTCAATGCAAACATGGTAACATGATTTTTTCCGCATGCTTGGCCGTAGAAAAAGTGCGGGATTGATTGTGTCCGATGTCCGCCACATGCTCCTAGATTCTTTTTCTAATAGACCGATCTGTTTTCCTAATATAGGGACTACCACAGGGAGCAAGGAACCAAATAAACACCCTTCATGTCCTTAGGATCAATAGGGTATTTTACGGAACTAAGCGAATTTATAATAGTATAGAGAGGCTTGAAATAAGAGAAAAAATTATTCTACTTAAGGATATGAGAAATTTTGTCTAAATTCCCCCGGATAAATGACAGATGAACTTTGGAGATAGGATCATCTGGAGATGATTTACCTTTTTAACCGTTTATAGGATTTTTTGAAAGGCCTTAAGGCCCTAAGATATAATATAACTTTTATTATCAACAAATTCAAGAATATGGGATTTCTCCCGACTCTAAGTGGTTTTCATCATGGATTCTTAGAGCATGGGTAGCAAGAGTGAAAACAAAACCAAATTTATGAGTAGGAAAATTATGAAAACTAGCATGAATATAATGTTCGTGTGATTTTTATTGCAAAAAACTTGGCGGGAAATGGAACCATCCTCCCTTGTAGACAAAATAATATTCAAGAAGGGAAGGAAACCATCCACTCGCATTTCCATCGTGAATTTAATGGAATCCGATTGGGATTTCAGGTACCTACGAAACCGATCTAACTTATCGCGACCATGGGGCCAAATGACACAAGTGTCATCCATGAACTCGTTCCATTTACTATGGCGAAATTGAGTTGAGGCCAAGGCCTTAGATTAAAAAATTTCCATAAATAAGTTAGCAATAATAGGGGGAAATATGGGAAACTATACAAAAAACATAAGATTTCTCATATAACTCACCCCGGAAACCGAAAAAGGTTGAGGTGAGGGAGAGACCCACTAATTTAAAGGTGTCGCACTCGAGACATGACTAATGACATCAATGGCTTCCCTGGATGGGAATTTTTGGTAAACAATGACACACCATCAAAGCTTACTAATAACTCTCCAAGCTACAACTTAATTTCCTTCCATTCTTTGATAAAGGAAGTTGAGTCCTTAACAAAGGACTCGTGAGCCCCACGAGGGGTTTAAAATTTTGAGCTAAGAATTTAGCAAGATGATAGGAGGGACCACATATTGTGTTAACAATAGGTCTTAAATGGGCCCGGATCTATGAATCCCTGGGAAGACCATAAATCCTCGGGGGGTGAGGGGATTTCTCTCAATAAGATTTCTAGAGAGAGGATTAAAGGTAGAATTAGACTTAATGGCGAGGGAAACCTCCATAGAAATAAATTTAATGGGATTCTTTTTAAACTTGACATAACTACCACTATTGGATAAATGGTCAATCATTTTATTGTCATAGTCGGATTTATTCATAATGACAATGGCACCACCCTTTTCTGCTTTAAAAAATAACAATGTCGTGGGTTAACCCTAAGGGCTTTGAGGGAAAGAAACTCAAGCTTACTCAAATTTATTTTGGGATGCTTAGCCTTCCTCGAATAATGGAACAATCGTGTCTAATGGTCTCCTTAATGCTACCAGGAAGACATTTGATGCCATACTCAATGTATATTTCTATTTTTTTTAAATCAATAACTTATATTTGCAATAATGTCATATAAGTCAATAAGTGAGAAGTCATTTGATTGACATCTATTTTGTTATCATGTGGTTTACTATGAATGTATAAATGTGACATTATTGTTTTTGAAATAAATTTCCATGTAAAAGAAAATGCCTTTCCCAATAAAATATGGAATAATTAAGTGATAATGAGTGTTAAGAGGGATTTCCAAGCTCATTCAAGGGAAGGGTCATAAATGGATGTATTTGTACCTTTTGCATCATTCTTATGACATTTTTAAAAAATATTAGAACTAATTTATAATGGATAATAAATGGTCTTTAAACCAATTACAATTATTTGATAATTATTTCTAAGTGGTTTAAATGGTATGAACCTCCTCGTCCTTTCTAAAGGCACTAACGAGTGGAAAGTTTATCATAAAATCATATTTCAAATAGTAACTTTCTATGATCCTAGTTTCAATGCAAAATTTTCAAGGGAGGCACTCCCTACCAAGTCTTACGTTGAGATCCTTGCAACAACATCAAATTTTGATTAACAACTTAACCCTTGGATAGTGGGAAATTTGGAGTTGAGAGTTGTTAGGCATAAAAAATTAAACATCAAGGAATCTAGTCTATTATCCATAACTATAACATCTTAATTTGATGTTAGACATACTAATATGATTTAATTGATTCCTACTAAGAGCTTCTTTCACACCCCAACTATGTATTGATATTGTTTTTCCTAGAAGTCCCATGTTTAACCTATTCATGGTTACAAATTGGGTTGAAATTACTGAAAATATTTTTTATCTTTCTTTATCTTAAATTAATACTGTAATTGCATCGAGACGCACTATATAGACTAGTATGCAATATTAATGCCTGTAAATGTGAATGTTTACTAGGATATGGGGAGGTCCCTATTAATTGTTTAGGTCATATACTAGCTAAGATACGTTTGATATATCCATTTGATGGATTTACCAATGGTGGTTTACAAGCCCGTGGTATTGCATAGCCAATGGTATTTGTTATGGTGAATCCTATTTAAAGGCTTCAGGAAATACATTATGGAAACAAGAGTATCAAATTAGATTCATCTTAAATATAGACTTGATCCCTCTCAGTGCTTGGTAGATCATAATCTAAGATGGATTTAAGTTGGTTTACTGTAATAATTGATGTTGATGAAGTCCTTGTAATAGAATTTTACAAATTTAATTTTGCTATAATTTATATTTTATATTTGGTTATGATTTTTAAAAGAATAATTTTAAACATAATATGAGCCTTTTATAATATTTTCTCTTGTAGATTTTAAAATTTCATCAATTTCCTAATATAATAAAATATGATACTCAACACACAAAATTACTGATAGTACCTTAAATTAAAATTGTTATGATAGCAATCATGCTCATATATTTTTATCATTAAAGAAATTTTGTGGAAACTTTAAAATTGTGTCAACCTTATTCTACAATAGTAATTCAACACAAATAATGTGGTAGTTACTATATCAAATTATAATTAAATTGGCTGATAAAACTAATATACATAATATTCTTTTCATCAAAAAATATTAATTAACCTTTTAATAAGAACCATAAACAATCATAGAAGAAATAATGTAAGGAGTCCAGGATTAAACGTCAAATATTTGCTTTTGCAAGTTTATATAAATTTGTTTTAAATAGTTTATCATGATAATTTTATTGCAAAAAAATGGTGAATAAATAAATTGAAAGTAGTGAACTAACCGAGGTCACAAGTTCAAAACTAGAGGGGGGTAGAGTATGTATGCCTTCGTAAACTTAGCAAATCAAATCATTGCACGAGAGGTAGGCCCCTTGTCCCACAAACAATGGGAGTCTCATACACTAATTTGGCGTTTGGCTTTAGTCGTGAACTTAAAATTGGATAGTAATAGTAATAATAATAATAACCTATTTTAAAAATTAATCTAGTTAAACTTCTAAATTCTAGATCCACTGTATAACTCCAAATTTAATGAAATATTTTTGTTGTTGAAGTCATTGTAATAATTTTTTTTCAATTTTAATGAAATATGTGTTTCATGTTATTAAATAAATGATTCCCATGGTTTCTACTATATCCTATGGTATACCAAAACTTGCAATGACATGATTGAAGAGAAAGAGAGAAGTTGTTTTGCCGGTGTTATTATATGTAGGCATTGTCTCGACCCACTTGGTAAAATACTCTACCGCCATAATGATGTAGTCATGCCCCTCGACCGAGTAAGGGTAAAATTATATAAAGTCAATGCCCCATTTTGTGAAAGGTCTAATGACCATAATATGATGTAAATGAGTGGGTGGAGCACATGTTTTATGACTGTATATCTGGAAGGCATGACACCTTTGGACTGCGAGAATGCAATCACAAAAAATGGTAGGCCAAAAGTAGCCAACATGCAAAATATTCTGAGCAGTGGCATAACCAGAAATATCTCCACCACATGCCTCGACATGACATTCATTTAGATATTTATCAGCCTCCTCATGAGTGAGGAACCTTTGAAAAATCATATTGATACCACGATGATAAAGGGTGTTGCCATTTATAATATAGTTTTTAGCCTGATATCAGATACATCGTTGGTCAAAGAAAGAGGTATTGGGATGGAAATTCTTGTTCTAGATATATATGATGATGTCTCCATACCATAGATCAAATGAATCTATCAGGAACAACAACTTTTCTAGAATAGAATTATCAGATGCTATTTCAATTTTGGTAGTGGGAAAGTCACAGATCAATTCGACAAAGACTAAGGATTTCTTTGAATTGGATCTGATGAACTCAAAATCAAACTCTTGGAGAATGAAAATAAATTTGGAGTAATTCCCCCGTAGAAATTGTTGGGACAAGATGAACGTCATGGGGTTGCAATCAGAAACAACCATAGTCTTACGAAGCAAGATATAAAAGAAAAAAAAATTGGACAACATGAACAACTGCCAATGCTAATTTTTCAATGTGAGTATATTTGATCTCGATATCTTTTAAGTTCTAACTCAAATAATAAATAGGATGTTCATCCAAAACATCGTGCTCTTGTACGAATACCAAGGAAATGGTAGTAACTGTAGCGACGAGGTACAATAAGTAGTTGCATTGATAATATGAGGGATTCAACAATGATGCCCAAACCAGAACATATTGAAAAGCATTTAATGCCTTTTGGGAAGTATCGTTCCAATGTAATGGAATCCCTTTATTTAAAAAGCGAGTAGATCCTTTGGTTAATTCGGCGTAGTTGGGAACAAATATCTGTAGAAATTTAGACTTCCCTTGGAGTCGTTGAAGTTGAACAAGAAAGGAAGGAGCAGGAAGACATAGGATCGCATATACTTTTAGTGGATTTATACGAATTCGTTTATTTGATAAAATGAATATGAGAAGGTGATCGAAGCTTACATAAAACACGCATTTGTGCATATTGAGCCTGATGTTATAATGTTGACAACACAAAAATATAGCCCTAAGATCAGATGATTGACACGATGTTTTGAGTGGGAAGGTAGGTCATATAAATATGGTTGTACAATGTGCTTAATGTCAAGGAAGGCGTAATTCATTGGCCTTTGAAAAGTTTCCTCATCATTCTTCAATCTAAAATGGAGTTTTCGATAAGAAAATGTTGAAAATGGAAACAAGAAACATTGCAAATGGCATCCAAAGGGATTCTAATTTAATTTTCCCTTAATTAAATTACAAGGAAATTGTAATTTCACATCACATGACAAATTTTATGAGTTAACTGAGTTAGGAATACTTGGTTAGCTCAGTCAATTCGAGTTTAGGGTCAAACTTGAGGCATGTAGAGTTTCTCTAAGTCTTAAGGGGTCTAGTCAAAATTTATTTTGAGTTGTAATTATTTAACTTAATCATTTGAGTTAAAATCAGTTTGACGAGTAGTTGAAAGATTTAAAATTAACCGGTAGTTGGCTATCAAACTCTGTTATAATTGGGCCGCCAAAAGGAAAAAAAGTTCCATTCTATCTGAGTGACTTTTGTTCAATATATGAGAAAAATAACCGAGAGTGGATATGGAGAGAGAAAATAGAGAATATTTATGCATTGTAATAACCCATGGGACACATGTATCACTTCTTTGTACTTGCATTCATTTACATTTAGAGAAAGAGAAATAATGGAGCAACCTCACCTTTTAGCTAAGTTTTCTTCTGAAATGGATTTATAGGTCATATATTTTGTTATTGTGGTTTGTGAGTGACTTTTATATAATTTTATCTAATTTATTCATAATTATGATTTGCATGCATATGCATTAAACAATAATTAATAGATTCATAAATCTAAGGAGAAATAAACCCTCATGGTGTAGGTTTTGGATTTTCTAATATATTTTAGTATATTTGTTGTACTAAATTCTCTAGTGGGAAATCCATGGGAGTCTATGGATAAAAAAAAAAAGTAGGTAGTGTTTCAATAAGAATAAGTTAGGAAAAACATATCACAACCGAAGTAAAAAGGGGGACAAATAATTATTTCTTGGTTAATTCAAAATATTTACCAAAGTTTCCATTGTCAATATAAAAATTAAAAAAGAAGCATATAATGAGACCTTTATGAATCAAATATCATAAATGTGAATTTATCAAGAACAATCATGCTAATACTCAATACTTTTGACTAGGTTCTCTCAAGGCTCAATATTGTTTACCAATTTGGATACAATTTGTTTATGTTGTACAAATAAGGATTATTATTGCAATATTTTCTTTTCTTGACCATTGTTGAATATGCATTCTCTCATCTCCATTTTTGGTGTGGTGCTAACTGGAAAAGAAAAATACCATGAATGGTACAAAAATATCAAAAAAACCCATATCTTCAATGACTTATGGAAAGGTGTCTATGAAGGAGAAGTTGATAATGAACTTATCAAGCCCACATTAGATAAAGAGCTTGCCATTAGGGAGAACAAGAATAACAAATCATATGCCTTGATTTTTTCCTTTTTAAGTGAAGAGGCGAGTCGTCAAGTAATTCAAATTACAAATGATTTTGATGAATTAAAGAAGTTGAAATATTTATATGACTCACACTTAGAGCTTAAGGTAGTCCATCCGATGATCCTTCAACCTAGAGTTGAACGATGATGATCCCTAGCCTTGGCCTTGGAAATTAGATTTTTTATACATGATCTATAAACCATTAGAATTAAAATGAACGTCTCTCTCATAGTTGTTTTCAAGGTCAGTCTATCCTACATATTCTCATTATCTTGAATCCTTACAAGCTAGTGCTTAAGTCAAATAAATTACTTTTCTCACTTTTGTGGAGGAGTTTGTAGATATGAAAAATAATCTAGGAAGAGGAAGATAACTTCTCAGTGTCATGAAGAAGTTGCATTTCTTGCACAAAAAGATAAGACTAAAATAAATTTTTCTTCAAGAGGAATAGGTGGTAGAAGAGGACGTGGAAAGAAGAATAATAAAGGCATGGGGTAAATTTCATGAAGGAGGAAAATATAATCCCCATTGTATTTTCCACAAAAAATATAGACATGATGCATATAAATGAAAAATCTCTTGGGATAGAATCCAAAAAGAATGAAATGAAGAGAAAGGTAAAACATTAAATTTAGGTAAAGGTAAATCACCTAAATCTGCTCATTATATTGTTGCACATTCCAATTTTGGAGTAATTGAAGACTTGTTTCATACTTAATTTATTTCTTGGAATGATGCTTGGATGTGTGATATAGGTGTAACCTTCCACATAACCTTCTAAAGACTTCAATGACAATGTATATGGAGTGGTATTCTTTACAGATAAATCAATAAATCTATCTGAACTTGGCACCATCAGGCTTAAGCTACATGAACTTCTTAACTTTCTTGTGCATGATATTGTATACCTTTCAGATTTGTTGAGAAACTTGTTGTCCTTAGTTACATTCACTAGTAAGCAAACTCCATTCAAATGAATGATGAAAAAATTTGAGGTCAAAAAAACATTAAACAACATAGTTTTAATGACTAGAATAAAAAGGGAAAAGCCTCTTAAAGTTGCAAGGAACGTTTTCTCATGCACATAACTATGCATATTTTTCTCAAATCAATGAAGGTACATTTCCATCCAGTCTTCTATGGCATGAATGATTTGGACATCTAAATTATGACAATATTTGTTTTTTTGAAAATAAACGGTGTTTCATTTTTTTCCAACCATTTCAAGAAAATTGAAGCAATGTGATGCTTGTATCCCTAGAAAAACATAACAAACATCCATTTCATGATTCTATTTCAGAGCATGTAGAAAGCTTGCATTAATTAATTTTTATTTTTGTTGCCATATGCCTATTTTTTTCTACAAATGGAAATAGATATATGATGCCTTTTATTGATTATAACACAAGGATGTGCTAGGTATATTTATTGAAAAGAAAATATGAAGGTTTTGAGAATTTCAAAAACATTCATGCATGGATTGAAAATGATGCACAATCTCATATTGGATCTATTGATACCGATAATGGAAAAATAATATACTTCAAGTAAATTTGAAAACTATCTTCACCAATATGGGATTCAACATCAAACAAATATGCTATAAAATCCTAAAAAAATGTTGTAGCTAAAATAATGAACACAAAAATCTTAAGTGTGGTTCATTCAATGATGTTTTTCAAAAATGTAAAGTTGATGTTCTAGGATGATGTAGTTCTATGTGCATATATATATTAAAAAATGTATGTCCATATTATGCTCTTAGAAACAAGAAACCTTATGAAATTTTGTTGTCCACATTCCTTTAGTAAGGCGTCTTAGGATATTTGGTTTCACCTTATATGCATTTATTCCTAGGGTACAAAGAAAAAAAATTGGAGTAAGGAGTCAAAAAAGTATGTTCTTGGGGTACTTAGAAACCTCCAAATAATATCATCTCTACTATGAGGAAAATAAGAATTTTATACTATCTATAGATGTGATTTTTTCTTTAATCTTCCAAGAGTTATAATACTATTGAGGAACAAATTGATCGTTTTGACAAATTCAGTCATGCAATTGTTTTTTTCCATGAATTTGATAAATGAGATTCCACATATTGAAGGGTAGATCCAATCCTACATAAATATGTGTAATATCCTTCTAAATCACTCTCTCCCCTCATGAAGTTCCAACCACTTATTCATATCAAGAAGAAACTTTAAATGATGTGATTGGGAGGATTGGAAGACTAAATGTTGATGAAACCACGTCTCATTCAACAAAACAACCAAGACCATTTCAAAAAGGTCCTCCAAATCGGTTCACTAAAACACTTGAAATTGTTCATCTTGATGAGGTTGGAAATATAGGAACTAGAAGTTCCACTAGAAAAAAATTTATGTGATGTAGATGATTATGATTCAGCTTGATGATATGGATGTTTCTTATGATTTTGAATTATTTTTTTCTACTAATTTTGATCTAACATTCTTTAAAGTAATTGTTTATATGATTAATAAAAAGAAGCAAAATATAAAGAGTATGACACCCTCATAAAGAATAGAACATGGAAGGTGTTGGACCCTCCATTTGGAACCAAACCAATTGGCTATAATTGGGTCATCAAGAACAAGTATAAATCATATGGCTCACTTAACGAGCACAAAGCAAGGCTCATGGAAAAATGATTTTCATAGAATGATTGAATGGATCGATTATTAGGAGAAATTCCCCCCCCCCACAAATAAATGGTCCAATATCCACACTCCCTTTTCCTTGACAACTTAGAATGGATGGAAATTCCATCAAATGGATGAAAAAACTACTTTCTTGAATGGAGACCCAAAGGAAAATATTTTTTATTTTCAACTAGAAGGTTTTTTTGTGAAGGGACAAGAACAAAGAGTATGCAAACTAATAAAATCCTTATATGGCCTACAAAAAGCACCATGAGCTACTATGAAAATTGTCTAAGAATATTATAATATTAAATTTCAAACACTTAAATCTTGATTATGCAACATTATTTGTCCAAAAAGTTGGAAAAATTGTTGTCTATCTTGTGGCATATGTAGATGATCTATGATGATAGGGAACAATGAAAATTATATTTCCTCCATAAAGAAATAATTGAATAAATTATTTGAGATGTAATATTTGGGACATATTCATTATTATTTTGGCATTGAAGTGACCCAATATATAAGATATATATTCCCGTCTCAAAAGAATTACATTGGAGAATTTTTGAAATTTTTTTGGCATAGCCGAATGTCTGCCATTTTTCCACTCCAATGGAACAAAATTTAAAGCTCACATCTAATGAAGGAATTGAATTTGATGATGTAGTTAAGTATAAAGAACTTGTGGAAAGTCTTATCTACATAAAACTACTAGATCATCTATTTTATTTGTTGTTGGAATCCTTTCCACGAGTTATAAAAAATACTTTGTGAGGCACATTGTTTTGCCACAAAAAGAGTTATAAAGAACTTGAAAGGAACTCAACACTTTGGGCTCAAATATTCACATGTGGATGAATTCACCTTGATTAGATATTCTAGTTTAGAATTTGATGGAGATAAGGAAAATTTAGTGTCTACTATAAGATATGTTATGAGTATTTGGTCAGGATCTGTCTCCTATAGGTCACACAAATGATCTATTAGCATTGAAAATGTTAATGGTGTAATCATTATTGTGTCATTTTTTCCAAATTTGTATTGTGTCCTAGTCCATGTCCAAAGTTTGAGTCATTTCCAATAAAAGTTAAAAGGAGTCCCAACATTAAGGTATTATTAAGTGAATAGGTTTCATAGTGTTTCAGAGTCCTAAAAGAAGTTAAAATATCTATTTTGACTTGTGTTAGTGTTGAAGGTTAGTCGATGTTTGGGTAAAAAAGTTGCAGTCATCTGGTCTGGAATAAAAGATACTTTTTTTTCAAATTCATTTTCAAAACAATAATGCAAGCAAAAAGGAAGCTATTTCTAAAAAATAAGTCATATATTCCACACGATGAAAGGCACATCTATTTCACCGAGATTTTGGCTATCTCGTAAAAGAGGCTACAGTGTAAACAGGTAATCATTTTCAAAGCGAGATAGTTTAAGGCTTCGTGAACAACATTGCAACCGCAGTCCTTTAAAATAAAAAACATGGCACTCGCAAAAAATATATTAACCAACGAGAGAGAGAGATCTAGAGAAGAGCAACGAGAGAATGTTTAAAGGAAGCTCACCGGAATTAGACTAAGGAATGAAGCGATGGAGAAGAACCACGCACAGGGGATGAGAAGATGACCATGATCCAATTTCATATCCAAAAAGGGAAGAAATCAATGACCTGAGATTAAAGCATAGATGGAGAGATTTCACAAATCACAGTTTTCAAAGTTTACCATTAAGGCAATCGCGTGGTATGTTAAGTGATTTGCGATGCGATGAGGCGAAGGGTGAGCAAGGAAGATGATTATATCTGGGTGCATATCAACGGTGGGGATTAAAGCGCATATGGAGTGATTTCACAAATCACAGTTTTTAAATCTTATCGTTAAGGTAGTCGCATGGTATGTTAAGTAATTTGTGATGCAATGAGGCGAGGGGCATGTGTCGGCATAGCGCACCGAGCAATTTCACAAATCACAGAGTTTACAGTTTAGCCATTGTCAGTGTAGAGTTAAATTTGCGGGCGGTCGATTTGCGATAATATAGAAAGTTGCGATGTGTGATGCCTTCCGATTGGTCACCAGGTTGTGGGGCCCTAGAACCAAAATTCTGCATGTATGCATATTTTTTGGGAGAAATTGTAGTTTCATTTAAATTTCCTATAAGTGATTGCTGTTGATTGCATGCGTATGTATGTTTATAAAAATTCCAATGCATGATTTGCGATTGGTCCCATTTCTCTGCCACATCACCTCCACTCTCATCGCACATCACACTTCGCCATTTTCAACATTTAACTCCCTCATTTCATAATAAAACTTCCCATGCGCGATCTGCGATGGGTCCCACTTCTTCACCACGTCATCACCCCCTCGCTTATCATTCATTATGCTCCATGTCTCCTTTATCAATTAAACCTATTTCAAAGGGTTTCTTTGTAATTTCTCATAAAATGAACCTCCGTCATTCTATCCAAAAGTTTCAGGTTTTTTGCCATTAGAAATGGTTTTCAACCAAAAAAGGGGAAAGGAACAATGGAACAATGGCAGAGTTTCTCTCAAATAGTTTTCTATCACTACTCTCAGTACCATCACGTTTTTACCAAGCAATGAGCAACATTCAAGGAACAAACACACACCATTTTCATTGTTGTTTTCACTTTTTATGGAGTTGGCTGCACCAGAACAGAGAAGGAGTCTTCCCATAAAACTACCAAATCATACAAACCACTTCAAATTGTTAGCCTTAATGTTGTTATTTTCATTATGGCATAGCACTTTGTAATTAAGATTAAATGATAAGCCTCGTCCCTTGCACGAGATCGTAATAACTTTTGGAAACAGATTCACCTTTTTCTATGGAAGATGACAGTATCATGTATTGTATATATATGCCAAACTGATATGAAGTCAGGGTTGGTTGGTGGTTATATATTTTTGACTTATATGATCTATAATATTTTTTGTGAATGAAATAGAATGATACTACTGAGGACTTATTACCAATTTTTTGTGTGTATTGTCTACTTTACTTGTGTTTCCGTATCCCCTATCTTCTAGTTCTAGTTTGCAAATCATCATATTGTTATGTGTTTTTATTAGTCTCTTAAGCATGTTATGTGTTTTATTAATTTTTGTTAGTCTCAAACAGCGAACATTCCTGATAAAATATATGTTATAATAATGGAAGAGCATCACTCATGATAGTTATTCTTCATGATATTTCAGTGAGAATATTGTCAGACTAGAATTAGATTTCTCTCAATGGAATATTGTCAAACTGCTACTTTTGTGAATTTCTACTAAATGCAGTAGATTTTTGTTTTACAGACCTACTAATTCTCCTCTCATATTACAATTTCCTCTCCTCATAGACTAGAAACTAGCACCTTGCTACCACATCAAGTTACAATACCCTCTTTTAGTAGAACTGTCAATTTGACCGAAATATCTCTTCAATGAATCAAAATTTATACCATATTCCAATCCCATAAAATGAAACATTAAAATTTCCTTAGATTTTAAGATGTGTCTGGTTAGGCGCTTGATGCAGTCCAAGTGTTGATTCTAGCGCTAACATATTTTAGTGCGTCTGTCGGGAGATGAAGGCCTTGTAACGAAGTATTCTCCTGAGTCTATTATTATGAATTATTGATAATCAGTTCTTGATGGTGAACAAGAATTTGTGACCTGAAGAAGACTACAAATTTGTTCTCTTGGCGACTCCACGAAGAGGAAGAGGGGTTTCAAGACCTCCTTCTACAAGGAGGAATCAGAGATCTCCAACTGTGACTCCAGTTGATGACCCAGAGAAAGTCATCAAAGATTGTAAAGGAAAAGAGAGATCAGTTGAAGCCACATCTCAGATAGTGAAGAAGGTACACAAAAAGTATGTTCCAAAGAAAAAGGTACCTTCATCTACTTTAGCATCAAAAGCGGTTTTTAGTTTCAAACATTTATGCTAAAAATTATCAAGTTGAAGCTACTCCCCTAGGAAATAAAGTGGATGTTGTTAACCTAGGCTCAGCTAAATTTTTTTCTTACTCATCACTTAGTAAATCCGAAATAAGTAATGTTCTAGTCAAAGAAGAAGAAACTAATTTCTAAGTTTTGATAAGAAATCAGAAGATTTTGTACTGACTGAAGGGGAATTAGAACAAGTATTGGCTATTGCACATTTTCTTGATAGGGATGTTTTGACTGAAGAATACTTCAAGACTATTTTAAATTTCCTTCAGACTCATCCTGAATACCAGTCTCTTATCACCCCTCAGCAAGATTATTTTCCTTTTTCTCCAAATCCAGCAGTTGGGTCATCTTCCTCTCATCAACTTGAAGAGTCTGTACCTGAAGGCCTTAATTTTAACTTATCTGATTTTCTTCCTCAGAAAAATAAGGCTGAATTAACTCCATCCCCTCAAGAGATAACTTTAGATTCTGATTCTTCTACTGAAGGAAAAGTCAAGGCATCCTCTGTTCATATTTTTGAAAACCCACTCTTCTCAGTTCCAAAGCCTGAAAAATTAGCTCAAGACCCCCAATTTTCAGCTATCCTAAATCAAAATCAGAATTCACCAATTGTAATTCCTATTTCTCAAACAACTACATCAATTGTACATCGGTAAAATATGGGCCAGCCTGCCCTTACAAGGATGCAATAGATAGTGGATGCAAGATATGCACCACTTGTTCTCCCTCAACCCTTGCATCCAATTCCCCAAGGAAATTACTTGAAATATCTTCCAAAATACACTGGGGAGGGAGAAGGAGTTTCTGTTGAAGAACATTTAGTGGCTTTCTATATTTATGTTGAAAATCAGAATATTGAACATGAAGATGTCTGGTCAAGACTCTTTGTTCAGAGCTTGGATGATGAAGCTTGAAAATGGTTTATTTAATAATAGGAATTGATGAATTAGAAGAGATATTGGTGAAGCACTGGGGTGATAGGAAAGACTATGTTTATTATATTACATAATTTGGAACTCTGAAGAAAAAAACAGATGAGTCATTAGCTGATTTTACTAAGAGGTTTAATAAGATTTATCAAAAAATTCCTGAAGAAATTAAACCCACTGAAACCACAACTATGATAAATTTTGCAAATGCTTTAGATTCTGAGTTTTCCCTATGGTTGAGGGCTGAAAAAGCACAGACAATGACAACTATGCAAGAGGCTATAATTGGAGTGTAGTCTAATATCATGGATTCAAATAAATTAAAATTGGAGGAAGAAAAGGCAACAAAAGATAAAAAGAAGATGAAAGAAGAAAAAACCTTCTTCTAAGTCTCTTTTAGCAAAATAAAAGATCGATCAAATGTCTAATTTGATCAAGGAACTTGCCTCTAAGATGTCAAAATTAGAGGCAGAAAATAAACCAACTACTAGAGACAATCAAAACGAAGCTAATAGAAATCGAGGCTCCCTTCAGAGGCCTTTTCAGCCCCAACAAATCCTATAGTGCCCAAAGAGGAATGCCGATGATTGAAATGTTTAGCCTCCTTTGAATAATTTTTCCGAAGAAGAAGAACAAGGAAATGAGGAACAAAATGAAGAAATAAACCATGTGGGTGAGACATCACGAGTCAACATGTTTTACATTGCAGGAATATGAAGATAGATCAAGAATTTTTTTTGTTTTCCGATGATATGAATGCTCAAATTTATGCATAGAATGATAAAAAAAACAACAAGAAGTTCAAAACAAAAATTACCCTTTTAGGTCAAAAAGGTCCCGTTCGAAAGACCTCAACAAAAATTAGATTCAGATAAACAAGCTGCTAAACAGAAGACCAAGGTAAATGAGGTTCCTCCACCTCAAAATTATGCCCCAATTATTAAAATTACTACAGAAAATAATGAATTAGTTATACTTTTTTTCAGTTTCAAATCTGAATTGAATAAAATCAAAATTCCAGTTCCACTCCTAGAATTATTGAAAAATCCAGCATATGAAGAGTCGTTTAAGAGTCTATTGTAGCCTCCTCTCGCTCCTGATTCAATCAACCTTGAGGATGAGTATCCCACTATTTATCTGGGCTATCATGTCCAAGACCAAAATGATGATAAATCACCACCTTTCTACATGTGACTCAATATACATGACAAATTGTTGCATAATTTTCTCGTTAGATTCCGGAGCTTCCCAAAATCTCATGCCAAAGAAAGTGATGGATGAATTGGGATTAGAGATCATCGAGTAATACCATGACCTTTACACCTTTGACTCCAAAAAAAGTCAAGTGTTTAGGAGTGAGTAAGGATTTGGTTGTTTCCCTTACCCGGATGCCTATGAAGAGGTTAGTGATAGACATTGTAGTTTCTAACATTCCTTCTATATTTGGGATGTTACTTTCCAAATCTTGTTCTAAGAAATTGGGAGGTACCCTTCGGATGGACATGTCATATGCTACCATCCTAGTATTTGGAGGGGGAATTCGAAAGGTCAGTATAGGGAAACTCAAATGGCCTACATCATTAGTGATCAACAAAATCCATCAAATCATCTTATATATGTTGAAAAAAAATGAATTGGGGTCATCAATTTCCGCACCTTGCTACCGATGATAATGATTTCCAGACCTAAAAATAAGTGAAAAACTACACTTTCAAGGTGAAAATGAGCGACATTTAGAAGGAGGACGAGATCTTGAAATTGTACTTTGATGGAGCATATTCAAGAGAAGGATGGGGATCCAGATGTAGTCCTCATTTCTCCTACTCGCAGAAGGTGACCATATCATACAAACCGCAATTTGCTTCCACTAACAACACTACCGAGTATGAAGCACTTGTGTTAGGTATGAAGGTAGCGAAAGATTTGGGAGCAGAACAAATAATTGCCTTTGGTGATTCAGAGTTGGTGATTAAGTGTTGGAGTTAATGATTACATTCCATATTTGAGAAGTTGGTTTGTGATGGTTGAGAAATTCTCTCAAGCTCTCTCTCTAAATTAGGAATAAGTTGGATCTTAGAAACTCTATTTAATAGAGTAATCTGAATGTAATCGAGTGTGTGAGTGTGTTTACACATACACCATTTATGTATAATATATGAATGTGTTTAGTAATTGAGTTATTTTAGTTATTTCTATCATGGTATCGGAGCACGGGATTAGAGGCTTGTGTGTGTGTTGTGTTGTGAGGAAATTCCTAAAAGTCGTGTGGTGCTTTGTTGAGTGTCCGAATTTATACTTGAACGCTTCAACCGTGACCCATTCTATTGAAATCAAGGTCATCTCGCTACCAAAGTGGAGAGAGAAGTATCAAGTGGATCGAGCTTTGTAGGAAGGTGTGGCATGAAATTGTGAGTGTTATAATGCGTCTTAATAATTTGGAAGAAGAAATTAATGGAATGGATGAAAGTGATCAGCATTTGTGTGAACTAAAAAATATTTTACATTCGTTCAATTGAAAAATATTTTAAATTCTATTCAATTTAAGTCTATACCCTCCAACGTGTATGGACCCTTTACCTTCTTGGAAAGAGACTACGGGTACGAATCCATTGCCTTCTTTGACCAGGGGGGAATTTGGTTGCGACTATCACAGAGTGGATCTCTCGTCAATTTTTCCTATCCGATAGCAAAGATAGAGCAGAGTGAATGATAAAGAAAATGATGAAGAATTACTGTGTCATTTGGATCAAGCGACAATATTTACAGATCAAGGCGTGGGCTATTATAATGAAGGTACTTGTGGAATTTATAATGGACACTCTATCCGATCAATTATTTTTCTTGGAGATGAACACTAGTCTTCGGGTTGAACGCCCAAAGGACTCGAAATGGTGATTGGTCAAGATCTTGTAGAGTGGAAAATCTGGGTTGGAGGAGAATGATGTGTCCATAGTGCTCTGAGCTGCAGTTATAATTATTTATATTAATATATATTAGTTTTGTAAATTAAGTTATGATGAATTCCATAGAAATTTTATGATGCAATAATTGATTCTAGATACATTCTCGTATCTAGACGGTTTCCCTAGATAATCGAAGCGAGTACAAACTGTTAGCACTCATGTATTTCGGTGGATGGGAGCTTGTCCATAGAATGACTAGGAGTTCAGATGATTGAAAACATGTAATCAATTGTTTTCGAAGATATCAAGTGGTAGTAAGGCTCAACATGGATGGTTGTCGAGATATTATTGCGGTTGCGGATCTAGGGAAGAATCCCTCATTATTCGTAGACATTGAGTGGTCTCCTAATGAGTTTATGCAACATATTAGGATGTTGTCCGAGTAATTGACTTTAGGAGATCCCCGATTCGGGAGTTGGGGAAGCAAACTCGGGGAATCCAACTTGCCAACTACACCTTTACGAGGGTTATGAGGTAACTTGATGGAGCATCTATCGATAAGTTAAAGAATGATTGATTATTTTGTTATTTATGAGTGACTTTAATACATTCATGTAATGTAATCATTAAGGGGGGGGATGTTGGATTTAATTCTTACATTCCATATTTGAGAAGTTGGTTTGTGATGGTTGAGAAATTCTCTCAACCTCTCTCCCTAAATTAGGAATAAGTTGGATCTCAGAAACTCTATTTAATAGATTAATCTGAATGTAATCAGTGTGGGAGTGTGTTTACACATATACCATTTATGTATAATATATGAGTGTGTTTATTAATTGAGTGATTTTAGTTATTTCTATCATTAAGCAGGTGAGAAATAAATACCAAGTGAAAAATTCCAAATTGAAGAATTACAGGAATGAAGTTTTGGATTTGATTGAGCATTACTTTTTAGCATTTAATATAAATTTTGTCACTATATAAGAAAATCAAATTCCTGATTCACTATCTATTATTGCTAGTAATTTCAAAGTTCCTTTATATGTCGAGGCAATATATGATGTTCAAATAAAAAACAAACCTTCAGTTCTTGATAACATCAAGCACTAGAAAGTATTTGAGGATGACAGGGAGATTTAGAATTTTTTAGAGTGTGTAGAAGAGTTTGTAGACATACAAGTTGATGATGAGCAGGAAATTGTTGAAAACCAATATAGCAGCCCTTTCAAGAAAAGTATGGCTGGGAAAAACATTATAGATCTGAAAACTAAATTTATTCCTAAGGGTTTAGTTCCTTTATAAATATTGTTTGATAATAATGATGTTTTTCTCCAGCGTGAAAGAAAATTTGATTGAGAGAGTACAATAAAATGTAACATTGGTATAGAAGACCAACCAAGATTAGTCAAAGTGTCCAAATTCCTTCCTCTGGAAACCAGAACAAAATATATCAAACTGTTGAAGGAATTTTCCGATATTTTTGCATGGTATTATAGTTAGTTGAAAAATTATGATAAGAGCATAATCAAGCACAAGATTCCTTTGAAAACAGATGAAAATCCTGTAGCACAAAAAATTAGACACCTCAACCCCATGCCGCTCCCAATCATTGCGGAAGAAATAAAAAAATTATGGGAAGAAAAGATAGTTCTGCCTTTGATATTTTCTAATGGGTAGATAATATAGTCCCGGTCTAGAAAAAGAATTGAGATATAAGGATTTGTGTTGATTTTGGCAACCTGAACCGGTGCTTTTTGAAAGATAACTATCCACTGCCTAAGATGGATTATATCTTGCAGAAGGTTGTAGGATCCAAAAGACTGTCAATGATTGATGGATTTTTAGGCTATAATCAAATTTCAGTTGACAGGAAAGACAGAGAAAATACAACATTTACCACACCCTGGGGCACATTCATGTACCACAAAATGCCATTTGGTCTGATGAATGCAGGCAGAACCTTTTAGCGAGCAATGGATATTGCCTTTGTGGGAGAAAAGGAAAGATTTGTGGTCATCTGTTTGGATGACATCAAATTATATTCAAAATTTGATGAAGATCACTTGAAACATTTGAAACAAGTTTTTGAAAAGTGTAGAAAGTTTGGTTTGTCCTTAAACCCAAAAAAGACATCTTTTGTTTTCCAAGAAGGTAAGTTGTTGGGACATATTGTAATAGAAAGTGGCATCTATATTGATCCAGGAAGAGTATAATCTATTCAAAATATTGGTTTTCCAAGAGATAAAAAGGAATTGCATTCATTTTTAGGGAAAATCAAATTTCTGAGGCATTTTGTTGCTAACCTTGCAGAGCTGATCAAACATATAAATGTCTTGCTGAAAAAAGATGCGGAATTTAAGTGGCAAGATGAAGCAAATAATTATTTTTCAGCAATTAAATCTACCTTTATTGAAGCTCTAGTTTTGATTAGTCCTGACTTTGAAAATGATTTTCTAATTTTTTCACATGCTTCAGAAGAAACAATTGTAGTTGTCTTACTACAGAAGAAGAAGGAGGGTTTGGAGCAGCCAATTTAATTTTTCAGTCATGCTTTAAGGGATGCTGAATTAAAGTACAAATTGACTGAAAAACAAGCATATGCACCAGTTAAGGATTTGAAGTCTTTTCGAGTTTATGTGCTACATTAAAAAATAATTGCTTTTGTGCTCAATATCACTATTAAAGATGTGTTGCTGCAACTAGATACAGATGGAAGGAGGGGATGATGGCTGACCAAGATTCTGTAATTTGATGTTGAAATAAAACCAACTAAATTGATAAATGGTCAAGGCTTGGCTCGCTTGATGGTTTAATCTAACTGCAAAGAATTAAATATGAATGTAGATGCAGCTGAAGGAGAAGACGGAGAAGGTATTGCTAATTATACGGAAACATTTGATTCAGATCGGTACAATGATATAGTTTACTTCTTGTTAAATTTCAACTGTCCACATGAAATGGATAAATCTAAAAGAAGAGATTTTAAATTTAGAGTTGTGAAGTGTTGCATTTCGGAAGACCAACTTCACTGGAAGGATCCTGTTGGAGTCTTGTTAAGATGTGTAGATGAAGCAAAATCCTAGGAGATTATGACAGAGATACATGTAGGAGTGTGTGGAGGGCATTTGTATTAGAGAGAAACTGCAAACAAAATCTTAAGATATGGCTATTATTGGCCAAATATTTTCTTTGATGTCTTTTCCAAAGTCAGGAGCTGTTCCTAATGTCAGAAATTTGCTGGTAAATAGAAATTGCTACCATTACCTCTCATTCCTATTTCATTAGATGTTCCTTTCCAGTAGTGGGGTTTAGAATTCATCGGTGAAATTCATTCACCTTCATGAGGACAACATAGGTGGATTCTTATAGCTATATACTATTTCACTATATGGATTGAAGCTGTACAAACCGAGAATTCTACTGATACGGTAATTATTAAATTTTTGTTGGAAAATATTATGTAAATATTTGGTTGTCCACATAAATTAGTAACTGATAATGCAATGGCCTTTAAGTCTGCTAATATGTACAAATTTTGTCAGCAATATGGGATTGAATTGACTCATTCCAATCCTTATTACCCTCAAGGTAATGGATTAGCTGAGTCATCCGATAAAATTTTCATAAGGATTATTAAGAAAATACTTCCTGAAAATAAGAGGAATTGGGACACTCAGCTGATGCATGCTCTATGGGCAGATAGAGTAAGTGGTAAAAAATCAATTGGAGTGTCTCCATTTTAGCTTGTATATGGTACTGATGCTGTAATGCCTTTGCAATTAGCTCTTCTTGTGATGAAATTCCTGCAAGATGAAGTTGATAATGAAAACCAGTCTGAAGGAGAATGCTACAGTTGATAGAGGAACACAAAATCAGAGAATCATTTCTGGAAAAAGTTCAGAAGTATCAGGCTAAAGTCAAATATACTTTTGATAAAAGAGAAAATCAACAGTTGTTTCAGGAGAATTATTTGGTGCTACGTTGGGATGCTAGGAGAGGAGACCATGGAAAGCATGGTAAGTTTGACAATTTGTGGTTTGGGCCATTTAGAAGTGCTGAATTTTTGGGGAATAATACTTTTCTACTCAAACATCTGGATGATGATCAGCTGACTGGAGGCCCAGTCAATGGTCCTTTTCTTAAAAAGTTATTTATTTAGTAAGTCAGTTGAGTCACTCCATTGTAAATATCTGGTGTAATGTGTCAATAAGCTCCATGGAAAATGGTACTTATGTCTGTATATATGGCCAATATTGAGTCTAGTATGTCAATGGTCAATCCTATTCTTTATTTTCATGAAGTCTTCTGAGTTTCAAGAGTTTTTGAGGCACTGAGTCTACAATCCTTGAAGCCTCATAGGGAGGAGTTCATCCCCAATAGGAGCCACTATTAGCACTGAAAATGTTAATCATGTAATCACCATTGTTTCATTGTTTTCAAATTCTTATTGTGTCCTAGTCCATGTCCAAAGTTTGATTCATTTCCAATAAAAGTTAAAAAGAGTCCCAACATCAAGGTATTATTAAGTGAATAGGTGTCATAGTGTTTCAGATTCCTAAAATATGTTAAAATATCTATTTTGACTTATGTTAGTGTTGAAGGTTAGTCAATGTTTGGGTAATAAAGTTGCAGTCATCTGGTCTGGAATAATAGCTACCTTTGTTGCAAATTCATTGTCAAAAAAGAAATGCAGTAAAAGGAAACTATTTCTCAGAAATAAAAGTCATATATTCCACACAGTGAAAAGCACAACTATTTCACTGAGATTTTGGTTATCTGATAAAAGAGGCTACATGTAAAAAGGTAATAAATTTTAAAAGCAGGCAGTTTAAGGCTTCGTGGACATCATTGCAACCAGAGTTCTTTAAAATCACAGCGTGACTTGCAGAAAATAGATTGACGAACAGAGAGGGAGATTTGGAGAAGAGCAGCAAAGAATGCTTAAAGGAAGCTCGCCAGGAATTAGACTAAGGAATGAAGCGACAGAGAAGAACCACGTGCAGGATGAGCAAACGACCATTGTCCAATTGTAGATTCGAAAGGGAAGAAACCAACAACTGAGATTAAAGTGTAGATGGAGTGATTTCACAAATCACAGTTTTTAAAGTTTACCATTAAGGCAATCACATGGTATGTTAACTGATTTGTGATGCGATGAGGCGAAGGTCAAGAAAGGAATACTATCATATCTGGGCACAGATCAACGGTGAGGATTAAAGTGCAGATGGAGCGACTTCACAAATCGCAATTTTTAAATTTTATCATTAAGGCAATCACATGGTATGTTAAGTGATTTGCGATGCGATGAGGTAAGGGGCATGTGTTGGAGTAGCACAGTAGCACAATTTCACAAATCACAAAGTTTACAGTTTAGCCATTGTCAGTGTAGAGTTAAATTTGTGGGCGACCAGTTTGCAATAATACAAAAAGTTGCAATGTGCGATGCCTTCCGATTGGTCACCAGGTTGTGGGGTCCTAGAACCACAATTCCACATGTATGCATATTGTTCGGAAGAAATTGTGGTTTTCTTAAAGTTCCTATAAAGTGATCACTGTTGATTGCATGTGTATGTATGTTTATAAAAATTCTGATGCATTATTTGCGATCGGTCCCATTTCTCTGCCACGTCACCTTCGCTCTCATTGCACATCGCACTTCGCCATTTTCAACATTTAATTCCCACATTTCATAATGAAACTTCTGATGTGCGAGCTGCAATTGGCCCCACTTCTTCGCCACGTCATCACCCCTCCTCACTTATCATTCATTTCGCTCCATGTCTCCTCTATCAATTAAACCTGTTTCAAAGGGTTTCTTTGTAATTTCTCATAAAATGAACCTTCGTCATTTTATCCAAAAGTTTTTGGTTTTCCACCATTATAAAGGGTTTTCAACCAAAAAAGGGGAAAGGAATAGTGGAATAGTGGCAGAGTTTCTCTCAAACATTTTTCTACCACTACTCTCAATACCAGCATGTTTTTACCAAGCACTGAGTAGCATTCAAGGAAGAGCCACACACCATTTTCACTGTTGTTTGCACTTTTATGGAGTTGGTTGCACTAGAACAGAAGAGGAGTCTTCCCATAAAACTGCCACATCATAAAAACCACATCAAATTGTTAGCCTTAATGTTATTTTCATTATGTCATAGCACTTTGTAATTAAGATTAAAGGATAAGCCTCATCTCTTGCACGAGATCGTAATAACTTTTGGAAACAGATTCACCTTTCTTTGTGAAAGATGACAGTAGCATGTTTTGTATATATATGCCAAACTGATATGAAGTCAGGGTTGGTTGGTGGTTATATATTTTTGACTAATATGATCTGTAATATTTTTTGTGAATGAAATGGAATGATACTACTAAGGACTTATTACCAATTAGCTGTGTGTATTGTCTACTTACTTGTGTTTCCATATCCCCTTCATCATATTGTAATGTGTTTTTATTAGTCTCTTACGCATGCTATGTGTCTTATCAGTTTTTTTTAGTCTCACACAGTGAGAATTCATGATAAAATATATGTTACAAAAATGGAAGAGCATCACTCCTAGTAGTTATTCTTCATGTTATTTCAGTGAGAATCTTGTCAAACTAGAAATAACTTTCTCTTAGTGGAATATTGTCAAACTAATAATTTTTGTGAATTTCTGCTAAATGCAGTAGATTTATATTTTATAGACCTACTAATTCTCCTCTCATCTTACAATTTCCTCTCCTCATAGATTACAAACTTTCACCTTGCTACCACATCGAGTTACAATACCCTCTTTTAGTAGAACTATGGATTTGAATGAAATCTCTCTTCAGTGAATCAGAGTTTATACCATCTTCCAATACCATAAAAAAAATTTAAAATTACCTTAGAGTTTAAGATGTGTCTAGTCAAGCACTTGTTGCAGTCCAAGTGTTGATTCCAGTGCCAATATAGTCAATCCCAAAAAATTGCATGACAAAGGAAGAATATGTGGCAACTGTAGAAGCAACTATGGAGATTGTGTGGCTCAGAAAAAATATTGAAGATTTCTTGATCTAGGTGGATATTGGTGGCCACCCACCTATTCCACCTAGACCTCCAGTCAGTTTCATCAGTTTCCTTGTTTATTGCAAAATTTACTATTTTTAGCATTTTTTTCGGGTCCTCAAATTTCGGAGCAATTTTGACCCCCTAAACGGTGTTTTTTTGAGGTCCATAGGAGGCCCATAGCCATACGTAGGGGACTGTAAAAAATCATATAGTACTCGGAGATATATTTTTGACAATATATCGTATGCACCAAACAGAGATAATATGACCAAGTTACGACCCCGGGAAGTTGGCTACCCAACTAACCCCAACGAGGCCCACAAACTCTTGGCGTTCCATCTCCTGGGGTTAGGATTTTGGTTGTTTATGGTTTTCCCATGTTGTTCAATAATAAAAAGGCCCTTGAGCCTCATTGTAACATAGTTCAGAGGCATGTAGCCACCACATCTCTTCTCATATTTATCTGTTTGTAAGCTTATTTCAGTATTTTACATTAATAAAATCAAGTATATTTTCTATTGCATCTATGTGTTTATGTTTATTTCTATATTTGATCGTGTTCCTACATAAATTTGGATAAGTGGTATCATAGCGGTCTACTCTTTCTCGATCTTTCTTTGCATGTCCCCAACGAGATTGGAGTATAAGGAGTTAGGGTTCGATCTGGTTGAAACTTTGAAATATCAACCTCGTAAGCTCCAATGGAATCCCATGGCAGAGAAAAAGAAAGACGAGGGAGAAGGAAATTATATAAAAATATTTCTTGAGGAGACCCTTGAGAAACAAAGGAATGCAAGGATGGATAACTTTGCCTAGATCCTTCGACGACTACCCACCGGTGACATATCTTCATCTAGTAGACACTCTGGAGGCACCACTCCTTTTAAGGTACAAGTTAACTTCGACATTCTTAAATTTGAGGGCCAAATAGATGCAGATGCCATATCAAGTACTGGTGGGAAACCTACTTTGAGCAAAACGATGAGGGGGAATCCTCCTTGATCGTAGCTGCACTCACTTGGAATTATTTTTGAGATGCCATCAAGGAAAAATAATACCCCGTGGGGAGTTATGAGGACAAGTACATACAATGGACTACGTTGAAACAAAAAAGGGATCAACATGTGCATGATCTGAAGAATCTGTCATTAGAGGAAATTTCATCCTAAAAGTGGCCTCCTAAGGAAAAATAATAAAATAATAGTTATGAATTTTGGAGGGGAAATAAGAAAACTACTTTTTTTTAATTGTATTTTTGGCTTATATCCTTATATGTTTACCAAAATTTAAAGCGTATACACTCATTGGATGCGGAATTAAATTCCACATGCAAGGAGTACCCAATATGCATGCTTTTGAGAAGACTCGCATTGATAAAAATCATAGATACATTAAAAAAGAGTGATCAACACGCTTTTTTATAGTATCAGAAATTGTTATCAGTGTGGGTCTTCTCAAAAGTATGCATAATGGGTACTCATTGGATGTGGATTTTAATTTCACATCCGACGGGTGTCTACACTTGAAATTCGGGTAAACCTATAAGGAGATAAGCAAAAAACACAATTTTTTTTCCCTCTAGAATATTTATGTGTACCTCTTTTTAAATTTAAAGGAATTTTATTGGTTTACATATTATGTATGTGAAAATTTCATGGGAAATTTTAGGATAAAATTTCCTCTAATGTCCATTCCATGCGTACAAAGTTGGGTATCAAAGTTTCAGAGAAACATTTGTTGCTTAGGTACCACAGTTGTCTGCACAATTACATCCAGGAGGAAATGGATTTCCTTGACATCTTGTCACTTGGTGCAACATACCATTATGATGCCAAGATTGAGAAGAAATTAAAACAGAATAAGCGAGACTTTGGATCTACGAATTAGAAGCAAGGGAAACGTGTCCTCAAGCTGTAGAACAAAGGAAAAGGCTAAGGTGGGGCGACCTAGGACAAATTTTCAAAGCTGTAAGCGAAGAACAACACCACAAAGCCAAATAGGACATGAGAAAGTGGTGTGAGTTCCATAAGAGCTCCAATAACAACAAAAGTGAGTGTCGGGCCAAGAAGTCACTGGTGGTCGAGATGAAGGCTTCCAAATTAGATGCATGTTATGACTTTGAGTTAGAACCCGACAAGGGGAACGATAAAGGGAAGCATATTATTGATGCGGAGACTAGTGCCACCGTTTCCACCACCAAGATCCAAAAAGAAGAACCCAAAGATCTAGAGGAGGGGGAGCACATATTCCATTCCTAGATGTGGATGAAGGGTTCCCCGCTGCAGTTCATTGTCCACAATGGGAGCCAAAAGAACCTCATTTCAGCAGAGGTCATGAAGCGACTAGGCCTCCCAAGAATAACACACCCACAACAATACACCATCGGGTGGCTTCACCAAGGACGATATCTCCCAACAACATCAAGCCCTTCACAGATGAGGTATTATGTGATGTTGCTCCTCTAGAAGTTTGTGATATATTATTAGGCCAATCATACTTGTGGAAGCAACATGTTGTTTGTGAGTCTCGGCCTTGTGTTTTTATTGCTACTTTGGGTAACAATTTGTACATGATACTAGAGGTAGCACTGCCTACCTCCATCTCTTTGATCATTGTGAAGCAATGCAGTAATCTCATTTTCCAAATCAAGAAATTTTTTTTCCTTATGATCTTCCCTCAGGGAAAGAAGAATATTGTGGCCACGAATTCCAAACAGGGCTCCTCCACACAACAATAATAGATGGAAAAAGTTGTGGAGTACATGGATATCTTCACCTCACCTACAGGGGTGCATCCGCACTGTCATGTCAAGAACTCCACCAATCTGACTTGAGGCACACTGCTACCTAATGGACCAATCTATCATTGGTCTGTTATGGAGAATGATGAAATCAAGAAGCAGATTTAGGAGCTTCTACAAAAATGTTACATCTGAACGAGTTCATTGCCCTATGGGAGCTTGATTGTGTTGGTGCAGAATAAGGATGGGACTTGGAGACTCTGCATTGACTATGGGGAGTTGAACATGATCAATTTCTGGAATAGGTATCCGATCCCATGGATTGATGACCTTCGGGACCATTCAAGGGGGCCAAAATTTTTAGCAAGATTGACTTGAAGTTTGGGTATCACCAAGTACCATTCGAACCCTCTTATGTTGCCTTCAAATATAAGGAGGGCCTTTTTGCATGGATGGTCATGCCCTTCGGGTTGACGAATGCTCCTGCAACCTTCATGAGGCTGATGGATGACATCTTGTGACCATTAAATAACTCATTTGTGGTGGTGTATTTGGATGACATCCTGATCTTCAACCATAGTGGGGAAGAGCACCTCCATCACATTCAGCAGGTCCTCCAAACACTGTGGCACCACAAGTTGTGTGCCAGTTCAGAGAAATGAAATTTTGGCATGACCAAGGTTCAATATATGGGATACATTATTGATGAGCAGGGGATGCATGTGGAACCAACCAAGATCCAGGTCATTTGGGATTGGCCATCCCCAAACACTCTAATAGAGCTCTATACCTTTCTTGGTATTTCCAATTTCTAGCATAGGTTCGTGTTGGGGTTCTCTCATATCACTTGGCCTTTGAGTTAAGTCACCAAGGGAGGAGAGAAAGTAAAATTATTTTGGTTCTAATCTCAATAGATAATGTTCTTAGAGTTAAAGAATTACCTTTGCTCTACAGGAGTTATCACATTACCAGACTTGAAACAACCATTTGAGGTCGAGGCATATGCCTCTGACTATGCTATTGGGGAAATAATTACTCAATAAGGGCATCTAATAGCATATCAGAGTGAGACACTTTTAGACATAGTTTGAAAGTATCCCACCTATGACAAAGAGATGTATTCCATTGTGTAGGTCTACCGACAATGGAAGCTTACATTTTGGGGAAGGAAATGGTCATCCACACAAATCACTGATCTCTAAAGTTCATACAGACATAAGGGAAGTTTAAAAATGATCTCCATCAGAAATGGTCCACATAATTGTAAAAATTCCATTTTAAAATCAAGTAAAAGAAGGGAAGCACCAATATTGTTGCAGACTACATTAGCCGACCGTTGATCATGGTGCTAACCACTGTCCTCGACTCCTATAGGAATGAGACTTCATGTTGGCCACATCTCAAAAAAAGTGATCTAGAATTCACCAACACATACCAAATGATTCTAGAGGGTAATCAAGTTCCAAAATTTCACCTCCAGGATTCACTGTTATGCTACTTGGGACACCTTTCTGTTCCTTCAGGCGAGAGTGCCAAGATGATTTGGGCAGTGCAAAATTTTCAGGTCGTTGGAAATTTCTGGGTCAAGAAAATAGTGGCAGTACTACATAATTATTTCTATTGGCTGACCCTTCGACATGATTTCAGTAATTATATCAGATCATGCACTGCCTGCACAATTTCCAAATCGACCATCAAGAAGTAAGGCCTATATACTCCATTGCCTACCCCTAGTCGACCATGGGAATCCATCTCCATGGATTACATGTCGGGCCTTCCTTATACCAAGCATGGAAATTGTTATAGCCTAAATCTACCTCAGGCTGAAAGAAGGCAAAGTTCAGGGTAACATCAAACCACGCTCAATCTGGTAGCTAGCCCTACCAGATCAGGAGAGGGCTCTCTCCTGGTCAAACTCAGCAAATATAATCGATAAGGCTTGATATGACTTTGAAATAAAATCTGATTTTAGGCTAGGTATATAAGTAAAAGAGTTTGAGTTTGATTTTGGGGGTTTTTGTTGGAATCAAAGGGAAAGGCAAATTTGGGTCCGGGGATGAGGCCTAGTTTTTGCAGAGTTATGATTGGGGCAAGGAAGGCAATTGTTTTGATTCTTTGAATTGAATGAGTGGATGTTTCAGAACAGTGAGGAGATGAAGAGGGAAAGAGGCTTTCAATAATCCTCTTCAAACAGATGAAAACATGGAAAATTAAACAAAACTGAAGGCAGAGCAAAGCAAACTAATGAATTCCACCTTTATCACTCATTTGTTTAATTTAAGAAGAAGGGAGAAGGGAAATGATAAACATAAACATCAGTGAACTTACAATTACATAGAGAAAAACACCATCAAAACACAGAGCCACATGGATACCAAAGAGTGCTGCAAACCCTGGTCTATTCCTTTGCCAAAAGTGCAGAGATGAAATGTACAATGAAATGCCAAGCAACCCCAAATGTCCAACCCTGGAAATGACTGAAGAACTACAAGATATAGACCAGCCTAAATAATTCCCATGCCTCTAGGGGTTGAGCTCAACATTATAGGAGCTGTTTCAACAAGATATAAACTAAGAACTGGAAAATAGGCAATGAAACAGCTTGCCTCTATAAGATAGGAAACTGATTCATTCAGTTACATTTCACTTTTTGGTGAATGAATCTACTTGGATGAGTAAAAATGTGCCAAAATTATATCAAAGTCATGAAATTACATCAAGTTACATCAGGAGTTTCACATTTGAGGATAAAAAAGTCAAACTGGCCAAAACTAGGTGAAAAACTGAGCTGCTAAGTGAAAAATAGGCCAAATTTCCCAATGCGCCACACCTGAAATCTCTATGCATCGCACCACTTTGAGGCTGATTTTGAGGGCCTTCCCAAAGTCCAAATTGAGTGTAGGATATCTCTTTGGAAATCGATACCTGTCTACTTTCCAACAAAAGTGGAATTTTGGAATTTGGTTGCCATTTTCCCCTCCAAAAATCCAATCTCCCAACACTGCTTCCTGTGTGTCCAAAAAGTGGCAGAAAGGTCATTTTTAGGGTGTTTTTGACCCTTTAGGCAACCCAAAACTTGTCCAAATCCTTAGGTAATTGGTAGGCATGCATAAATTTGGATGAAAAATCTAGAAATACAAAGTTTTCTTCAAGAGGAGCTGCCAATTACAAGCGCACGCCAAGTGGCGCTATGCGTCGGGCGGAAAAATCTGTGTTAAGGCCAAAAAAATCAAAATTGACAAAAAGTTTCCCAAATTTCTTGAAATTTGGGCTGAATGTCCACCATCAAGCACTATGCTGAGCCAAAGAAGCTTTGGCCAAAATTTGGAGTCTATCATACTTTTTACGCCGCCTTAATGCCTTCTTGGTGCATGCAATTCAGTTGTAGAGTCACTGTCTCAGTCATAAGAAGTATTTGTCTCCATGATAATTTCAAAGGTCTATGTTGTCTTGTATGATAATGAGAACTTTGGTGTTTTGATTTGATTGCGAAATATATGTCAAATGGGAGGGAATATGGAGGAATGGGGTAATGAAATGATGGGTTATAATCAAGTGAAATGGGAAATGGGAATAATAGGAAATGAAATGACTTTAGGGATAGGGAGATAGGCTTAGGAATGACTGTGATGATGAGATAATAGTGAGGGGGAGGAAAAACAAGGTGATGGGAATAGAATGATTGACACCAAAACAAGTTTAAAACCCTAAGGAAGCACTTCTCAATCAAGATAATAGGGTTTAGTTTTGTACTCAAATTTTTATAACCAATCTCATAATCAACACCAAGCACGAGTTATGAGCAATAGAGGAGTGGATTTGAATTTCTCGAGCATGGAGCACCCTGAGAAAATTTTATGTTTGGATAAGAATGGAAATTTTTTTATGTTTCAGCCCAATGCGCTGCGCAAGTATCCCAATGCGTAGCGCCACAACCCAATGCGTAGCGCCTTTTTGCATGAGGCTTTTGGAGGCCTTCCCAATGTCCAAATTGGGCACAGGATAGCTTGTTGGAAATATTATTGAGTCTAATTTCCAACCCAACTTTAATTTTTCAATTTGGAGTTCATTTTCCCTGTCAAAAATCAAATCTCCCAAGACTGGTCAAAATGAGCAAAGTGAGGCTGCCTCAAGGCAGAGTGCTGTTGCAGTCAACTTTTGAAGGTCTTACTCAAATCCAAATTGAGCTCATGATAGATCATTGGAAATATATTTGTGTTTAGTTATAATTTTACTCATGAATCAAGTCATTTGGCCAACCAAGCTAGGAGAAATCTTGATTTTCCCAAGGTCACTTCAGAGGTGCATCAATTCTCCTGAGGCAACTGTATTTTTGGCATTTATCTAAAACCATGACACTTGTGTAAAGGAGTTTGAGATGAAGCATATGGGCCTCCTTCGCTATTTCCTTGGATTGGAAATATGGAAACGAGATGGTGAATTGTTTGTGTCTCAAGGCAAGTATGCAAGGGAGATACTCGGTAAGTTTCACATGGAGGGTTACAAACCCATGGATACTCCTCTTCTAGGAAATTGTAGGAAAGAGGATGCTACATCAGTAGAGGTAGTGGATGCTACTGTCTCTTGACAATTGGTGGGTTCGCTGATGTATTTAGTCAATACAATAATGGACATATGCTATGCATTGAAGCAACTTAGTCAAGTGATGGTTAAGCCTACCAAGCTCTTTTGAAAGGTGGGCAAGCATGTCCTGAGATATCTCAGGGGCACATCTGGGTATGGCTTATGGTACAAACAGACGGATCAGGTAAAGTAGTATGGCTTCACAGATGCAGATTGGGTAGGAAGCCCAATGGATAGAAAGAACACATCAAGAGGGGTTTTCAATATCGGATCTACAACTGTTTCTTGGTACAGCAGGAAACACATATCCATGGCACTCAGCTCAGTGGAATCAGAATACATGGCAGCAAGTCGAGCTGCATGTGAGGCTATCTGGATGAGGAAGATCCTAGTCAGTTTGTTTGGTTCTTATTTAAATCCTACAGTGATTCATGTGATAATCAGAGTTGCCTTAAAATCTCGGTTAATCCTATGTTTCATGATAGATCTAAGCATATAGATATCCGATATCATCATATCAGATATTGTGTGCAGCGGAAGATCATGTTGCTTCAGTACATTCCCATGGAAGATCAGGATGTAGATATTTTGATGAAGGCACTCACTAGGAGCAAATTCAAATACCATAGAGGTAGGATCGGGGTGAAGGATAATCCCTTTCTTGTTGAGAGGGAGTGTTGAGATTCAACAAGATGATGATCCTAGTGAAAATTAAGCACCTACACTAGGTGGGGCCCACAGGCTATTTTTAGGTGATATGTCTATTTTTAGAATTTGGGTCAAAGTCTATTTTTAGTAGTAATCAATTTCTAGATGGTTGAAAAAATTATATGGATGGATGGGTGTCTATTTTTGGAATGCATGTGAGAAGTTGTTTTGTGGAAGGCATGTCTAAAAATAGAATGCATGTCGATTATTGTTAGCCCTTAACAATAATTAGACAATAAATAATAATCTATTCTCTTGAAGCACTTGATTTTAGTTAATTGATGTGGAAAACCAGTTGACTGAAGGAATTTCGAGTTCTAAGGTTGGTTGGTGGGACATGCAAGTGGAATTCATTGTAACTGAGTGATACAAACTTGTAACAGAGTTGGATCTATAGTTATGTGAGTTGTAAATTAGTTTAACTCAGTTAAGTGAGTTAAACTTAGTTGTGCTAGTTGTAACTAGTTGTAACTAATGATACACTAGTGAGAGATCAGTGAATTAAATATTAAATTAATTCACATGGAGTGATCTCACATGCAACTAAATATTTACTACTGTTAACTACATGCATGTCAGATCCAGTGGACACCCGGTGGAGAGACAGGTGAAAGGGACAGTTTGACTATCTGTTGTGACTATAGTGGTGCATTCAATGCAACCACACACACATTGGTGCATGTGTGAGCCAATTTTTGTACGAAAGTGTGAGACAATTGTATATTGTACTGAGAGCTCTTGGAGTAGAGTTTTGTATGAGATTGTTTCATGATCCATGATATATACATGATATATGATAGTGGGTTTTTTAGCTTTATGCTTTCCCAGTAAAAACATCTGTGTTATGTGTGATTTATATTTCTTCATGTGTTTGTAATTGACGATTAAATTTCAACAAAGTTTAAGTAGAAGGATTATGTATTTAGTAGTGGCATATAATTTTTAGATCAGGAGAATCCGGAAATACATAATTGTATTAAAATTTCTACAAAAGCTTTGTTATGAAATTATAGATTATTATCTTTCCCGGCTTCCATTGGATACCCCGTAATTCAAATTCCTTTCCTTTCAAAAAAAAATTCAAGAAAATTTCTTGAAAATTAAAAGCTACCGTCCCCAAATATTGTAACCATTGTACTCCTAGTTCAACATCAGCACCTCCCATTGGAATGGAAAGCATTGGAAAATTCAATACATATTCCCCCATGGTTAGCTTGATATTATGGCACTTTCCAGAGAAATTTATATTTCCTCCATTTGAAACCATCACTTGACACTCTGGTGCTCGGTATAGGAATAAATTCAATTCCTTGGCTACCTTAAAATGAATAAAATTATGGGTACTACCTGAATCAATCAACACTATTGCATTTTTCTTCTTAATATGTCCTTCTATATTGAGAGTTAGAGAAGTGGTAATTCCTGCCAATGCATTACAAGATATGGTCCCCGACTCAGTTCTTCTTTCTCTAGGGTTGGTTCCTGGTGTATATCCTCTTCTTTTGAAATTTCCTGTTAATTTTCTTCCTCTTGAAAATCCATGTAAAATAATTTTTCTTAGCACACTTCTGACCTTTAGTGTATTTGTTATCACAACTGTAGTAAAGCCCTTTTCCCCTCCTTTTCTTCCAATTTTTGTGGTGTCAACCTTGTAGGTTGTGGAAGTATAGGAGTAGAAAGACTTCCATATTTATATATGTGAGTAGTAGGCTTCCTTGTCGCCATAATTTTACTTTCAATTTTTCTTTCCAACCTGAATGCCTTTTCCAATGAATCGGGTTCCCAAAGGCGAACCTCATGTTGGATGTTATCATTTAAAGTCCCTATGCAGACATCAATCCTATGTTCCTTTGGAATACCAGTTACCCATATATTCAATTTTTGGAAGTCCTTAATGTGCTCCACCATTGAACCATTTTGTTTGAGATTTATCAATTGGCTAAAGAAGGTGTTTCTCTTTGTATCCTCATAATGTGCTATTATTTCCTCCGTAAAACTTGACCAAGTGAGAATTTTTTTATGAGACCAAAGCCATCGATACCATACAAATGTATTTTTTTCAAAATATAAAGTTGCAATGCGTACCTTTTATGTGTTTCACACATTATGGAGATCAAAATATTGCTCCATCTGTAGTATCGATGTTACAGGATTGTTGCCATCAAACTTCCTCATATCGATATTTGGAATATGGTGGGGCTTAATTCCAACATTAGAGTCCATGAAATCATGATTAACATTTCTTTTATTCTCATCATGATTTTTATCTACTACCTTTTCGAGATTAGGAAGATTTTCTTGTAGCAAATTTTCCAAACCTTCCATGTCTTTCTTCACATATTCCATGTTTCCTTCTATACCATCGATCTTAGCTTCCATGCCATCCATCTTAGTGTTGAGGCATAAAATTTATCTTTTTAACACCTATTTATCTCACATTAATTATCAATCCGGAAGCGACTTTTTATTTCAAGAGTGTACTCAGTCTGAGGCAGCAATTTATCCAAGAGTAATGCTGTGAAGATGTAGTACATAATAAAAAATGCAAAGGTAACAAATGCTTGTAAAGAAACCTACTTACAGTGACATGAATGGAAAGATTAAACTACATCAATCTTGGAAAACATCGATCAGGGATGCAGTAGCAGTAACTCTTTCCCTCAGAATTCAATGCAAGATAACCAATCTGGGGACTTAGGAGCAATAACCTCTATCCTCTACAATTGGAGATCTTAAAGCAGTCAAAATAAAAGAAAATTCAATAAAAGCAATTTAAAGGAAACGAAAGCTGGAAATGAACAGCAGCATGTAACTATAACTCATCTATTTGCTGATCTAAAGCTATGAATCAGAAATAAACAATAAACAGAAATGGAAAAACAATATGAACAACAATCAAATAACTCTGTAATCATAATAAATCTAAATGAAATTATCACACAACAGAAATAAAATAATAGAAATACAAATAGCAGAACGATTCCACCAAGGTCGGGCCCTCAACCATCGGTGAAAGCGCCGCTGGGCTACTGCAGAGCTTGAGAAATGGAATGAAAATGCCTTTTTGTATTAATCAAACATGAATAGCTTTTACATCAGTTGCTCTTTGATCACAAGAGTCAAGGAATTACAATGTTACAAGATGAATTCAATAATCATCTATTCTCTCCATCCTCCCCAATACACAATACATGCTCTCCTTTTATAATCAAAAGGAAGAGAAATTAAATAGCAAATATAATCTTCCATAACAATATGATCAACCAGAAAATATATTTTCAACAATCTTTTAACAAGAGCAAGGCGAATTTGGCTTTGCAGCTGAGATTTGGAGGACGACCGCAACAACAAATCTGAGAAAATCGTGCTCAAAGAACCCTGCGTTTCTCTCAATACATGCCGAATTTGGGCAAAACATTCTTCAATAAAGTTAATTGGGCCCGTTCTGGACAAAACCTATGTTCCGGATTTTCCAGATTCTTCTTCATTTTCCCAGAATCTTAATTGCAAAACTGTCACTTCTTATTCCAGCGGATTTCTGAGTTGGAATATTTCATAATGATTTGGAAATCAAATATTCAATCTGGAAAATATCTTGGAGGCTAAAATGGTGAGTGATGTTACAAAATATATTAGCAAACCATCATTGATAAAATTATGCATAATAATCATCAATTTATAAAAAATAAAGGAGAATAAATAATATTCATCCATAAAAGCATAAATCATTATAAAGTGGATTTATATGATAAATTATAATAAATGATATCATAAAGAAGAGTAAAAATGGACGAAATAAGTGTTAAGAAGTGGTCGTATTCACAGCCCAACATACCCCCAAACTGAACATATTGCATGCCCTCATGCAATCCAAAGACAAAATCCATGTGTTAACCAAGCAAAGAAAAATGTTTATCCCAATTCATGAAATGGATGGAACAAATGAATTTTTCCTCAAATAATGAAAATTCAATTTTAGCAATCTTGATAAAGGCATAACAATTTTTACCATGGACGTTCAACTATATGTATATGAAGTTGCATTAAAATGTGACATAAGTAACATCAAACTTCATTAACCATTTTCTCAAAAATCAGATTGTTTTGATGCACAGATCATGAGATATAAAGAAAAAGGTTGTAGGTGATAGTGCGTAATTTTCAAAATTTTATGAACTAATTTAGCGTGAAATTATCTGGTTTTGTGTATTTTAATGATACCTCTCTGTTATCCAGAAATCACAAGAATTCAGTTCATAGTTTTAAAGATATATGCAAAACAATGTATGCACTATATACAAATGAAATTGTATGCCTTAAATGAGAAAGAGAGTAGAAAACAGTCATCATGTGTAGCAATTCCCTCCCCCCAAACTGAAGAATTAGCATGTCCTCATGCAATGCTAGAAAACAAAGAGAGGTGGTTGCTACAATCTGTTGAAATTGATGCTTGGTATAAAACAACATGGAATAATGGAGGTGTTGAGAATGAATAAGAACATGGTTATAAGAAAGAAATGAAGGAAATCAACACTCCCCCAAACTGAAAGATGAGACATGTCTAAAAAAATGGGAAGTGGTAAAGATGTGGAATAAATGATGATAAATAATGCTCAATGGATGTTTATGAAATTCTCCGAAATTCATAATAAATCAGAAAATTATGCTATTTTACCTCAAGTGTTACCTTCGAAAAAAATGGAATGACATGTAGGGACTGACCTTTGTTGAAACTGATGTAGGCTGAGCGAATACTGAAAGTGATACAAAAGGTAGAAGCCATGCAAGCACATCATGTCTGAAGAATTGTGTGCATTCGCGAGCTTTTGCTATTGAGTTGCAATAGTGATCATGCTGCGGATAGAATTTTCCCCATACTTCTTGTTCTCTTGTAAACAAATCACAATTATGTATGCAATTTTCTAGAATCCACAGTTTTGGTTTTAAATGGCAACAGATAAGACACATGCAAAAAAGTTCAAGCAGAAAAAAATTCTGTAAAAATGCAGTATTAATATTGTGGTAAATTAGCAAAATAAAAGAGCAGCATACTGTACAGCAATTGTACAGCATGGAAATGCATACATACTTATGATACAATCAATGAAATTATAGCATTTACTGAAATCCATGCATGTAATAAATCATAAACATATATAGAAGCATTTTGTAATGATTCAAGGATAAGGAGAAGGGACAACTTAAGATAAACATAAGTACAAATGCGTTTATTACCCACTTAAATTAATGTGATCGATTTATGATGATTTTCATGTATAATAGGTTCGAAATCAAAGGTTAAGGATTCATACTTTCATCTGATATTTAAATAGAGATATAGGAAAAAAGGGTTTAATATTATTATTGGTGTGTATAAATGTGACTTCAATACCATCAGCAGAGCTCTATTGCCCACAAGTGTCCATAACCTTGACATAGTTGCTCTCTCACCCTTGGAACCATTGTCCTTTATTTATGCTGAGGGAGTGCTTGTTAATTGTCATAACGGAGGCCGTTGTGCTGGCTTGGTGACTAGATAAATGACAATGCCATTCACTGGGAAGAAGTGAAAAGTGGGCAGGCCGGCTCGTGATGAGACCTCCTGTTCCAAGGACTTCCTAATTTTTTCAATTGTCCATTGGACCATATCCCTGGTTTGGTGGCCATGACGGGAATGCCACTTCACTTTCTTCCTTATGAACATGGTAGGACAGCTCTTGATGAGACCCCCTATCCTCCATCTGCCAAATTATAAAATTATTAATGAAATATGTAAATATTTTTATTTTCATATAGCACTTTCCTATTTATTCATAAAGGATGGCTCAACACTCCTTAAGAGTAGGGATGGTGGAAGAAGTCTAAACAGCTCAATAGAAAAGAATATGCCCTTGTTCCTACTCCATAAGTAAAATTCAAAGAAAGTTATAAAATATGGGAAAGAACCAACATGATAAATATAATCGGTCATATGAATTTAGTGGTAATAAGACAACAAAATCATGTTATTAATTGTCCCTTTTTCATTTTTCTTATCATTACTAAAAAACTTTCTTAAAAATAACGATTTCTTTTGTTTTGCTGATTACAGTAAGCTCTAATTTGTGCATCCTTCCATAAATTGTATGTTTTCCTTTCAAAAAGTCATGAAAAATTCAAAAAAGGTTCTAAAAAAAACAAGAAAAATGCACTCAAAAAGTGTTGTTCCTTTGGAAAGGAACAACAAAAACAATCTGCGAAAATGCTGTTCCTTTTTAAAGGAACAGCAAGAAAAGTGGGCGAAAATGCTGTTCCTTTTGAAATGAACAGCGAAACATGCAGCAAAAATGTTGTTCTTTTTGAAAAGAACAACAAAACTAATGAGCGAAAATGTTATTCCTTTTGGAATGAACAACAAAAATAAACACATAAACGCACTGCTTCTTAAGAGGAACGGCTGCTGTTCCTTAAAAGGAACAACAACTGTTCCTTAAGAGGAATAACAAACAAATATAAACACGTAAAAAGGAAAAAAAGAGAAAAAAAAGAAACAAAGCTAATATGCAATCCATTGCCAAGAAAATCCAATCAAATAGAAAGGAAAGTTTATGTACAGGTTTCAAGAAAAAATAATTTTTTACAGAATTGGTGCTACTGAAGGATTGCCTTTTGCAATTTGAAACTTGCATTGTGGGGTCCTTCTTGTTCAGTTGCAAATGAAGCAGAAACTATAATTTGGAGGGATCAACACCTGAAATAAAAAAACATAAAAGAAATCAGAAAAGAAACAACACTTTATTAAGTTACAATAGCTATGATGTTATTTCGAATATCAAATCTATTAATGGAAAAACATGATCTTTTGAAAAATGTTTGGCAGGAGTGGCATGAATTTTCAAATGGAAACCAATTCTTCATTTCTTCTTGTTATGAATCTATTAGGTAATGAACTGGATAAAATGCCCTTGTTTCACTAAAATTTCTCTCAAGAATCACTCATCCATAAATTGATCTTCTTTATTCTCCTAAGACCTGCAAAAAACGAGTGTCTACCTGCAATAAAACATTAAATCATGGAGAAAGAGAGGTGGCTGGGGTTTCCTAATCTAAGAATTATGCAAAAAAAATAACAAGTAGTTACTCTATAGAACAATTCCACGGAAAAATAAAACAAAGTATATTTGCTACCTGCGGGAGAGTAGTGGTTGACGATACTAACCAGCAGTGTTTTAATCATACATTTTTTGTTTTTCATCCGATTCAAGTGATTACAAAGCAAAATGAGAGCTAATTCAAAGGTTTATATCCAATAAAAACAAGTTTTAAAAATTTCATGTAATGGTATGTTAAACTTGCTTAGAACAACCTGCATAATAGAGTCATTTTCGATTTTCCAGCTCAGACCAACAATTGGTATTTCAAGCATAAATTTTCCGTTTGATGGCGGATTGAATCGATTCAAATTGAAGAATAAAGTATATTCATTTATTTATCTCCAATAGAAACATGTTTTGAAGACAAGAAGAATTGATGGGTCAAATACGTTAAGGAACAGCCGAGAAAACAGAGTTTCAAGAGTGCTGCTTTATAATAGGCAGTCAGTATTGTGGTCATAAATTCCTCATACGATATCGAAATTGAGTGATTCAAATTGTGTTGTAAACTAGATTCATAGAGGAATTTACCAGAGAAACAGGTTTTAAAAATATATTCATTTAGACCTCAAAAAACTGACTGTCCCAACTCTATTCCTGAGCTGCCTACTAGACACCCTGTCAATGTTTTGGTTCTAACTTTTTCGTTTCAAATCCAAATTGAGTGATTCCAATTGGGTTGGAAAGTAGACATTAAGGGATAATTAGGATAGAAACAGGTTTTAAAAATATTCATTTTTGGTCTCCCAAAACATGACTGTCCCAACTTTGTTTTCAGAAATTTCATTAAGCCTGCAAGCCAAAAAAATGATATTCAAGCAATTTTTTTTATAGTGATGATAAAAATGAATATATGTGTTTGTAGAATTTTTATTTGCAATATAATTCATCTACATAGATAAATAAATTAAAATATTTATCATCAATGTTGATTTCACAGCGTGTTGCAACAAAGAAACAACTATTTTTACAAAAAAAAAAAAAATGTTTTGTTTTATTTCCTTATTTATTTTATTTTCTCCACTATCCTACTCTTATTTGGAAAATAAATATGATTATGTATAAGAGTATTTCCAGTGGAGCCATTTCCGAAATAAGGCTTCAATTATGTACATACCCAAATTTGAAAAATGTATGTTAATAAAAATTAGGGTATGAGAAGCCAACTTCCCTTGAAAAGATGATGCCAAAAATTGTTGAAGTATGGAGTGATGTTGTAAACAAATGATGGAGTGAAACCAATCTTCAATATATTCTTTGCTTCCTTGATTTCCCATAGCCATCGTATCATGAAGTTCTTGAGCTTTTAAAATGGTTTGTTGGTGCAAAATAGAAGAAACCTTATTTTCTCTCATAACTTCTACAATTTTTGGATTTGATTCATTCTGAGTCTCAGTGTAATTTTTCTCCAATGGTGCATGTGAGATAGAATGGGTGGGAAGGGTGCGTGAATTTTGCAGTTCAACACTGTAAGCATGTTGTACTGGTTTATTATCGCGTGGGTGTGGAATGAGTTGAGCAGGAGATTGTGTAGGAAATGGAGCCTCTTGATGATGTAGTTGATTGTGTTGAGTGGATGATTTTGATCGGCAAATAAGGTGTTGTGAAAAAGCTAGAAGATGTGTTTGTGCTACAAGATGAGGGAGAGTAGTCATGCAATCATAAGGTGAACCATGCCAAACTTGTTGACAAGATTGGTAGTGGTTATATTGAGATTGGCATGGCTGCCCTAACCTATGAGTATTCCATAATGAATTATGCAAGTAAGAGAATGGAGAGGAAGTGTTTTGAACCATACCTGTAGGCCATGATTTCAATGGTTTTGACCTTGTTGCAGCTTCCCCATCTCTTTGATATGCTACTTCCAAATTAGATAAGGAAGAGCGAGTATCTATGGGATTCTCCTTTTGGTAATGAGGGCAAAACACTTCATCAAATTCTTGATTTCTCTGAACCTGCAAAACATTCAATTGTGACTTTAGAGAGCTAATAAAATCAACTTTAAAATTTTCAAATAAAACATTGATTTCAACTCTTATGTTTCTTGTTCTTGTAGTAAATTTAGAAAAGAAAGAAGAAACTTCTCTAGAATTCTTACCAGCCTTGGAAATTCCTCTTGAATACCTTATGCACAACTCACAAACACCATCATATGATAACTGAAAAACATCACCTTTTCCTATTTAATTTAAGAGTTCTAAAAAATCATCTTTGATTCCTTTAAGGATGAGTGTTTTCAAGATCTTTTTTTCCAAATGCTTATGCTTTGATTTTTGAAGGTTGTATCGAAATCGCTCTACATAGTCCTCCAAAATTTCATCTTCCCTTTGTGTCATATCGAAAATATCTTCATTGGGTTTGCAATAGTCTTGGTACTTCTTCAAGAATATGTTCTTCATGTCCTGCCATGTTTGGATGCAGTTTCCACCTAGGCTCATGAACCATCGAAGAGCTTCTCCTTTTAAAGTAAGAGGAAACACTTTCAACCTTTGATCATTAGTACAATAATCATATCCTCTACAAAGTATTTCAAACTCAAATAAGAATGTATCTGGATCTTCATTTGTCAAACCATGAAAATTTGGTAGAGACAATGGGGGAATTATGTGCATTTGTGTCACTCCTCCTAGATATTTGATAGGGAATTCAAAAGTTGCAATGTCAGCCATTTCTTACCATAATAGAAGATGTTCTTCAGGTGTTTCTTTAAGGATTCTCCTTCCAATGTTCCTGTCAATTGGTTAGTGAAATGGGTGGTGCTTACATCACCACTCAAGGGGAATTACAAGATTTTTTTCAAAAAAAGACTCTACCTCTAAAATTTAAAAAAAAACACAAGCATTCATTCCTACCTTCAGCTTTCACTCAATTCTGCTATGAAGCGGGCCAGTGAACAAGTGTGTTTCTTGCTCGGTGCGTAGGTTATTACCTTTTGTCTTTAATACCCAATTATTCCCAAGCAGAAAAAAATAAATATGCATCACTCTTTCTAAATGGCATACACTCTCCTCGACAACGGCGCCAAAATGTCGAGGCATAAAAGGTATCTTTTTAACACCTATTTATCTCACATTAATTATCAATCTGGGAGCGACTTTTTATTTCAAGAGTGTATTCGGTCTGAGGTAGCAATTTATCCAAGAGTAATGCTGTGAAGATGTAGTACAGAATAACAAATGCAAAGGTAACAAATGCTTGTAAAGAAACCTACTTATAGTGACATGAATGGAAAGATTAAACTACATCAATCTTGCAAAACATCGATCAGGGATGCAGTAGCAGTAACTCTTTCCCTTAGAAATTGATGCAAGATAACCAACCTTGGGACTTAGGAGCAATAACCCCTATCCTCTACTGTTGGAGATTTTAAAGCAGTCAAAACAAAAGCAAATTCAATAAAAGCAATTTGAAAGAAACGAAACCTGGAAAGGAACAGCAGCATGTAACTATAACTCATCTATTTGCTGATCTAAAGCTATGAATCAGAAAAAAACAATAAACATAAATGGAACAGCAATATGAACAACAATCAAATAACTCTGTAATCATAATAAATCTAAATGCAATTATTACACAACAGAAATAAAAGAATAGAAATACAAACAGCATAACGATTCCACCAAGGCCGGACCCTCAACCACCGGTGAAAGCGTCGTTGGGCTACTACAGAGCTTGAGAAATGGAATGAAAACGCCTCTTTGTATTAATCAAACATGAATAGCTTTTACATCAGTTTCTCTTTGATCACAAGAGTCAAGGAATTACAATGTTACAAGATGAATTCAATAATCATCTATTCTCTCCATCCTCCCCAATACACAATACATGCTCTTCTTTTATAATCAAAAGGAAGAGAAATTAAATAGCAAATATAATCTTCCATAACAATATGATCAACCAGAAAATATATTTCCAACAATCTTTTAACAAGAACAAGACGAATTTGGATTTGCAGCTGAGATTTGGAGGATGATCGCAACAACAAATTTGAGAAAATCATGCTCAAATAACTCTACGTTTCTCTCAATACATGCCCAATTTGGGCAAACCGCTTTCAAATAAAGTTAATTGGGCCCGTTCTGGACAAAACCCATGTTCCGGATTTTCCAGATTATTCTTGATTTGTCTTGAATCGTAACCGCAAAACTGTCACTTCTTATTCCAGCGAATTTCTGAGTTGGAATATTTCATGATGATTTGGAAATCAAATATTCAATCTGGCAAATATCTTGGAGGCTAAAATGGTGAGCGATGTTACAAAATATATTAACAAACCATCATTGATAAAATTATGCATAGTAATCATCAATTTATTAAAAATAAAGGAGAATAAATAATATTCATCCATAAAAGCATAAATCATTATAAAATGGATTTATATGATAAATTATAATAAATGATATCATAAAGAAGAGTAAAAATGGACGAAATAAGTGTTAAGAAGTGGTCGTATTCACGGCCCAACACTTAGTTTCCACACCATCCATATTAGCTTCCACACCATCCATCTTAACTTCCACTCCATCCATATTATCTTCTATGCCATTCTTCAAACCATCAATCTTAGCTTCCATGCCTTTCTTCAAACAATCCATTTCATTTTTTGTTACTTTTTGTGAGAGCGAAATTTGTTGCACTTGTTCTTGTAATTTTGATATATCATGTTGCACGTCTTCCTCTTCATGAGTCATAATATAGAATTCTGAGGGCTTAATGGGTGTTGAATTAATTTTAGGGGAAATTTCGGAACCCAATACTGACATCTGTGATTCACTATGCCCTTGGAATCACTTCAAACTAATTTTTCAACCAAAACTTATGCAATTTTTAAAAACAAATACACACCGTTTTTTTGCTTTTGAGGAGCTCGATATTGAAACCGTTGTATCTCTGTAATTTTGGATCCCCAATATTTTAGCTTCAGTTCCGAAGTAGCTCTCTGAGTATTATTTCCAATGCCACAGGTCAGACTCGATTTCGAATCTTCAAGATAAAGTTATGCCTCATCTCCCACATTGACCTAATTATGGACTAGTTCAGTAGACTGAACTTGTACGACATGCCACATGTCATTGTTTCCTCCTTTGGCTATGAAATTGATACACAGGAAATGAAATTCTATTTTATTTCATAAATGTTTTACAAAATTCCAATCCGATGCTCAAAGAAAGAGTTATGACGATTTTCCTAAGGTCACCTCTTTGAGATGAAATTCGGGAGCCTGCAAAAACCATAACTTCCACAGATAATATCTCCGAACATATTGCGAATCAAGATCTGAAATTTTTACACAAAGTTCCTCCAAATGTTTTCACAAATGGGTTTTTTGTTTAGCATATGAACCTTCATAGAAACAAAGTTACATAAAAAATTCCACAATGACCTGTTTAAAGTAGTGAAACCCTAGAATCCAAAGCTCTGATACCAAATGTTATGAAACCAACTCCCAAAATAGAAGAAAAGAGAGATCAACGCCTTATAAATTAATGAATTCGAGATGGGAACCTCCTTTACATTACATAAATGAATAATTCTCGGATGATACAAATGGCCAAACCTCCTTTCTATATATAGGAGTCCATGGGGTCACAATGTAACCCTAGCTGACCTAACAATAATAATGTAAGGACACACCAATATCAATAGTGGGGTTTTATGGGGCACAATAACAATAAGGGGGCTACACTAATAACAATAAGGGACTACACTAGTAATATATGGACTACACTAGTAATAGTCATAACTTGGTACTTTAAATGTGTTCCCTGAATGAAAAAAACTCAATATCAAATGGCTATGGAATTGCAGAATTATTTCGATATTGAAAATTATGAGAACATGATGAGAATCACTATAAACATTGGCAATAAACTATAATTAAGGTAATTTTAAAATGCCCTAGAAATTATGATGACATTAGATTAAATAAGTGAATCCTTAATATAATTTATCAATTGGAAGAAGATAATTTATGTGTATGGAAACATGTATAATGATTTTTCCCTCTAATGGGAGAACCACATTGTAAATATTTTGTAGGTAACTAATTATATACATGGATTATGGACATCAAGATGTATGATGCCTTAAAACATGAAATCATGAGTGGATTAAATTTTATAGCCACTTTATTAAATTTATAAGGTCTTACCTAAGATGGGGTTATCCCGAGTGGTTGAGAGGAATGAATGGAATCCTCCCCTTCTAGGATCAATTCTCACAAGTGACATGATAGATGTTGAATAATATTATTTCATAATTGGAATTTATTGTTTATACAAACAAATGAAATTGGTTTTTCTAATGAATGATGATAATAATGCTCTATATTTGATATTTATTGAGTTGATTCTCATGTTTTGGTGTCATGATATGAGGCTATATTGACATATATTTCCATGGTATAAATATGTTGATGTTATAAATTATGATGGTAATTCATGATGTACTGCATGTAGATTTCATGCCATGCATGAATATGTAGTTTTTAATATTCATAATGTTGTGATAACATTGTTGTTATGTTCTCATGATGACATGCAAGAGTTGGCATTTATTGTGGCCATATGCATTATTTTCTATGATGTTATGATTATAAATAATGAATTAGTTGCATGTTGAGATGTGGTGCTTGAACTAGGAATCCCACAAATGAGCCAAGAGGGTCAGATTACTTAATGATCTCGTAGGAGCCCATACCTACATGGGAGAATTTGTAACATCATATGGGATAGGGACAAAATAAATCAACACTACATATTCTAGTGTATATATTTCCTTGTATAACTCTTGATGGATCTCTCTTAAAGAGATAGAGGAACATCTTGAGGAGGCCAAGTGCTATATTGGATTGGGATGTCGAAGTTTAGAGGGAGCGAACTTTGATGCTGAAGTGTAGAGGGGGCGTAATGAATTCAATGGCTGGGGCTATGCACCTTAGTGATTTGTGGAGGGAGTTGGGCCTGCCTTGCGAGATGCTCGAAGTCATTAAGCACTAGGACCAGATGCCTACCTTAGGGTAGATGAGGTCTAAGCCCTGGGGCAAGACTTGGGGCTATGAAATAGACCAAGGAGGCTATATGCTTGGTTTTGAAAGTTGGGAAAGAGGCTTGAGATTCCTAGGATTTCCTCGGTGTTGTGGAACTTTCGATGCTTGGTGGTATACTAGTTTAAAAGAGGGTGTTTTGCAATTGTGGGGTAAAAAATAATAATAAATAAACTTAACTTTGGGACGAATTTCATTAAAGAGGGGGAGTATGTAATATTCCATAATCATAGTAATAATAATAAAAATAAATCATGAAATAAATATTTCATGATTTATGAAATAATATTTCATAAATCATGAAATAAATAAATTAGAATAATAATAATAATAAAAAATAAATAATCAAAAAAAGAAAAATAATAATAATAAAGCAAATAAAATAATAATATACGAATAAATCAATAAAATAACAAAAAATCAAGAAAATTTAATACATAAATAAAACAAAAGTTGGCATGGACATATGGATGATGTACATGCATATCCATTTCCAACCTCTTATGATTTTTAGAAAAAAATTCCTATTTAATGGCAAAGAAGGGTGGGGGGGGGGGGAGCGACATGCATTCATTCACTCATTCTTGAGGAAGGAAATGCTGGAGGGAATAGATCATTGGCAGTAAGTTGTTTTAGGGCTTGGGGTGGCTAGCTGCTGAAATATACTGAGCAGCTAAGCCTATAGTTGTGTGGATAGTCATCGCCAAAACCTTGTTGCGGGTAGTAGTTTCAGATCAACGCAATCATGTCACAACACTGTAAAAATGAGTAAGAAATCGTCACTCCTAAGGTACGCATTACTATTTAAATTTTTATTACATATGTTAATAACTTGGTTGTTGTATTTTTTCTTATGCCTAATTTCTGGGATGTTACATAACCCAAAAATAAACATTCTAAGGAAACATAAATCTATCATACACTAGATTTCCTTCTAGCAAAAGCACAAACATTACAAGGTAAAATAAATCTAGTGTGTGCTAGATTTCCTTCTAGGGTGAAAACAAGAATTGTAAGGGAAAAAAATCTAGCATGTCTTATATTTGTTTCTAGCATAAAAACAATCATTTCAAAGTAAAATAAATCTAGCGCATGTTAGGTTTGATTCTAGAGGAATCACAAGCATTTAAGTTAAAACAAATCTAGTGCATGTTACATTTGTTTCTATAACAAACAAAATAATTGTAGGGTAAGACAAATTTAGTGCATGCTAGATTTGTTTCTAGCATAAACATACGCATTGTAAGGTAAAAAAAATCTAATGTTACCCAAAACACAAACACATGCATTGAAAGGTAAAAAAAATCTCGTGTGTGCTAAATTTATTTCTAGTAAAAAAACCAACATTACAAAGTAACATAAATCTAACACGCTCTAGATTTCCTTCTAACATAAAAAAAAATATTGCAATGTAAAACGAATCTAGTGTGTGCTAGAATTGTTTCTCACACAAACACATGCAATGTAAAATAAAACAAATCTAGTGGAAAGAGAAACAAAAAAACATTGTAGGATAAAACAAAAGCACATATAAATGCGTTGCATGGTAAATAAAATTTAATGTGAGCTAGATTTATTTATAGTTCAAACAAACACATTTTAGGGTAAATTTTTTTTTTTTTGTGTGCTCTAAATTTGTTTCTAGCACAAACACAAACATTGTATGGTAAAAGAAAACTAGTGCCCATTAGATTTATTTCTAGCACAAACAAAAGCATTGTAAGGTAAAACAAATATAATGTAAAGAAAAACACAAAAGCATTGCAGTGTAAAAAAAGAAGAAGAAAAAACACAAGAATTGCATAGTAAAATAAATTTAGCATGCATTAGATTTGATTCTAGAACAAAGAAAAATGTTGAACAGTAAAAATAATCTAGTGCATGCTATATTTGCTTCTAGCACAAACAAAAGCATTGCAGGGTAAAACAAATATATCATGTGCTAGATTTATTTCTACCACTAACAAAATTGTTGTAGGAAAAAATAAATCTAGTGTGTGCTACATTTGTTTCAAGCACAATCACAAGAATTGTAGGGTAAAATAAATCTAACATGCACTAGATTTGTTTCTAGCACAAACAAAAGTATTGCAGGGTAAAAAAATTCTAACGCATGCTAGATTTAATTTATAACACAAACACAAGAATTGCAGGACAAAACAAATCTAGAATCCGCTAGATTTATTTTTAGCACGAGCACAATTATTGTAAGGAAAACCAAATGTAATGTGAACATGATTTACTTCTAGCGCAAACACAAGCATTGCAAGGTAAAATAAACCTTCTACGTGCTAGATTTATTTCTAGCACAAAAAAAACATTTTGTAAGATAAAACAAATCTAGCACACACTAGATTTTTTTCTATCACAATCATAAGCATTGAAGGGTAAAAAAAATATAGCGCACGTTATATTTTTTTCTAGCACAAAAAAAGGAATTTAAAGTTAAAACAATAAAACCATGCTCGATTTGTTTATAGCACAAACACAAGCATTGAAGGGTAAAAAAAATCTATCACACCCTAGATTTCTTCTAGAATAAACAAAATAATTACAAGGTAAAACCAATCTAGCACACACTAGATTTATTTCTACCATAGAAAAAAACATTACAAGGTAAAACATATCTAGTGTAAGGAAAAACACAAAAGCGTTGCAGGGTAAAATATGAACACAAATAAAATTATTTAGGGTAAATAAAATATAATGTGTGATAGACTTTTTACAGAAAAAAAAAAAAGCATGATTCTTTGTAGCATAAACACAATTATTGCAAGGTAAAAAAAATCTAGTGCAAGGAAAAACACAAAAAAATGCAAGGTAATACAAAAGCACATACGTAAGCATTGGAGGGTAAATAAAATATAGCGTGTGCAACATTTGTTTCTAGCACAAATAAAATCATTATAGGGTAAATTAAATCTAGTGTGCTATATTTGTTTCTAGCACCAACAAAAGCATTTCAGTGTAAAAAAAATATAGTGCACACTAGATTCCATTCTAGCACAAAACAAATCTACCATGCACTAGATTTATTTTAATACAAACAAAAACATTGCAAGATAAAAAAATATACTGTGGTAATTTTATTTCTAGCACAAATATCAAAATTTCAAAGTAAAACCAATATAACATGTGCTATATTTTCTTCTAGCATAAACATAACCAATATAACATGCACTATAGTTTCTTCTAGCATAAACATACCCACTGAAAAGTAAAATAAATCTAGCACACACTAGATTTTTTTTAGCATAAACACAAGAATTGCAGGATCAAAAAAATATATGGCACATTAAATTTATTTCTAGCATCAACACCAACATTGCAAAGCAAAACAAATCTAAGATTTATTTCCTTCTAGCATAAACACATACATGACAAGGTAAAACGAATCTAGTGTGTGCTAGATTTGTTTCTAACATAAACATATGAATTATAATGTAAAAAAAAATATCGTGTGAACTATATTCCCTTCTAGCACAAACACAAGAATTGCAAGGTAAAACAAATCTAACATGTGATAGATTTGTTTCACCATTTAATGTGATTTTGTTTGCGTAAGAAGGGAATCTAGCATGTGCTCATTTACGTTTCCCTTTAATATTGTTATTATTCTTGTTTATTTTGTTACAAATATAATGATGAAAGAAACGATAGTATTTTTTTTATAAGTAAATATTCTATTCATGTAGGAAAAATGAGTACATAGAGTCATTCCCAAAATAGGTGGTCTCATTCCGGCTGGGTTTGTTGACCAAAAAGTGCACCAGGTGGAAAAAATACAAGAGAGTAGCTAAGGACATAGTCCATAAACGGTTGGGCCAAAGGCACCAAAACATATCTAAAACAAAAAAAACATCAAAAATAATACTAGTCGTTTGACATGATGGATGCAGGGTTTTCCGGGCCCGTTCCTGGAGGCAGTGGAGGGCAGAAGTCACATTGAACATGCCCTTCATAGTGTGCCATCCACGTCTCTATCTTTTCTACTTTCTCCATGATTTGGTTCTTGCCCTGCCAAACCAAAACAATTTTTTTCCCGGAGTTGACTTTGAAAGTAATGTAGTCGCTCCAGAGAAGCCATATATGCAACATGCTCCTTACACCAAACACACAATATGACGTACACCATATCATCAGACTGGTAATGAGAGTGGGAAACTTCTCTAGACAAAAATGCTGGAGACCCTGCCCCTCCTGAACCTCGACACTAGTCGACCCACGCTTCCCCTTTCCCCCACGTGCTCCTTTGCCCCTTTGCGTCTGCCCTTGACTTTACGACCCTACACCCATTATATCCCTATGCTTTCCACCACTGTGGCCACCAAACACACCCACATTTCCAATCTGTGCCCTTCCAATAATTTTTCCACCTCGACGGGGCGACACCATGACTAATGCCTTGTGCAGAACCATGGGTGTTAGAGGAGGGAGAATGTCCTTATCGCGCCTGCATCTTCATATTTTTCCATAGAGAAATCTTGCCATGAGAAGAGACCAGACACCAGACTCCCCTCCAGATAAAACAATCCCCATGGGTGAAGGACGCAAACAACATCACCCAGTACAACACGAATTCACGATGATGCTTTCATCTTCCATCAAGGGACTACCTCCATTGGATGAACCAAACACCTCCACCCTCGAGACTAACACAAATGATGGAGAACCTAACATGAATAAAGTAGTTGTTTCCTACTTGATACGACCCCAAAATGGTGACCACGTATTGAATTCAATAGATAGAAACCACAAACTAATCCACCAAGCCCCGTTGTGGGAGAAATCAATGATATAACATGAAAATTTGGGTTTACACCTTCCTCTATGGGGTTTCCCAGACGATGAGTTCCACCACCCTTTGTGAACATGACAGAAAAGGTTTCCCCGAGACCGCGAGGAGAATTCCCTTCTCGCCCGGTCCTCACTAACACAAAAAACAACAAGGAGCCCCAACTGCAGGGACCAAACAAACACACTACCTTTGCAAATTTCCACAGTAAGTGCCCACACACCAAACTCTCTGAATGAATACTTGTGACACTTCCTCTTCCTCCCGACAACCACCACAAATCCCAACACCATACTTGAATGAAGAGTTGAATGCCAGGTTACTCATCGAGCCTCTTCTTAACTCTCCGCCACCCCAAAAATCCAACACACAGTAATTTCCCACACAAAATATCAATGTTATGGCTGTACTTCTCCCTTTGCATGCATAATTGTGAAGGGACTGGGAGGCCCATCCCTCACGGAATCTACACCCGTGATCACACATGGGAGCTCGCCTCTACGTGTTGCCTAGATCGCACCCCCATAGGGGAAGCAATGATAGTATTTATAATTCATATTTTCTTCAACAATTATAAAATTGGGTAATAATTTTTTTTTTTAGAAATCATGGACTAGGAATCCAAAAAAAATTCAAAGGAAGTATCTAAGGGAGAAAAAATTTCATGAACTACACCACCAAAATATTCTTCAAATAGCATTACATTTTCAAATTTAGTTTATCCTCTACTACAAATGGTTAGGCGTTCTGGGAATAAATGGATGTTGATTAATAAATTCCGACCTATCTTATTACTGTAGTGAACTTGGATATTTTTTGAAATTCCTTATTCTTAAGCATATGTGTGAAATGGAAAGTTATTAATGATGATTTTTCCAACTGATATTAAATTTTCATATATTTCTCTGTAAATGTTTTCAAATTATAAGGATTATGGTGCAAGTGATATTCCAATGAAAGCATTAAGAAAAATAAGAAAATAAAATATGAACAACACAATTCTCCTGTAGTTGGTATGAAATGTTCAAATCTACTTTATACTCGTTTAAAAATAATTATAAAGTATTTTAGTACGCAATTTCAAGTTGAATGAATTTCAATATATCATTGTGTGGGTAGTAATATTGCATAACATATGTGTTTCTTTGTTCTTGTGCATGCAAATGAAAATAATGTACTAAGAAGTTGTTTATTAATATTTGGTATTTCATATTTTCTACAATTGATTTCAGATATTATGGAATCGAGTGTATTTGAATTCCAAGTAAAATAGTGAAGATAAAATGAAAAAAAAGTGATACAAAAACAACATGTCCTTCATTTGGTATGGTGATTTAATATATTATTTATAGTTCCATAGAAATTCCTAGATTAGTTGGTCTCATAATATTTTAATAAAACACTATATGATAATGTAAAACAAATCTAACATGTGCTAGATTTCATTATAGCATAAACACAAGCATTGCATGGTAAAACAACTCTGACGTACAATAGATTTGTTTCTAGCATAAAGACAAGCATTGTAAGGTAAAACAAATCTAGTGCATGCTATATTTCCTTCTAGAAAAAATAGAAACATTGTATGGTAAAACAAATGTAGCCCATATTAGATTTGTTTCTAGAAAAAGCACAAGAATTGAAAGGTAAAATAATTTATTTGCACATTAGATTTTCTTCTAGTACAAACACAAGAATTTCAAGGTAAAAAAATTCTAGCACGTGTTAGATTTGTTTCTAGCACAAACACAAGTATTTCAAGGGAAAAAAATTCTAGAACGTGGTATATTTGTTTCTAACGCAAAAAAAACCAATGAAAAATAAAACAAATCTTCTAATAAAAAAATAAGCATTGCAAGGTGAAACACATCTAGTGAACCCTATACTTCATTCTAGAATAAAAATAAGCATTGCAAGGTAATAAAAATCTAGCACACACTAGATTTGTTTCTAACAATAATGAAAACATTACAAAGTAAAGTAAATATAGTGCATTATAACAACCTCTTGTTGATTTAAATAAAAATAATATCCAAGGCCATGGGATACATATTCCAAATTGAATGTGGGGAAAACGTAGTAATGAGGATCACTTATGATTAATTTATGGCTATGGAAATTGGCAAAGGCATTGGAAAAGCAAAAGAGGCATTAATTAGCATTTTTTTTATGAAAATAATGGAAAATAGGAGAAAAGGGAGATGAAAGGTCACACAATTGCATGAGGAGGAAATTGAAGGAAAACTGAAGGAAATTGAAGAAAATAAAGGCCTCAACAATAATTTTTTTTATGAGGATCAGTTCACAGGTTTTTTTGGTTAAACATTTTGTCAGTTTTAGCTTGGAGCTCTCTCTCTATTCTCCATCTCTCATAATATTTCACACTTAGAGAAATATTGGACCATTGTTAAAGCACAATAGATTTCATTGGATTTGGAGAAAGAAGGCAAAGGAAAGAAGGAAGGAACAATGGAATAGGTGGATCAATAGCTACAACTAGATTTCTTTGTAGGTAATAGGTTACATGTACGATTTCCTTGAGGCATGGTAGATGCATGTGATTATTTAGTTATGGCCTATCATTGGCATGGGGGATTTCCTGAATTGACAAAACTTTTAGCCTAACCTTGCCATTTACTGGATAACCATGGTGTTGTAATTTTTTCCATTGATTGGTTTTCTAGTTGGTGCTTGTAAATTATTATGGCTTTGGGTGGGAAAAAACACTCTCGAAGCCATATAATAGCTTCGGTTGAGTTACTAGTCCTGGAGTCCAGGTTGGAAAAACACTCTGGAGCCCTTGGTGGGTTGAGTTACTAGTCCTGGAGAAGGGTTGGAAAAACGCTCTAGAGCCCTGGAGGGTTGTGGATTGAGTTATTAGTTCTTGGAGCCATGGAAAGCTTGGGTAAAGACCGATCTGGTTGGTGTTAATGATGTACGAACGTGTGGTGGAATCACTTGTTGAGGGTTGAGGTGGTTTTGCCTTCGGAAGCCATGTTTGGTTTATTCCATGAGATCTAACATTCACCCTTGGAAAATGGCACGAGGTGGTTGGCTAAAAGAGAGATTTGGTTCATCCCAATCTATGGTTAGGTGGTACGTGGAAGTCCGTGACTTGGTTTGTATTTTTCTATTTTAATAAGAAATATTATTCTAATGTGATTCATGTACATTTATTGGAAATGTGTTGGTGATATTATGGCTGAGATACCATGGTCTATATGCTGGTTATTTTTTGATTATATGTTGTTATGTGATGTGTATGTTCTATGATTCATTTCATGAATTATTTAACTATTGATCGATCGATGGATGCATTGACTAATAGGTGTTATTGTATCTAAGCAAAGAGGGAATAGGGCCTTCTCAATGATTCTTAGATGAATATCATACTTTGATGACGAGATATGCATTCATGGCCTGTAGCTTACATGCTTTCCATGTGTATGATGAAATGCCTATCCTATTCTAGGAAGTTTAGGTCAAGTTCTACCTTCAAATTACATGTCTAGCATTGTTTCCATGTCATTATTGATTCTGAGAAGTTACATGAAGTTCTGGGAAGTGGTTTGGAGGCTGACCTAGAATCCAGGCTCAAATCTCGGGACCGCATGCTCCTAAATCGAAAATTTTGGTTCCAACTGTATGGATGCATGCTTGTGCATGTAGTTGGAGGCTTCCAACCACATTGAGGCCTTGTTGTGGGTGTGGTTGAGGACCCGTGTTAGAGAAAATGGTTTCCAACTAAATTTTTGGCCACCTGGGGTGGTTACTCAACGTTTGAGTGACCTGTAGCCCCTGTAGGATGTTATGAGTTGTTAGTTTGTCATCAGTGGTCAACCCCACTTCCTTTATTGGATCTAGGAGGTCAGGTCATGTCATAATAGTTCCTCCTCTTATGTTACCTTGACAGGCCGGTGAAAAAGGGTAAATGTGGGAGGGTTGTTTACATGCATGATAAATTTACTTCTAGAAAAAACAAAATCATTGGAAGGTAAAACAAATTTAGCACATGCTAGATTTTTTTCTAGCAAAAACACAAGCATTTCAAAGTAATAAAAATCTCTCACATGCTAGATTTTTTTTAAGTGCAAATACAAGAGTTTCAAGGTAAACTAAATATAACACATGCTAGATTTCTTTGTTGTACAAAAAGAATCATTGCAAGATAAAATAAATCTAGCATGCCTTGGGATTGTATCTAGCACAAACACAAGCGTTGTGACATAAAAAAAATCTAACATCTTCTTGATCTATTTATGTCACAAAAAAAAATTGCAAGGGAATACAAATATAGTGCATGTCGTATTTGTTTCTAGCACAAAAACAAATTGCAAGGTAAAAAAATCTAGCACATGCTAGATTCGCTTTCAGCACAAACAAAATAATTGCATGGTAAAATAAATCTATCACATGCCAGATTTCCTTCTATCACAAACAAAAATATTGCAAGATAAGACAAATCTAGTGTGCATTGCAAGGTAAAACAAATCCAATGAGCACTAGATTTATTTATACCACAAACAAACACACGCAAGATAAAAAAAATGTAATGCATGCTATATTTTCTTATTGGACAAAAAGAAACGTTGCGAGGTAAAAAACGTGATAGATTTTTTTCTAATACAAACACCAACATTGTAAGGTAAACACAATCTAACATGTGATTGATTTTCTTCTAACACAAACACAAGCATTACAAGGTGGCATAGGCATAAACATTATAAAGTAAAATAAATATAATACATGCTAGATTTCCTTCTAGTTCAAACAAAATCATTGCAAGGTAAAACAAATCTAGAGCATGTTAGATATTTTACCATGCAATGTACTTTTGTTTGTGCAAGAAGGATAGCTAGCATGTGCTAGATTTTTTTTTATTATATAATATTGTTATTATTTTTGTTCATTTTGTTAAAATTATAATAATAAAAAAATGATAGTATTCACAATTCATGTTTTCTTCAGTAATTAGAAAATTTGGTAAGAGTTTTTTACTTTTAGTTTTAGAAATCATGGACTGTGAAGCCAAATAAAATTCAAAGGAAGAATCTATTGGAAAATGAATTTTAGGAAATACACCACCAATATATTATTTAAATGGTATGGAATTTTCAAAAATACTTTATACTTTGTTTCAAATTGTTAAGCATAATGCAAATAAATGAATGTTTATTAATGAAATTTGACCTATCATTTGAAATGAGATGTTTTAGAAGATGATTTCATAATAGTTTTTAACTCATGATTTTTTAATTTATTTGAAATTTTCATATATTTGTGCATAAGTTTTTCCAGATTATAAGAACCACAGTGAAAGTGAGATTCCAAAGAAAACATCAACGAAAAAATGAATGAAAATATTACATAACATTTTCATTACATAAAATGAAAATATAAAATGAATGAAAATATTACATAACATATGAATGAAATGGTATGACATTTTCAAACCTACTTTATAGTCATTTACAAATACTTAGACGATATTCTATTATGAAATTTCAAACTGAATGAATTGCAATATATCATTATGTGGGTAGTAAGCTTGGATAACACATTTTCTTATTTGTTCTTGTCCATATAAGTGAAAACAATTTAAATTATAAGTTTTATTTATTTATGAATATTCAAGTTTTTCATGTTTTCTACAATTGTTTTTAGAAGCTATGAAATTGAGTGTATATGAAATTCCATGTAAAGCAGTGAAGAGAAAATGAAGAACAAGTGACGTTTCTCTTATAACTTCTCTTGTTCCATAAAAGTTAAAAAATTATATTAGGTTTTATGTACCACCAATAATAGAAGTAGATTTTGTGCTAAAATATTCACCAAAAGAAAGTAAGGGATATATTCTAGAAAATGGTATATAATTAATTAGTATGTTTGAAATTTAAAAAGTGTATTAGGTTTTATGTGGAAATTAACATATAATTAGTTTGTTTACTTGAATTGGACCATCGTAATTATATTTTTTATCTGCAATTAAACAAAAAATTCTCTCTCTTAAAATCAAATATTTAAATGGTGGTTTAATTTATTCATTTAATACTTGTTCCATAGAAATTAAATAAATGTATTAGGTTGTATGCATAAACTAGACATATCATTAATTTGGTCACTTGAATGGTGCCATTGTAACACCGTTTTTTTATTTCCATTTAACTCCTTGTAAAATTCTATTTGTTACAAATGGAAACAAATCATATTATATACTAACAACATTTTTAAAATTTTTTGAAGTGTTATGATTTGATGTTCTTAAGTAATTAAGTCTTGATGTGGAGATATCTTAATTTCATATATGTAGTCATAGTGCAGATGTAGATGGGTCTTAATGTAAGTGGAAAGCTATTGCCGATCTTTGAAATTGAAGGAGTATTCTTCCATTCATACTATAGATATGAACCAAGTTTTCATATCCAAAGAGAACCAGATTGGCAATTTGGTGATAGGTCCTAAATTTTTAGGCCTTCTCAGTCAGAAGTAGTAAAATATTGCTTAAAAAATTACGATATTGCAATATGGACATTAGATGTCATTAACAAGTACGAATGCCAAGTACTTCAAAAATAAAATATTGATATATGGTACTTTAAATTCATATGGGATAGGTCTCGTTGTCTTTTGCAAACAAAAGTGAAAACAAAAAGAACAATACAATTCTATGAGAAAATGCCGAATAATGATGTGTGGTCCCAATATGGAGATAAATATGATGAATCAAATGTATTGCTAATAGATACACTAAATAATCCTTCTCAATTTGTCAAATATAGGTCAAACCACATCTTAATAAAAGCATGTACAAAACAAGAGCAAGATACTTGTATTATATAGGTTTTATTTCTATTTCTTAAGACACTTCATCATATCAAAGAGAAACGTGAGTACATTTCAATAACACAGTTACTTCATTGTATTGGATGGATATATTTTTATTAATAAATTTGCTCACAAGAACATTCTAATTTTTCAATGCAACTTGGACATATTTTTTCTGAGTCAATTTGTATGAATTTTTTTTCTTTTCCTTTCGAAATATACAATAATTGAAAAATACATTAATATACATTTTTATCATTATTTATAATAATTTTTGCATTGAATTTGTCATACCAAATATTTTTGTTTCTATTGTGTATGTGTATTTTAATTTTCATTCGTAAATAAATTATTTGTCATTAAAATCATCTTATATGATCCATTGACGAAAAAAGTTATTTTTATTGATTTCTATTTACTTATATGCCTTAATATATATGTGTGTGTGTGTGTGAAATGTAAATTTTGAAATAATTCTTAATGTAACTAAAGATATGAATGCTACTAAAGAAACTATAGATAATTTAGTTTATGAATGATACATGCACTATTTGAAATGGGGCACAGTTGAAGAGTTTGAGCGATATTTGATTTCCTAATCCATATGTTTTGGTAAATTTGTATATACTTATATCAATTAATATTTTTGATTTCTATCATGTCATATTGGAAATCAAAAAATCAGAGTCACTTGTTCGCTTTTAATTTCATATAAAATACATTAATATTAATGTATAAATGCAATATATATCTTTTAAAAATAAAATTCTACTATAAATCCTTTATTCATTAAAGAAAATACATATAATTATTTGATAATGAGTGCCAAGTGGGGTATGAAGGTTCCATTGAAAATGTATCATATATTAATTATCTCTTTGAACTTTTGGAGTTGTAAGGAATTCCATTTCATTTTCCAATGATAAATTTAAATAAATTTGTATTTTTTAATAAAATTGAAATTATATCATATGAGCCAACAAGGCACAAAATTATGTTATCAACTTTTACTTATTTATGTTGATTAATACGAGTGTATAAATGTGATATATAATAGTCATAAATTTTGAATAATTTCTTGCAGAATAATATCTTATGATCTCATGATAATAAGTGTTAATTAGACTATTTAGGCTAGTGGGAAATGACGCATAGATCAATGAATTCAAACTCTTTATATTTTAAGGCATTGGATTTTTAATCTGTAATTATTTATAACTTAGATTTTTTCTTGAATTATTTATTTATGTATGTAATCATCTCATATGAGTGAATAAAATTGGAAGCCATTTATTGACTTTCATTTTCCTATCTTTTGGTTTAATAAGTGTATAAATGTGATATAGTTGTTTTTGAAATCAAACTCGATCTAAAAAAATTGTTTTTCATAATAAAACATGGAATAATTAATCTATAATGCATGCTAGGTGGATTAATTAGGGTTATTCAAGTGATGGCTGATAAATATGTCTTTAAACCATTTGCATTATATGGAATTTGATTTTCCCATCCATATTAACAATTTGTAAAGTATGGGAGTTAAGGAAGTTACCTGGATGTTATTTTTTGGTTGAGGAAGTCAGTATGAGCTGCGCAGTATCCTCTCTTGCTAGGGTTTCCATGCTCGGCCACCGTCATGGCCAGAAATTCACCCCTGAAGCTCTACAGGTGCTAGCAACTCGAAACCTATCTCGAATGGGAGAAGCATGGCTCTTCCTCCACTATGAAGACAAAAAATTAGAGCTTATCTTTAAGCCTGTGGTAGGGGACCTCTACACTTATAATTTTACATACGATAGAAACATGATAGGCTCTCTTTGGACGAGCCACACTGCGAGAGAGAAGTTGGCGACCTAGATCTGTAATTGCATGAACCCTCTAGTTTCCACCATATCTCAGATATATTCGACAAATCCAGATGACCAGAGCCAAGGCACGCCCTCGTCCAAGCAAGAGACCTCCATTAAACACAACAACGAGGATTTAATGGAGGCCTAGCTCCACCCACCACCTCCTCCTTAGGATCTAACCAATCCCATACACCGTGACATGGCTTCAGTAACATTCTGCATAGATCTCAATCTGAAGCGCTTTAGAGTGAAGGACCCCATCAATAGCTGTGTGAATCGGATCAGTGCACCTATGAAGGCCATTAGGAGGGAAAAAACTGGCATCCACAGTCTACCTATGATCCATTTTGGACCCTTTCTCCATCGCATATCTCTAAAAAAAACAGACATGACCCCCTCCTTCTAGATCCAAATCATACTCCTCAATGAAAAAACACTACTCTGCTGGGTGCAACCTGTGGATCAGGTGTAGAGTCTAGTGCATGTCCTCGAACTGAAGCTGAGGATCCCTTCTGTCATGTAGTGATTCCTCTACAGAGGTAAACATCTCGAAAACACTCTCCCGCTCTCTTTTTATAATATTGAGAAAAAAAATACTATCGTTTTATCCCTTCGACTGTGAGGAGGGGCTTCTGAGTAACCCTCCTATGCACGAGCTTTCTCATACAAGGATTTTGTCCATGCACAACACCCCAAGAAAGCTACACCACCTCCTGAGGCTCCCAAGCCTTTTTTAGTGGACAAAATGGAGGACATACATCAATTGAAAGCTCCCACCCAACAATGGATGACTAGTTTCAGGAATATATAGAAAAAGCCATAAGATTCCAATTCAACAGATTATGGCCACGCTTAGTAGATCTCTATCAATGGGTTTACTCTTCTTGTACCAATAACAACAGGATTTTCTTCTGCTCAGAGGTTTTCTTCATAGTTTTGTTTGCTTTCAAGGAGGACTATCAAAAAGCCTTAATAGGAGGACTTTGGTTCTGGGGAAAAGATGGGCTATTCCTCATGCCATGGTTCCCAAACTTTGACCTCTCTAAGATCGTCATTACCAAGATTCCTATATGGGTCAGGCTCCCAAATTTACCTGCCCCTCTATGGCACTTTTTTGTCTTTCAAGGAATCATAAATACTCTAGGACACTTTTTGGCAATAGACACCTCCACGGGGGAATCAGGCATATACACCTTCGGTAGAATATGTGCTGAATAGACATCAAAAAAGTCTTTCGAAATCAAATCAATATTAAAGCGGGAGACTTCCATTGGACACAAACCCTGGACTATGAGAATACTGCCTTCCAATGCTGCCACTGCCATCAAACAAGACACCTTCAGAACTCTTGCTCCTCCTTCCTCGCCCAAAAGAATAAGAAAAACTACAAATCAAACTCCAAGAGCTAGAAGCCATGTGTTCCACCTCCCACGTATGACATCGAATCCTCCAGATTGAATGAGGAAGGAATTTAAGCAGAGGTGTAGGTTGCAAAGAAAGAGAAGGACATGACCTTGACAGACCCTGAAGTGCTCACCGGTCCCTCAAGTGCTCAAAAACGGTCTCATGAAACCTCCTCCTCAGATTATGATAAGGATCCCACTCCTTCAGAAAAAAACAGGCTCCAAGTGGTTCTACCCTAACAACCCCAGGATGGCTAGGTCAGAGTTTCAAAAAAGAAAGGAAAGAAACGTCATACTGAGGACGCAACCCAATCTGGGTAGATTCCAGTGTTTGTCTTGTGGCTCCCTTTCTTTTCTTCGTGTATCTCTTGCTTCTGTCTTGGCTACTCATTGGGACTGAGGTTGAATGTTTCTTCATTTCCGGTTCCATGTTATCTAGCCTCTACTATTTGTAATCCATCTTGTACCATACGCTTTTCTAATAGAAATAGCCTAATTTACCAAAAAATAAAAAACAATTTGTAAAGTTTAATTCTTAAATAAATTATTTGTAATAGATATAATGAGATAGAATCCAAAAACACATTAAACTATTTATTGAATTATATGTACTTAGATATATCGATACACGTTTATAAATGTATTGCACTTTTGGAAATATTTAAGATGTTAATGTAATTTAATATATATATATTTTTACAAAACGAATTAGAATTAATTGATAATCAGTTCTACGTGGTCTATTTGATTTTCAATCCATAAATTATTATAAATATTTATTCTTAAATTAATTACTTATCTATGTCTATCATGTGTTTTGATACCATTGCATAAATGTGGCATTTTTGTCTTTTAAATAAAATTCCATGTAAAAGAAAATGTTTTTCCTAATAAAATGTGGAATAATTAATTGATAATGAGTGTTAAGTATAGTATTCAAGCTCATTCAATACATGAGATGTAAATGGATGTCTTTAAACTTTTTGCATCATAATATGACATTTTATTTTCCCATGCATATTAACATTTTGTAAATTTAAATTTTAAATACATTATTTGTACTTAATATAATTTCGTAGAAGCCAACAAGACCTGAAGATATTTGTTGAATTATATTTATTTATATAATTTCATAATACATTATAAATGTAATGTATTACTGAAATAAATCTCTTAAAAATGAGAGTAAAGGTACAAATTTTACAAAAAAAATAATTTAGAATTAATTGACAATGCATTCTAAATGGTCAATTTCAATTTTTAATTCATACCTTTTTCTAACTATGTTTTTTTAGATAAATGCCTTTCGGATTAATCACATCATTAGGATTTGGTCGATGTTTCGAACAATATAATGTGGTTCATCCTCAGGACAAGGTGAAAAAATACGATTAATCTTAATGAATAAATAGTTAGGATGCATCATTGCCCGGAGATAAACATTGAAACTAGCCGTTGCGAACTAGCCATTAATTAGTTCAAAAAAATTATTAATATATGATTTTTATTAATTAAAAATATTTATACAATTATTATAATAGGGTTAATAATTAATTGTTTTGAAATGTAAAAACCATTTTCATAAAAAATTAAAACCTAATTTAATAAAAATATTAAATTGAAAAGGGTGTTTTAATATTATAATATGTTAATATAGATTATTATAATGGGTTATTAATAATATATAACTATAAAAGTTTATAACAAACATTTATTTATATATCAAGGATATAAATCTTAAGATAAAACAAAAAAAAAAAAACTGAAACTAAGGGGAAATAAGGCAGGACAAAAAGAAAAAGAAAAACTAAAAAGAAGAATAAAGGAAAATAAATTCAAGGACCAAATCAAAACATAGGAGGGAGAAATCAATTAGAGAGAGATGGAGTCCATCTCTTACTCAATTTCAACCCATCATCCTTATTGAGATTCTTAGCATGTCTCTCAATCTAAATGGCTTCCATAATCTTCCTATGGTGGAAGTGACCCACCCTAGCAAGGACTTTGAAATCCTCAATGCAAACATGGTAACATGATTTTTCCGCATGCTTGGCCAGAGAAAAAGTGCGGGATTGATTGTGTCTGATGTCTGCCACATGCTCCTAGATTCTTTTTCTAATAGACCGATCTGTTTTCCTAATATAGGGACTACCACAGGAGCAAGGAACCAAATAAACACCCTTCATGTCCTTAGGATCAATAGGGTATTTTACGGAACTAAGCGAATTTATAATAGTATAGAGAGGCTTGAAATAAGAGAAAAAATTATTCTACTTAAGGATATGAGAAATTTTGTCTAAATTCCCCTGGATAAATGACAGATGAACTTTGGAGATAGGATCATCTGGAGATGATTTACCTTTTAACCGTTTATAGGATTTTTGAAAGGCCTTAAGGCCCTAAGATATAATATAACTTTTATTATCAACAAATTCAAGAATATGGGATTTCTCCGACTCTAAGTGGTTTTCATCATGGATTCTTAGAGCATGGGTAGCAAGAGTGAAAACAAAACCAAATTTATGAGTAGGAAAATTATGAAAACTAGCATGAATATAATGTTCCGTGTGATTTTTATTGCAAAAAACTTGGCGGGAAATGGAACCATCCTCCCTTGTAGACAAAATAATATTCAAGAAGGGAAGGAAACCATCCACCTGCATTTCCATCGTGAATTTAATGGAATCCGATTGGGATTTCAGGTACCTACGAAACTGATCTAACTTATCGCGACCATGGGGCCAAATGACACAAGTGTCATCCATGAACCTGTTCCATTTACTATGGCGAAATTGAGTTGAGGCCAAGGCCTTAGATTAAAAATTTCCATAAATAAGTTAGCAATAATAGGGGAAATATGGGAAACTATACAAAAAACATAAGATTTCTCATATAACTCACCCTGGAAACTGAAAAAAGGTTGAGGTGAGGGAGAGACCCACTAATTTAAAGGTGTCGCACTCTGAGACATGACTAATGACATCAATGGCTTCCTGGATGGGAATTTTGGTAAACAATGACACACCATCAAAGCTTACTAATAACTCTCCAAGCTACAACTTAATTTCCTTCCATTCTTTGATAAAGGAAGTTGAGTCCTTAACAAAGGACTCCGTGAGCCCCACGAGGGGTTTAAAATTTTGAGCTAAGAATTTAGCAAGATGATAGGAGGGACCACATATTGTGTTAACAATAGGTCTTAAATGGGCCCAGATCTATGAATCCTGGGAAGACCATAAATCCTGGGGGTGAGGGGATTTCTCTCAATAAGATTTCTAGAGAGAGGATTAAAGGTAGAATTAGACTTAATGGCGAGGGAAACCTCCATAGAAATAAATTTAATGGGATTCTTTTTAAACTTGACATAACTACCACTATTGGATAAATGGTCAATCATTTTATTGTCATAGTCGGATTTATTCATAATGACAATGGCACCACCCTTTTCTGCTTTAAAAATAACAATGTCAGGGTTAACCCTAAGGGCTTTGAGGGAAAGAAACTCAAGCTTACTCAAATTTATTTTGGGATGCTTAGCCTTCCTCAGAATAATGGAACAATCGTGTCTAATGGTCTCCTTAATGCTACCAGGAAGACATTTGATGCCATACTCAATGTATATTTCTATTTTTTTAAATCAATAACTTATATTTGCAATAATGTCATATAAGTCAATAAGTGAGAAGTCATTTGATTGACATCTATTTTGTTATCATGTGGTTTACTATGAATGTATAAATGTGACATTATTGTTTTTGAAATAAATTTCCATGTAAAAGAAAATGCCTTTCCCAATAAAATATGGAATAATTAAGTGATAATGAGTGTTAAGAGGGATTTCCAAGCTCATTCAAGGGAAGGGTCATAAATGGATGTATTTGTACCTTTTGCATCATTCTTATGACATTTTTAAAAATATTAGAACTAATTTATAATGGATAATAAATGGTCTTTAAACCAATTACAATTATTTGATAATTATTTCTAAGTGGTTTAAATGGTATGAACCTCCTCGTCCTTTCTAAAGGCACTAACAGTGGAAAATTTATCATAAAATCATATTTCAAATAGTAACTTTCTATGATCCTAGTTTCAATGCAAAATTTTCAAGGGAGGCACTCCCTACCAAGTCTTACGTTGAGATCCTTGCAACAACATCAAATTTTGATTAACAACTTAACCCTTGGATAGTGGGAAATTTGGAGTTGAGAGTTGTTAGGCATAAAAATTAAACATCAAGGAATATAGTCTATTATCCATAACTATAACATCTTAATTTGATGTTAGACATACTAATATGATTTAATTGATTCCTACTAAGAGCTTCTTTCACACTCCAACTATGTATTGATATTGTTTTGCCTAGAAGTCCCATGTTTAACCTATTCATGGTTACAAATTGGGTTGACATTACTGAAAATATTTTTTTATCTTACTTTATCTTAAATTAATATTGTAATTGCATCGAGACACACTATATAGACTAGTATGCAATATTAATGCCTATAAATGTGAATGTTTACTAGGATATGGGGAGGTCCCTATTAATTTTTTAGGTCATATACTAGCTAAGATATGTTTGATATATCCATTTGATGGATTTACCAATGGTTGTTTACAAGCCAGTGGTATTGCATAACCAATGGTATTTTTGTATGGTATTTGTTATGGTGAATCCTATTTAAAGGCTTCAGGAAATACATTATGGAACACAAGAGTATCAAATTAGATTCATCATAAATATAGACTTGATCCCTCTCAGTGCTTGGTAGATCATAATCTAAGATGGATTTAAGTTGGTTTACAGAATAATTGATGTTGATGAAGTCCTTGTAATAGAATTTTACAAATTTAATTTTGCTATAATTTATATTTTATATTTGGTTATGATTGTTAAAAGAATAATTTTAAAAATAATATGAGCCTTTTATAATATTTTCTCTTGTAGATTTTAAAATTTCATCAATTTCCTAATATAATAAAATATGATACTCAACACACAAAATTACTAATAGTACCTTAAATTAAAATTGTTATGATAAAAATCATACTCATATATTTTTGTCATTAAAGAAATTTTGTGGAAACTTTAAAATTGTGTCAACCTTATACTACAATAGTAATTCAACACAAATAATGTGGTAGTTACTATATCAAATTATAATTAAATTGGCTGATAAAAGTAATATACATAATATTCTTTTCATCAAAAATATTAATTAACCTTTTAATAAGAACCATAAACAATCATAGAAGAAATAATGTAAGGAGTCCAGGATTAAACGTCAAATATTTGCTTTTGCAAGTTTATATAAATTTGTTTTAAATAGTTTATCATGATAATTTTATTGCAAAAAATGGTGAATAAATAAATTGAAAGTAGTGAACTAACCGAGGTCACAAGTTCAAAACTAGAGGGGGGTAGAGTATGTATGCCTTCGTAAACTTAGCAGTCAAATCATTGCACAGAGGTAGGCCCCTTGTCCCACAAACAATGGGAGTCTCATACACTAATTTGGCGTTTGGCTTAGCTGTGAACTTAAAATTGGATAGTAATAGTAATAATAATAATAACCTATTTTAAAAATTAATCTAGTTAAACTTCTAAATTCTAGATCCACTGTATAACTCCAAATTTAATGAAATATTTTTGTTGTTGAAGTCATTGTAATAGATTTTTTTCAATTAACATGAAATATGTATTTCATTTTATTAAATAAATGATTCCCATGGTTTCTACTATATCCTATGGTATACCAAAACTTGCAATGACATGATTGAAGAGAAAGAGAGAAGTTGTTTCGCCAGTGTTATTATATGTAGGCATTGCCTTGACCCACTTGGTAAAATACTTTACCGCCATAATGATGTAGTCATGCCCCCCGACCGAGTGGGGGTAAAATTATATAAATTCAATGCCCCATTTTGCGAAAGGTCCAACGACCATAATATGGTGTAAATGAGTAGGTGGAGCACATGTTTTATGACTGTATATCTGGAAGGCATGACACCTTTGGACTGCAAGAATGCAATCACAAAAAATGGTAGGCCAAAAGTAGCCAACATGAAAAATATTGTGAGCGGTGGCATAACTAGAAATATGTCCACCACACGCCTCGACATGACATTCATTTAGATATTTCTCAGCCTCCTCATGAGTGAGGAACCTTTGAAAAATCATATCGATACCACGACGATAAAGGATGTCGCCATTTATAATATAGTTTTTAGCCTGATATCAGATACATCGTTGGTCAAAGAAAGAGGTATTGGGATGGAAATTCTTGTTTTAGATATATATGATGATGTATCCATACCATAAATCAGATGAATATATCAGGAACAACAACTTGTCTGGAATAGAATTATCAGATGCTATTTCAGTTTTGGTAGTGGGAAAGTCACAGATCAATTCGACAAAGACTAAGGATTTCTTTGACTTGGATTTGATGAACTCAAAATAAAACTCTTAGAGAATGAAAATAAATTTGGAGTAATTCCCCCCCAAAAGTTGTTGGGACAAGATGTACGTCATGGGGTTGCAATCAGAAACAACCATAGTCTTACGAGGCAAGATATAAAAGAAAAACATTTGGACAACATGAACAACTGCCAATGCTAATTTTTCAATGTGAGTATTTTTGATCTCGATATCATTTAATTTCTAACTCAAATAATAAATAGGATGTTCGTCCCAAACGTCGTGCTCTTGTATGAATACCAAGGAAATGGTAGTAATTGTAGCGATGAGGTACAATAAGTAGTTGCATTGATAATCTGAGGGATACAACAATGTTGCCCAAACCAGAACATATTGAAAAGCATTTAACACCTTTTGGGAAGTATCGTTCCAATGTAAGGGAATCCATTTATTTAAAAAGCGAGTAAATCCTTTGGTTAATTCGACGTAGTTGGGAACAAATATCTGTAGAAATTTAGACTTCCCTTGGAGTCGTTGAAGTTGAACAAGAAAGGAAGGAGCAGGAAGATCTAGGATCGTCTATACTTTTAGTGGATTTATACAAATTCGTTTCTTTGATAAAATGAATACGAGAAGGTGATCGAAGCTTACATAAAACACACATTTTTGCATATTGAGCCTGATGTTATAATGTTGACAACAAAAAAATATAGCCCTAAGATCAAATGATCGACACGATGTTTTGAGTGGGAAGATAGGTCATATAAATATGGTTGTACAATGTGCTTAATGTCAAGGAAGGCGTAATTCATTGGCCTTTGAAAATTTGCCTCATCATTCTTCATTTTGAAATGGATTTTTCGATAAGAAAATGTTGAAAATGGAAACAAGAAATATTGAAAATGGCATCCAAAGGGATTCTAATTTAATTTTCCCTTAATTAAATTACAAGGAAATTGTAATTTCACATCACATGAAAATTTTTATGAGTTAACTGAGTTAGGAATACTTGGTTAGCTTAGTCAATTTGAGTTTAGGGTCAAACTTGAGGCATGTAGATTTTCTCTAAGTCTTAAGGGGTCTAGTCAAAATTTATTTTGAGTTGTAATTATTTAAAGTAATTATTTGAGTTAAAATCAGTTTGACGAGTAGTTGAAAGATTTAAAATTAACCGATAGTTGGCTATCAAACTCTGTTATAATTGGGCCGCCAAAAGGAAAAAATGTTCCATTCTATCTGAGTGACTTTTGTTCAATATATGAGAAAAATAAGTAAGAGTGGATATGGAGAGAGAAAATAGAGAATATATATGCATTGTAATAACCCATGGGACACATGTATCACTTCTTTGTACTTGCATTCATTTACATTTAGAGAAAGATAAATAATGGAGCAACCTCGCCTTTTAGCTAAGTTTTCTTCTGAAATGGATTTATAGGTCATATATTTTGTTATTGTGGTTTGTGAGTGAATTTTATATAATTTTATCTAATTTATTCATAATTATGATTTGCATGCATATGCATTAAACAATAATTAATAGATTCATAAATCTAAGGAGAATTAAACCCTCATGGTGTAGGTTTTGGATTTTCTAATATATTTTAGTATATTTGTTGTACTAAATTCTCTAGTGGGAAATCCATGGGAGTCTATGGATCAAAAAAAAAATTAGGTAGTGTTTCAATAAGAATAAGTTAGGAAAAACATATCACAACCGAAGTAAAAAGGGGGACAAATAATTATTTCTTGGTTAATTCAAAATATTTACCAAAGTTTCCATTGTCAATATAAAAATTAAAAAGAAGCATATAATGAGACCTTTATGAATCAAATATCATAAATGTGAATTTATCAAGAACAATCATGCTAATACTCAATACTTTTGACTAGGTTCTCTCAAGGCTCAATATTGTTTACCAATTTGGATACAATTTGTTTATGTTGTACAAATAAGGATTATTATTGCAATATTTTATTTTCTTGACCATTGTTGAAGATGCATTCTCTCATCTCCATTTTTGGTGTCGTGCTAACTGGAAAAGAAAATACCATGAATGGTACAAAAATATCAAAAAACCCATATCTTCAATGACTTATGGAAAGGTGTCTATGAAGGAGAAGTTGATAATGAACTTATCAAGCCCACATTAGATAAAGAGCTTGCCATTAGGGAGAACAAGAATAACAAATCATATGCCTTGATTTTTTCCTTTTTAAGTGAAGAGGCGAGTCGTCAAGTAATTCAAATTACAAATGATTTTGATGAATTAAAGAAGTTGAAATATTTATATGACTCACACTTAGAGCTTAAGGTAGTCCATCTGATGATCCTTCAACCTAGAGTTGAACGATGATGATCCCTAGCCTTGGCCTTGGAAATTAGATTTTTTATACATGATCTATAAACCATTAGAATTAAAATGAACGTCTCTCTCATAGTTGTTTTCAAGGCTGTCTATCCTACATATTCTCATTATCTTGAATCCTTACAAGCTAGTTCTTAAGTCAAATAAATTACTTTTCTCACTTTTGTGGAGGAGTTTGTAGATATGAAAAATAATCTAGGAAGAGGAAGATAACTTCTCAGTGTCATGAAGAAGTTGCATTTCTTGCACAAAAAGAGAAGACTAAAATAAAATTTTCTTCAAGAGGAATAGGTGGTATAAGAGGACGTGGAAAGAAGAGTAATAAAGGCATGGGGTAAATTTCATGAAGGAGGAAAATATAATCCTCATTGTATTTTCCACAAAAAATATGGACATGATGCATATAAATGAAAACTCTCTTGGGATAGAATCCAACAAGAATGAAATGAAGAGAAAGGTAAAACATTAGATTTAGGTAAAGGTAAATCACCTAAATCTGCTCATTATATTGTTGTACATTCCAATTTTGGAGTAATTGAAGACTTGTTTCATACTTCATTTATTTCTTGGAATGATGCATGGATGCGTGATATAGGTGTAACCTTCCACATAACCTTCTAAAGACTTCAATGACAATGTATATGGAGCGGTATTCTTTACAGATAAATCAATAAATCTATCTGAACTTGGCACCATCAGGCTTAAGCTACATGAACTTTTTAACTTTCTTGTGCATGATATTGTATACCTTTCAGATTTGTTGAGAAACTTGTTGTCCTTAGTTACATTCACTAGTAAGCAAACTCCATTCAAATGAATGATGAAAAATTTGAGGTCAAAAAAACATTAAACAACATAGTTTTAATGACTAGAATAAAAGGGAAAAGCCTCTTAAAGTTGCAAGGAACGTTTTCTCATGCACATAACTATGCATATTTTTCTCAAATCAATGAAGGTACATTTCCATCCAGTCTTCTATGGCATGAATGATTTGGACATCTAAATTATGACAATATTTGTTTTTTGAAAATAAACGGTGTTTCATTTTTTCCAACCATTTCAAGAAAATTGAAGCAATGTGATGCTTGTATCCCAGAAAAACATAACAAACATCCATTTCATGATTCTATTTCCAGAGCATGTAGAAAGCTTGCATTAATTAATTTTTATTTTTGTTGCCATATGCCTATTTTTTCTACAAATGGAAATAGATATATGATGCCTTTTATTGATTATAACACAAGGATGTGCTAGGTATATTTATTGAAAAGAAAATATGAAGGTTTTGAGAATTTCAAAAACATTCATGCATGGATTGAAAATGATGCACAATCTCATATTGGATCTATTGATACTGATAATGGAAAATAGTATACTTCAAGTAAATTTGAAAACTATCTTCACCAATATGGGATTCAACATCAAACAAATATGCTATAAAATCCTAAAAAAATGTTGTAGCTAAAATAATGAACACAAAAATCTTAAGTGTGGTTCATTCAATGATGTTTTTCAAAAATGTAAAGTTGATGTTCTAGGATGATGTAGTTCTATGTGCAGTATATATTAAAAATGTATGTCCATATTATGCTCTTAGAAACAAGAAACCTTATGAAATTTTGTTGTCCACATTCCTTTAGTAAGGCGTCTTAGGATATTTGGTTTCACCTTATATGCATTTATTCCTAGGGTACAAAGAAAAAAAATTGGAGTAAGGAGTCAAAAAAGTATGTTCTTGGGGTACTTAGAAACCTCCAAATAATATCATCTCTACTATGAGGAAAATAAGAATTTTATACTATCTATAGATGTGATTTTTCTTTAATCTTCCAAGAGTTATAATACTATTGAGGAACAAATTGATCGTTTTGACAAATTCAGTCATGCAATTGTTTTTTCCATGAATTTGATAAATGAGATTCCACATATTGAAGGGTAGATCCAATCCTACATAAATATGTGTAATATCCTTCTAAATCACTCTCTCCCCTCATGAAGTTCCAACCACTTATTCATATCAAGAAGAAACTTTAAATGATGTGATTGGGAGGATTGGAAGACTAAATGTTGATGAAACCACGTCTCATTCAACAAAACAACCAAGACCATTTCAAAAAGGTCCTCCAAATCGGTTCACTAAAACACTTGAAATTGTTCATCTTGATGAGGTTGGAAATATAGGAACTAGAAGTTCCACTAGAAAAAATTTATGTGATGTAGATGATTATGATTCAGTTGATGATATGGATGTTTCTTATGATTTTGAATTATTTTTTTCTACTAATTTTGATCTAACATTCTTTAAAGTAATTGTTTATATGATTAATAAAAAGAAGCAAAATATAAAGAGTATGACACCCTCATAAAGAATAGAACATGGAAGGTGTTGGACCCTCCATTTGGAACCAAACCAATTGGCTATAATTGGGTCATCAAGAACAAGTATAAATCATATGGCTCACTTAACGAGCACAAAGCAAGGCTCATGGAAAAAGGATTTTCATAGAACGATTGAATGGATCAATTATTAGGAGAAATTCCCCCCCACAAATAAATGGTCCAATATCCACACTCCCTTTTCCTTGACAACTTAGAATGGATGGAAATTCCATCAAATGGATGAAAAAACTACTTTCTTGAATGGAGACCTGAAGGAAAATATTTTTTATTTTCAACTAGAAGGTTTTGTTGTGAAGGGACAAGAACAAAGAGTATGAAAACTAATAAAATCCTTATATGGCCTAAAACAAGCACCATGAGCTACTATGAAATTGTCTAAGAATATTATAATATTAAATTTCAAACACTTAAATCTTGATTATGCAACATTATTTGTCAATAAAGTTGGAAAAATTGTTGTCTATCTTGTGGCATATGTAGATGATCTGTGATGATAGGGAACAATGAAAATTATATTTCCTCCATAAAGAAATAATTGAATAAATTATTTGAGATGGAATATTTGGGACATATTCATTATTATTTTGGCATTGAAGTGACCCAATATATAAGATATATATTCCCGTCTCAAAAGAATTACATCGGAGAATTGTTGAAATTTTTTGGCATAGCCGAATGCTGTCATTTTTCCACTCCAATGGAACAAAATTTAAAGCTCACATCTAATGAAGGAATTGAATTTGATGATGTAGTTAAGTATAAAGAACTTGTGGAAAGTCTTATCTACATAAAACTACTAGATCATCTATTTTATTTGTTGTTGGAATCCTTTCCACAGTTATAAAAAATACTTTGTGAGGCACATTGTTTTGCCACAAAAAGAGTTATAAAGAACTTGAAAGGAACTCAACACTTTGGGCTCAAATATTCACATGTGGATGAATTCACCTTGATTAGATATTCTAGTTTAGAATTTGATGGAGATAAGGAAAATTTAGTATCTACTATAGGATATGTTATGAGTATTTGATCAAGATATGTCTCCTATAGGTCACACAAATGATCTATTAGCATTGAAAATGTTAATGGTGTAATCATGATTGTGTTATTGTTTTCAAATTTGTATTGTGTCCTAGTCCATGTCCAAAGTTTGAGTCATTTCCAATAAAAGTTAAAAAGAGTCCCAACATTAAGGTATTATTAAGTGAATAGGTGTCATAGTGTTTTAGAGTCCTAAAATAAGTTAAAATATCTATTTTGACTTGTGTTAGTGTTGAAGGTTAGTCGATGTTTGGGTAATAAAGTTGCAGTCATCTGGTCTAGAATAAAAGCTACCTTTTTTGCAAATTCATTATCAAAACAATAATGCAGCAAAAGGAAGCTATTTCTAAAAAATAAGTCATATATTCCACACAGTGAAAGGCACATCTATTTCACTGAGATTTTGGCTATCTCAGAAAAGAGGCTACAGGTAAACAGGTAATCATTTTCAAAGCAGATAGTTTAAGGCTTCGTGAACAACATTGCAACCAGAGTCCTTTAAAATAAAAACATGGCCTGCAAAAAATATATTAACCAACAGAGAGAGAGAGATCTAGAGAAGAGCAACAGAGAATGTTTAAAGGAAGCTCACCAGGAATTAGACTAAGGAATGAAGCGATGGAGAAGAACCACGCACAGGATGAGAAGATGACCATGATCCAATTTCATATCCAAAAGGGAAGAAATCAATGACTGAGATTAAAGCATAGATGGAGAGATTTCACAAATCACAGTTTTCAAAGTTTACCATTAAGGAAATCACGTTGTATGTTAAGTGATTTGCGATGCGATGAGGCGAAGGGTGAGCAAGGAAGATGATTAGATCTGGGTGCAGATCAACGGTGGGGATTAAAGCGCATAAGGAGTGATTTCACAAATCACAGTTTTTAAAGCTTATCGTTAAGGCAGTCACATGGTATGTTAAGTAATTTACGATGCGATGAGGCGAGGGGCACGTGTCGGCATAGCGCACCAGAGCAATTTCACAAATCATAGAGTTTACAGTTTAGCCATTGCCAGTGTAGAGTTAAATTTGCGGGCGGTCAATTTGCGATAATACAGAAAGTTGCGATGTGTGATGCCTTTCGATTGGTCACCAGGTTGTGGGGCACTAGAACCAAAATTTTGTATGTATGCATATTGTTTAGGAGAAATTTTAGTTTCATTTAAATTTCCTATAAGTGATTGTTGTTGATTGCATGCATATGTATGTTATAAAACTTCCAATGCATGATTTGCGATTGGTCCCATTTCTCTGCCACATCACCTTCGCTCTCATCGCACATCACACTTCTCCATTTTCAACATTTAACTCCCTCATTTCATAATAAAACTTCCGATGCGCGATTTGCAATGGGTCCCACTTCTTTGCCACGTCATCACCCACTCGCTTATCATTCATTCTGCTCCATGTCTCCTTTATCAATTAAACCTATTTCAAAGGGTTTATTTGTAATTTCTCATAAAATGAGCCTCCGTCATTCTATCCAAAAGTTTCGGGTTTTCTGCCATTACAAAGGGTTTTCAACCAAAAAAGGGGAAAGGAACAGTGGAACAATGGCATAGTTTCTCTCAAATATTTTTCTATCACTACTCTCAGTACCATCACGTTTTTACCAAGAAACGAGCAACATTCAAGGAACAACCACACACCATTTTCATTGTTGTTTTAACTTTTTATGGAGTTGGCTGCACCAGAACGGAGGAGGAGTCTTCCCATAAAACTACCACATCATACAAACTACTTCAAATTGTTAGCCTTAACGTTGTTATTTTCATTATGGCATAGCACTTTGTAATTAAGATTAAATGATAAGCCTCGTCTCTTGCATGAGATCGTAATAACTTTTGGAAATAGAGTCACCTTTTTCTGTGGAAGATTACAGTATCATGTTTTGTATATATATGCCAAACTGATATGAAGTCAAGGTTGGTTGGTGGTTATAGATTTTTGACTTATATGATCTATAATATTTTTTGTGAATGAAATAGAATGATACTATTGAGGACTTATTACCAATTTTTTGTGTGTATTGTCTACTTTAATTGTGTTTCTGTATCCCCTATCTTCTAGTTCCAGTTTGAAAATCATCATATTGTTATGTGTTTTTATTAGTCTCTTAAGCATGTTATGTGTTTTATTAGTTTTTTTTAGTCTCACACAGCGAACATTCTTGATTAAATATATGTCATAACAGTGGAAGAGCATCACTCATGATAGTTATTCTTCATGATATTTCAGTGAGAATATTGTCAGAGTAGAATTAGATTTCTCTCTATGGAATATTGTCAAACTGCTACTTTTGTGAATTTCTACTAAATGCAGTAGATTTCTGTTTTACAGACCTACTGATTCTCCTCTCATATTACAATTTCCTCTCCTAATAGACTACAAACTTGCACCTTGCTACCACATCAAGTTACAATACCCTCTTTTAGTAGAACTATCAATTTGACGGAAATATCTCTTCAGTGAATCATAATTTATACCATCTTCCAATCCCATAAAACGAAACATTAAAATTTACTTAGAGTTTAAGATGTGTCCGATTAGGTGCTTGCTGCAGTCCAAGTGTTGATTATAGCGCTAACATATTTTAGTGTGTCTGTCGGGAGACGAAGACCTTGTAACGAAGTATTCTCCTGAGTCTATTATTATGAATTACTGATAATCAGTTCTTGATGGTGAACAAGAATTGGTGACCTGAAGAAGACTACAAATTTTTTCTCTTGGCGACTCCATGAAGAGGAAGAGGGCTTTCAAGACCTCCTTCTACAAGGAGGAATCATAGATCTCCAACTGTGACTCTAGTTGATGACCCAAAGAAAATCATCAAAGATGCTAAAGGAAAAGAGAGATCAGTTGAAGCCACATCTAAGATAGTGAAGAAGGTACACAAAAAGTATGTTCCAAAGCAAAAGGTACCTTCATCTACTTTAGCATCAAAAGAGGTTTTTAGTTTCAAAAATTTATGCTAAAAAGTATCAAGTTGAAGCTACTCCCCTAGAAAATAAAGTGGATGTTGTTAACATAGGCTCAACTAAATTTTTTTCTTACTCATCACCTAGTAAATCCGAAATAAGTAATGTTCTAGTCAAAGAAGAAGAAACTAATTTCTAAGTTTTGATAAGAAATCAGAAGAGTTGACTGAAGGGGAATTAGAACAAGTATTGGCTATTGCACATTTTCTTGATAGGGATGTTTTGACTGAAGAATACTTCAAGACTATTTTAAATTTCCTTCAGACTCATCCTGAATACCAGTCTCTTATCACCCCTCAGCAAGAGTATTTTCCTTTTTCTCCAAATCCAGTTGTTGGGTCATCTTCCTCTCATCAAATTGAAGAGTTTGTACCTAAAGGCCTTACTTTTAACTTATTTGATTTTCTTCCTCAACAAAATAAGGATGAATTAACTCCATCCCCTCAAGAGATAACTTTAGATTCTAATTCTTCTACTGAAGGAAAAGTCAAGGCATCCTATATTCATATTTTTGAAAACCCACTCTTCTCAGTTCCAAAACCTAAAAAATCAGCTCAAGACCCCCAATTTTCAGCTATCCTAAATCAGAATCAGAATTCACCAATTGTAATTCCTATTTCTCAAATAGCTACATCAGTTGTACATAGGCAAAATATGGGCTAGCCTGCCCTTACAAGGATACAACAGATAGTGGCTGCAAGATATGCACCACTTGTTCTCCCTCAACCTTTGCATCCACTTCCCCAAGGAAATTACTTGAAATATCTTCCAAAATACACTAAGGAGGGAGAAGGACTTTCTGTTGAAGAACATTTAGTGGCTTTCTATATTTATGCTGAAAATTAGAATATTGAACATGAAGATGTCTGGTCAAGACTCTTTGTTCAGAGCTTGGATGATGAAGCTCGACTATGTTTATTATATTACATAATTTGGAACTCTGAAGAAGAAAACAGATGAGTCATTAGTTGATTTTACTAAGAGGTTTAATAAGATTTATTAGAAAATTCCCGAAGAAATTAAACCCACTGAAACCACAACTATGATAAATTTTGCAAATGCTTTAGATTTTGAGTTTTCCCTATGGTTGAGGGCTGAAAAAGCACAGACAATGACAACTATGCAAGAGGCTATAATTGGAGTGTAGTCTAATATCATGGATTCAAATAAATTAAAATTGGAGGAAGAAAAGGCAACAAAAGATAAAAAGAAGATGAAAGAAGAAAAACCTTCTTCTAAGTCTCTTTTAGCAAAATAAAAGATCGATCAAATGTCTAATTTGATCAAGGAACTTGCCTCTAAGATGTCAAAATTAGAGGCAGAAAATAAACCAACTACTAGAGACAATCAAAACGAAGCTAATAGAAATCAGGCTCCCTTCAGGAGGCCTTTTCAGCCCCAACAAATCCTATAGTGCCCAAAGAGGAATGCCGATGATTGAAATGTTTAGCCTCCTTTGAATAATTTTTCTGAAGAAGAAGAACAAGGAAATGAGGAACAAAATGAAGAAATAAACCATGTGGGTGAGACATCACAGTCAACATGTTTTACATTGCAGGAATATGAAGATAGATCAAGAATTTTTTTGTTTTCTGATGATATGAATGCTCAAATTTATGCATAGAATGATAAAAAAACAACAAGAAGTTCAAAACAAAAATTACCCTTTTAGGTCAAAAGGTCCTGTTCAGCAGCCTCAACAAAAATTAGATTTAGATAAACAAGCTGCTAAACAGAAGACCAAGGTAAATGAGGTTCCTCCACCTCAAAATTATGCCCCAATTATTAAAATTACTACAAAAAATAATGCATTAGTTCTAATTTATTTTAGTTTCAAATCTGAATTGAATAAAATCAAAATTCCAGTTCCACTCCTAGAATTATTGAAAAATCCAGCATATAAAGAGTCATTTAAGAGTCTGTTGTAGCCTCCTATCGCTCCTGATTCAATCAACCTTGAGGATGAGCATCCCACTATTTATCTGGGCTGTCATGTCCAAGACCAAAATGATGATAACTCATCACCTTTCTACCTGTCACTCAATATACATGACAAATTGTTGCATAATTTTCTGTTAGATTCTGGAGCTTCCCAAAATCTCATGCCAAAGAAAGTGATGGATGAATTGGGATTAGAGATCATCGAGTAATACCATGACCTTTACACCTTTGACTCCAAAAAAGTCAAGTGTTTAGGAGTGAGTAAGGATTTGGTTGTTTCCCTTACCCAGATGCCTATGAAGAGGTTAGTGATAGACATTGTAGTTTCTAACATTCCTTCTATATTTGGGATGTTACTTTCCAAATCTTGTTCTAAGAAATTGGGAGGTACCCTTCAGATGGACATGTCATATGCTACCATCCTAGTATTTGGAGGGGAATTCAGAAGGCTGTATAGGGAAACTCAAATGGCCTACATCATTAGTGATCAACAAAATCCATCAAATCATCTTATATATGTTGAAAAAAATGAATTGGGGTCATCAATTCTGCACCTTGCTACTGATGATAATGATTTCCAGCCTAAAATAAGTGAAAAACTACACTTTCAAGGTGAAAATGAGCAGCATTTAGAAGGAGGACAGATCTTGAAATTGTACTTTGATGGAGCATATTCAAGAGAAGGATGGGGATCCAGTGTAGTCCTCATTTCTCCTACTCAGCAGAAGGTGACCATATCATACAAACTGCAATTTGCTTCCACTAACAACACTACTGAGTATGAAGCACTTGTGTTAGGTATGAAGGTAGCGAAAGATTTGGGAGCAGAACAAATAATTGCCTTTGGTGATTCAGAGTTGGTGATTAAGTGTTGGAGTTAATGATTACATTCCATATTTGAGAAGTTGGTTTGTGATGGTTGAGAAATTCTCTCAAGCTCTCTCTCTAAATTAGGAATAAGTTGGATCTTAGAAACTCTATTTAATAGAGTAATCTGAATGTAATCAGTGTGTGAGTGTGTTTACACATACACCATTTATGTATAATATATGAATGTGTTTAGTAATTGAGTTATTTTAGTTATTTCTATCATGGTATCAGAGCACAGGATTAGAGGCTTGTGTGTGTGTTGTGTTGTGAGGAAATTCCTAAAGCTGTGTGGTGCTTTGTTGAGTGTCCGAATTTATACTTCGAACGCTTCAACCGTGACCCATTCTATTGAAATCAAGGTCATCTGCTACCAAAGTGGAGAGAGAAGTATCAAGTGGATCAGTTTGTAGGAAGGTGTGGCATGAAATTGTGAGTGTTATAATGCGTCTTAATAATTTGGAAGAAGAAATTAATGGAATGGATGAAAGTGATCAGCATTTGTGTGAACTAAAAAATATTTTACATTCTGTTCAATTGAAAAATATTTTAAATTCTATTCAATTTAAGTCTATACCCTCCAACGTGTATGGACCCTTTACCTTCTTGGAAAGAGACTACGGGTACGAATCCATTGCCTTCTTTGACCAGGGGGGGAATTTGGCTGCAGCTATCACAGGAGTGGATCTCTCGTCAATTTTCCTATCCGATAGCAAAGATAGAGCAGAGTGAATGATAAAGAAAATGATGAAGAATTACTGTGTCATTTGGATCAAGCGACAATATTTACAGCCAAGGCAGTGGGCTATTATAATGAAGGTACTGTGGAATTTATAATGGACACTCTATCCGATCAATTATTTTTCTTGGAGATGAACACTAGTCTTCAGGTTGAACGCCCAGTGACTGAAATGGTGATTGGTCAAGATCTTGTAGAGTGGAAAATCTGGGTTGGAGGAGAATGATGTGTCCATAGTGCTGAGCCAGAGTTATAATTATTTATATTAATATATATTAGTTTTGTAAATTAAGTTATGATGAATTCCATAGAAATTTTATGATGCAATAATTGATTCTAGATACATTCTGTATCTAGACGGTTTCCCTAGATAACTGGCGAGTACAACTGTTAGCACTCATGTATTTCGGTGGATGGGAGCTTGTCCATAGAATGACTAGGAGTTCAGTGATTGAAAACATGTAATCAATTGTTTTCGAAGATATCAAGTGGTAGTAAGGCTCAACATGGATGGTTGTCGAGATATTATTGCAGTTGCGGATCTAGGGAAGAATCCCTCATTATTCGTAGACATTGAGTGGTCTCCTAATGAGTTTATGCAACATATTAGGATGTTGTCCAGTAATTGACTTTAGGAGATCCCTGATTCGGGAGTTGGGGAAGCAAACTCGGGAATCCAACTTGCCAACTACACCTTTACGAGGGTTATGAGGTAACTTGATGGAGCATCTACTGATAAGTTAAAGAATGATTGATTATTTTGTTATTTATGAGTGACTTTAATACATTCATGTAATGTAATCATTAAGGGGGGATGTTGGATTTAATTCTTACATTCCATATTTGAGAAGTTGGTTTGTGATGGTTGAGAAATTCTCTCAACCTCTCTCTCTAAATTAGGAATAAGTTGGATCTCAGAAACTCTATTTAATAGATTAATCTGAATGTAATCAGTGTGGGAGTGTGTTTACACATACACCATTTATGTATAATATATGAGTGTGTTTAGTAATTAAGTGATTTTAGTTATTTCTATCATTAAGCAGGTGAGAAATAAATACCAAGTGAAAAATTCCAAATTGAAGAATTACAAGAATGAAGTTTGGGATTTGATTGAGCATTAATTTTCAACATTTAATATAAATTTTGTCACTATAGAAGAAAATAAAATTCTTGATTCACTATCTATTATTGCTAGTAATTTCAAAGTTCATTTAGATGTCAAGGCAATATATGATGTTCAAATAAAAAACAAACCTTCAGTTCCTGATAACATCAAGCACTAGAAAGTATTTGAGGATGATGGGGAGATTTAGAATTTTTTAGAGTGTGTAGAAGAGTTTGTAGACATACAATTTGATGATGAGCAGGAAATTGTTGAAAACCAATATAGCAGCCCTTTCAAGAAAACTATGGCTGGGAAAAACATTATAGATCTGAAAACTAACTTTATTCCTAAGGGTTTAGTTCCTTTAGAAATATTGTTTGATAATAATGATGTTTTTTTCAAGCCTGAAAGAAACATTGATGGAGAGAGTACAATAGAATGTAACATTGGTATAGAAGACCAACCAAGATTAGTCAAAGTGTCCAAATTCCTTCCTCTGGAAACCAAAACAAAATATATCAAACTGTTGAAGGGTTTTCTAATATTTTTGCATGGTATTATATTTAGTTGAAAAATTATGATAATAGCATAATGGAGCACAAGATTCCTTTGAAAATAGATGAAAATCCTGTAGCACAAAAAATCAGACACCTCAACCCCATGCCACTCCCAATCATTGGGAAAGAAATCAAAAAATTATGGGAAGCAAAGATAGTTCTGCCTTTGATATTTTCTAATGGGTAGATAATATAGTCCCAGTCTGGAAAAAGAATGGAGATATAAGGATTTGTGTTGATTTTCACAACCTGAACCAGTGCTCTTTGAAAGATAACTATCCACTACCCAAGATGGATTATATCTTGCAGAAGGTTGTAGGATCCAAAAGAATATCAATGATTGATGGATTTTCAGGCTATAACAAAATTTCAGTTGACAGGAAAGACAGAGAAAATACAACATTTACCACACCCTGGGGCACATTCATGTACTAGAAAATGCCATTTGGTCTGATGAATACAGGCGAAACCTTTCAGCGAGCAATGGATATTGCCTTTGCGGGAGAAAAGGACAGATTTGTGGTCATCTGTTTGGATGACATCAAAGTATATTAAAAATTTGATGAAGATCACTTGAAAAATTTGAAACAAGTTTTTGAAAAGTGTAGAAAGTTTGGTTTGTCCTTAAACCCAAAAATAACATCTTTTGTTGTCCAAGAAGGTAAGTTGTTGGGACATATTGTAATAGAAAGTGGCATCTGTATTGATCCAGGAAGAGTATAATCTATTCAAAATATTGGTTTTCCAAGAAATAAAAAGGAATTGCATTCATTTTTAGGGAAAATCAATTTCCGAGGCGTTTTGTTCCTAACCTTGCAGAGCTGATCAAACATATAAATGTCTTGCTGAAAAAAGATGCAGAATTTAAGTGGCAAGATGAAGCAAAGAATTATTTTTCAGCAATTAAATCTGCCTTTATTGAAGCTCTAGTTTTGATTAGTCCTGACTTTGAAAATGATTTTCTGATTTTTTCACATGCTTCAGAAGAAACAATTGCAGTTGTCTTACTACAGAAGAAGAAGGAGGGTTTGGAGCAGCCAATTTCATTTTTCAGTCATGCTTTAAGGGATGTTGAATTAAAGTACAAATTGACTGAAAAACAAGCATATGCACCGGTTAAGGATTTGAATTCTTTTCGAGTTTATGTTCTACATTAAAAAATAATTGCTTTTGTGCTCGATATCACTATTAAAGATGTGTCGCTGCAACTAGATACAGATGGAAGGAGGGGATGATGGCTGACCAAGATTCTGTAATTTGATGTTGAAATAAAACCAACTAAATTGATAAACAGTCAAGGCTTGGCTCGCTTGATGGTTGAATCTAATTGCAAAGAATTAAATATGAATGTAGATGCAACTGAAGGAGAAGATGGAGAAGGTATTGCTAATTATACGGAAATATTTGATTCAGATTGGTACAAGGATATAGTTTACTTCTTATTAAATTTCAACTGTCCACATGAAATGGATAAATCTAAAAGAAGAGATTTTAAATTGAGAGTTGTGAATTATTTCATTTCGGAAGACCAACTTCACTGGAAGGATCCTGTTGGAGTCTTGTTAAGATGTGTAGATGAAGAAAAATCCTAGGAGATTATGATAGAGATACATGTAGGAGTGTGTGGAGGGAATTTGTATTGGAGAGAAACTGCAAACAAAATCTTAAGAGATGGCTATTATTGGCCAAATCTTTTCTCTGATGTCTTTTCCAAAGTCAGGAGTTGTTCCTAATGTCAAAAATTTGATGGTAAACATAAATTGCTACCATTACCTCTCATTCCTATTTCATCAGATGTTCCTTTCTAGTAGTGGGGGTTAGAATTCATAGGTGAAATTCATTCACCTTCATCAGGACAACATAGATGGATTCTTATAGCTACAGACTATTTCATTAAATGGATTGAAGTTGTACCAACAGGGAATGCTACTGATATGGTACTTATTAAATTTTTGTTGGAAAATATTATGTAAATATTTGGTTGTCCACATAAATTAGTAATTGATAATGCAATGGCCTTTAATTCTGCTAATATGTACAACTTTTGTCAGCAATATGGGATTGAATTAACTCATTCCACTCTTTATTACCCTCAAGGTAATGGATTAGCTGAGTCATTCGATAAAATTTTCGTAAGGATTATTAAGAAAGTATTGCCTAAAAATAAGAGGAATTGGGACACTCAGCTGATACATGCTCTATGGGAAAATAGAGTAAGTGGTAAAAAATCAATTGGAATGTCTCCATTTCAGCTTGTATATGGTATTGATGCTGTAATTCCTTTGCAATTAGCTCTTCTTGTGATGAAATTCCTGCAAGATGAAGGTGATCATGAAAACCAGTCTGAAGGAGAATGCTACAGTTGATAGAAGAACACAAAATCAAAGAATCATTTCTGGAAAAAAAATTATAAGTATCAGGCTAAATTCAGATCTACTTTTGATAAAAGAGAAAATCAATAGTTGTTTCAGGAGAATTATTTGGTGCTACATTGGGATGCTAGGAGAGAAGACCATGGAAAGCATGGTAAGTTTGACAATCTGTGGTTTGGGCCATTTAGAAGTGTTGAATTTTTGGGGAATAATACTTTTCTACTCAAACATCTGGATGATGGTCAACTAACTGGAGGCTCAGTCAATGGTCCTTTTCTTAAAAAGATATTTATTTAGTAAGTCAGTTGAGTCACTCCATTGTAAATATCTGTTGTAATGTGTCAATAAACTCCATGGCAAATGGTACTTATGTCTGCATATATGGTTATTCTTGAGTCCAGTATGTCAATGGTAAATCCTATTATTTTTTTTCAAGAATTCTTCTGAGTTTCAAGAGTTTTTGAGGCACTGAGTCTACAATCCTTGAAGCCTCATAGGGAGGACTTCATCCCCAATAGGAGCCACTGTTAGCACTGAAAATGTTAATCATGTAATCACGATTGTTTCATTTTTTTAAAATTCTTATTGTGTCCTAGTCCATGTCCAAAGTTTGAGTCATTTCCAATAAAAGTTAAAAAGAGTCCCAACATCAAGGTATTATTAAGTGAATAGGTGTCATAGTGTTTCAGATTCCTAAAATAAGTTAAAATATTTATTTTGACTTATGTTAGTGTTGAAGGTTAGTCAATGTTTGGGTAATAAATTTGTAGTCATATGGTTTGGAATAATAGCTACCTTTGTTGCAAATTCACTGTCAAAAAAGAAATGTAGTAAAAGGAAACTATTTCTCAGAAATAAAAGTCATATATTCCACACAGTGAAAAGCACAACTATTTCACTGAGATTTTGGTTATCTGATAAAAGAGGCTACATATAAACAGGTAATCAATTTTCAAAGCAGGCAGTTTAAGGCTTCGTGGACATCATTGCAGCCAAATTTCTTTAAAATCAAAGCGTGACTTGCAGAAAATAGATTGATGAATAGAGAGGGAGATTTGGAGAAGAGAAACTAAGAATGATTAAAGGAAGCTTGCCAGGAATTAGACTAAGGAATGAAGCGACAGATAAGAACCATGTGCAGGATGAGTAGATGACCATTGTCCAATCGTAGATTCGAAAGGGAAGAAATCAACAACTAAGATTAAAGTGTAGATGGAGTGATTTCACAAATCACAGTTTTTAAAGTTTACCATTAAGGCAATCACATGGTATGTTAACTGATTTGCGATGCGATGAGGCGAAGGTCAAGCAAGGAATACTATCATATCTGGGTGCAGATCAACGGTGAGGATTAAAGTGCAGATGGAGCGACTTCACAAATCACAATTTTTAAAGTTTATCATTAAGGTGATCACATGGTATGTTAAGTGATTTGCAATGCGATGAGGTAAGGGGCATGTGTTGGAGTAGCGCAGTAGCACAATTTCACAAATCACAAAGTTTACAATTTAGACGTTGTCAGTGTAGAGTTAAATTTGTGGGCGACCAATTTGCAATAATACAGAAAGTTGCAATGTGCGATGCCTTCTGATTGGTCACCAAGTTGTGGGGTCCTAGAACCACAATTCCACGTGTATGCATATTTTTTGGAAGAAATTGTGGTTTTTCTTAAGGTTCCTATAAAGTGATCACTGTTGATTGCATGTGTATGTATGTTTATAAAAATTCTGATGCATGATTTGCGATCGGTCCCATTTCTCTGCCACGTCACCTTCGCTCTCATTGCACATCGCACTTCGCCATTTTCAACATTTAATTCCCACATTTCATAATGAAACTTCTGATGTGCGAGCTGCAATTGGCCCCACTTCTTCGCCACGTCATCACCCCTCCTCACTTATCATTCATTTCGCTCCATGTCTCCTCTATCAATTAAACCTGTTTCAAAGGGTTTCTTTGTAATTTCTCATAAAATGAACCTTCGTCATTTTATCCAAAAGTTTTTGGTTTTCCACCATTATAAAGGGTTTTCAACCAAAAAAGGGGAAAGGAATAGTGGAATAGTGGCAGAGTTTCTCTCAAACATTTTTCTACCACTACTCTCAATACCAGCATGTTTTTACCAAGCACTGAGTAGCATTCAAGGAAGAGCCACACACCATTTTCACTGTTGTTTGCACTTTTATGGAGTTGGTTGCACTAGAACAGAAGAGGAGTCTTCCCATAAAACTGCCACATCATAAAAACCACATCAAATTGTTAGCCTTAATGTTATTTTCATTATGTCATAGCACTTTGTAATTAAGATTAAAGGATAAGCCTCATCTCTTGCACGAGATCGTAATAACTTTTGGAAACAGATTCACCTTTCTTTGTGAAAGATGACAGTAGCATGTTTTGTATATATATGCCAAACTGATATGAAGTCAGGGTTGGTTGGTGGTTATATATTTTTGACTAATATGATCTGTAATATTTTTTGTGAATGAAATGGAATGATACTACTAAGGACTTATTACCAATTAGCTGTGTGTATTGTCTACTTACTTGTGTTTCCATATCCCCTTCATCATATTGTAATGTGTTTTTATTAGTCTCTTACGCATGCTATGTGTCTTATCAGTTTTTTTTAGTCTCACACAGTGAGAATTCATGATAAAATATATGTTACAAAAATGGAAGAGCATCACTCCTAGTAGTTATTCTTCATGTTATTTCAGTGAGAATCTTGTCAAACTAGAAATAACTTTCTCTTAGTGGAATATTGTCAAACTAATAATTTTTGTGAATTTCTGCTAAATGCAGTAGATTTATATTTTATAGACCTACTAATTCTCCTCTCATCTTACAATTTCCTCTCCTCATAGAGTACAAACTTTCACATTGCTACCACATCGAGTTACAATACCCTCTTTTAGTAGAACTGTGGATTTGAATGAAATCTCTCTTCAGTGAATCAAAGTTTATACCATCTTCCAATACCATAAAACAAAACATTAAAATTACCTTAGATTTTAAGATGTGTCTAGTCAAGCACTTGTTGCAGTCCAAGTGTTGATTCCAGTGCCAATATAGTCAATCCCAAAAAATTGCACAACAAAGGAAGAATATGTGGCAACTGTAGAAGCAACTGAGGAGATTGTGTGGCTCGGGAAAAATATTGAAGATTTATTGATCTAGGTGGATATTGGTGGCCACCCACCTATTCCACCTAGACCTCCAGTCAGTTTCATCAGTTTCCTTGTTTATTGCAAAATTTACTATTTTTAGCATTTTTTTGGGTCCTCAAATTTCGGAGCAATTTTGACCCCCTAAACGGTGTTTTTTTTTAGGTCTGCAGGAGGCCCATAGCCATACGTAGGGGACTGCAAAAAATAATATATTACTCGGAGATATATTTTTGACAATATATCGTATGCACCAAATAGAGATAATATGACCAAGTTATGACCCCGGGAAGTTGGCTACCCAACTAACCCCAACGAGACCCACAAACTCTTGGCGTTCCATCTCCTGGGGTTAGGATTTTGGTTGTTTATGGTTTTCCCATGTTGTTCAATAATAAAAAGGCCCTTGAGCCTCATTGTAACATAGTTCAGAGGCATGTAGCCACCACATCTCTTCTCATATTTATCTGTTTGTAAGCTTATTTCAGTATTTTACATTAATAAAATCAAGTATATTTTCTATTGCATCTATGTGTTTATGTTTATTTCTATATTTGATCGTGTTCCTACATAAATTTGGATAAGTGGTATCATAGCGGTCTACTCTTTCTCGATCTTTCTTTGCATGTCCCCAACGAGATTGGAGTATAAGGAGTTAGGGTTCGATCTGGTTGAAACTTTGAAATATCAACCTCGTAAGCTCCAATGGAATCCCATGGCAGAGAAAAAGAAAGACGAGGGAGAAGGAAATTATATAAAAATATTTCTTGAGGAGACCCTTGAGAAACAAAGGAATGCAAGGATGGATAACTTTGCCTAGATCCTTCGACGACTACCCACCGGTGACATATCTTCATCTAGTAGACACTCTGGAGGCACCACTCCTTTTAAGGTACAAGTTAACTTCGACATTCTTAAATTTGAGGGCCAAATAGATGCAGATGCCATATCAAGTACTGGTGGGAAACCTACTTTGAGCAAAACGATGAGGGGGAATCCTCCTTGATCGTAGCTGCACTCACTTGGAATTATTTTTGAGATGCCATCAAGGAAAAATAATACCCCGTGGGGAGTTATGAGGACAAGTACATACAATGGACTACGTTGAAACAAAAAAGGGATCAACATGTGCATGATCTGAAGAATCTGTCATTAGAGGAAATTTCATCCTAAAAGTGGCCTCCTAAGGAAAAATAATAAAATAATAGTTATGAATTTTGGAGGGGAAATAAGAAAACTACTTTTTTTTAATTGTATTTTTGGCTTATATCCTTATATGTTTACCAAAATTTAAAGCGTATACACTCATTGGATGCGGAATTAAATTCCACATGCAAGGAGTACCCAATATGCATGCTTTTGAGAAGACTCGCATTGATAAAAATCATAGATACATTAAAAAAGAGTGATCAACACGCTTTTTTATAGTATCAGAAATTGTTATCAGTGTGGGTCTTCTCAAAAGTATGCATAATGGGTACTCATTGGATGTGGATTTTAATTTCACATCCGACGGGTGTCTACACTTGAAATTCGGGTAAACCTATAAGGAGATAAGCAAAAAACACAATTTTTTTTCCCTCTAGAATATTTATGTGTACCTCTTTTTAAATTTAAAGGAATTTTATTGGTTTACATATTATGTATGTGAAAATTTCATGGGAAATTTTAGGATAAAATTTCCTCTAATGTCCATTCCATGCTTACAAAGTTGGGTATCAAAGTTTCAGAGAAACATTTGTTGCTTAAGTACCACAGTTGTCTGCACAATTGCATCCAGGAGGAAATGGATTTCCTTGACATCTTGTCACTTGGTGCAACATACCATTATGATGCCAAGATTGAGAAGAAATTAAAACAGAAGAAGTGAGACTTTGGATCTACGAACTAGAAGCAAGGGAAACGTGTCCTCAAGCTACAGAACAAAGGACAAGGTTAAGGTGGGGCGACCTAGGACAAATTTTCAAAGCTGTAAGCGAAGAACAACACCACAAAGCCAAATAGGACATGAGAAAGTGGTGTGAGTTCCATAAGAGCTCCAATAACAACAAAAGTGAGTGTCGGGCCAAGAAGTCACTGGTGGCCGAGATGAAGGCTTCCAAATCAGATGCATGTTATGACTCTGAGTCAAAACCTGACAAGGGGAACGATAAAGGGAAGCATATTATTGATGCGGAGACTAGTGCCACCATTTCCACCACCAAGATCCAAAAGGAAGAACCCAAAGATCTAGAGGAGGGGGAGCACATATTCCATTCCAAAATGTGGATGAAGGGTTCCTCGTTGCAGTTCACTTTCCACAATGGGAGCCAAAAGAACTTCATTTCAGTAGAGGTCATGAAGCGACTGGGTCTCCCAAGAACAACACACCCACAACAATACACCATCGGGTGGCTTCACCAAGGATGATATATCCCAACAACATCAAGCCCTTCACAGATGAGGTATTATGTGATGTTGCTCCTGTAGAAGTTTGTGATATATTATTAGGCCAACCATACTTGTGGAAGCGACATGTTATTTGTGAGTCTCGGCCTTGTGTTGTTATTGCTACTTTGGGTAACAATTTGTACATGATACTAGAGGTAGCACTGCCTACCTCCATCTCTTTGATCATTGTGAAGCAATGCAGTAATCTCATTTTCCAAATCAAGAAATTTTTTTTCCTTATGATCTCCCCTCAGGGAAAGAAGAATATTGTGGCCAAGAATTCCAAACAGGTCTCCTCCACACAACAAAACAGATGGAAAAAGTTGTGGAGTACATGGATATCTTCACCTCACCTACAGGGGTGCATCCGCACTGTCATGTCAAGAACTCCATCAATCTGACTTGAGGCGCACTGCTACCTAATGGACCAATCTATCAGTGCTATGTTATGGAGAATGATGAAATGTAGAAGGTGTATTGGTAAGTCCAAAAGGCATGCCCAAAAATTCATAATGACCCTCATGAGTTTGAAATGTTGTTTTTAGAATATCTTCAGTATTCATTCTAAATTTATGATATCCTGAACAACGCTCCAACTAGGTAAAATAAATTTCTCCATGTAATTCATCCAATAATTCATTAATCATGAGAATGGGAAATTTATCATTAATAGTGAGCTTATTTAGCTCCCTATAATCTAGACACATGCGCCATGATCCATCCTTCTTGTGCACCAATACTACTGGAGCAAAGAAAGAACTTTGACTAGGTTGAATTATACCAACCTATAACATTTATGTAATCATACGTTCAATTTCGCTCTTTTGGACATAAGGATACCTATAAGGCCTGATGTTTGGAGGAACACTTCCTAGGATCAAATGAATAGCATGATCATGATCAAGAAAAGGTGGGAGTACTTTGGGAGTTTCAAACACCTTGGAATGATTGTCCAATTCTTTTTGAATATCTGGAGAAATAGATGATTTTGATGTTGGAACTTCTAGTGAGCATAATTGTGCAATTACGCCCTGTTGTTATTTCTTCAGAAGCTTTGTCATGACATTAGAGCTTATTATCTTTCCCGGCTTCCCCACGATACCCCATAATTCGAATTCCTTTCCTTTGGAAAAAAATTCAAGAAAATTTCTTGAAAATTAAAAGCTATTGTCCCCAAAGATTGTAACCATTGTAATCCTAGTACAACATCAACACCTCCCATTGGAATGGAAAGAATTGGACTATTTAATACATATTCCTCCATTTTCAACCATAACTTGACATTCTAGTGCTGGGTATAGGAAGAAATTCAATTCCTTGGCTACCTTACAATGAATAAAGTTATGGGTGCTACCCCAATCAATCAACATTATTACCTTTTTCTTCTTGATATGTGCTTCTATCTTGAGAGTTTGAGGAGTGGTAATTCCTGCCAATGCATTAAACGATACGGTCAGACTCATTTCTTCTTTCTCTAGGGTTGGTTCCTGGTGTATATTCTCTTATTTTGAAGTTTCTTTTTCATTTTCTTCCTCCTCTTCACAATCTATGTAAAATAATTTCTTCTCAACACACTTATGACCTTTAGTGTATTTGCTATCACAATTGCAGCAAATCCAATTTGATATTTTTTCTCCCAATTATTGTGGTGTCAACCTTGTAGGTTGGGGAAGTCTAGGAGTAGCAACACTTCCATCTTTATATATGTGAGTGGTAGGCTTCCTTGTCGCCATAATTTTACCTTAAATTTTTCTCGCCAACTTGAATGCCTTATCCAATGAATCACACTCCCAAAGGAAAACCTCATGTTGGATGTTATCCTTTAAAGTCCCTATGAAGACATCAATCCTGTGTTCTCAATGTGCTCCACCATTGATACCTTTTGTTTGAGATTTATCAATTGGCTAAAGAAGGTGTTGCTCTTTGTATCCTCATAATGTGCTATCATTTCCTCCATAAACATTGACCAAGTGACAATTTTTTTACGGGAGCAAAGCCATCGATACCATACAAATGTATTTTTTTCTAAATATAAAGTTTCAATGTGTACCTTTTATGTGTTTTGCACATTATTGAGATCAAAATATTGCTCCATCTGTAGTATCAATGTTACAGGATTCTTGTCATCAAAATTCCTCATATTGATATTTGGAATATGGTGGGTCTTCCATCCAACATTTGAGTTTATGAAATCACGATTAACATTTATTTTTCTCTTATCACGAGTTTCCTCTACTATCTTTTTGCCATTAGGAATAATTTATTTTATCAACTTTGTCAAACCTTCCTTCAAACCTTCCATGTCTTCCTTCAAACCTTCCATTTTTTCTTCCATACCATTCCTCAAACCATCCATCTTAGCTTCCATGCCCTTCTTCAAACCATCCGTCTTAGATTCTGTTATCACCATAAAAGTTTTTTTTTTAATCTTGGTCAGTTTACCTTGTTCCTAGTCATGGTCTTAGATAGGTGTTGAGTCATTTCATGTTTTAAGGGGTAAGAGATAGGGTTAGAGTCTCAAAAGTGTAATTTTCATTTCCAAATAAAATTTGACAACCTCATTCCATGGTTTAAAGGTTCCATATTTTGTTTAGAAGTCATATTTTAACGCTTTGATTTTTTTTTTGAAATTAGCCACGAAATCACACTTTCGTAGTACAGTCAATAGAAAAAAGTTGTTTTGCACTACGAAAGCACTGCTACTTTCGTAGCGCATTTCTCTGAAAATACACTAAGCACACTACAAAAGCATGGATTCATAGCGGGTCATGTCAAATCAGCAAATCATTCAAATTCCGTTACTTTTTCATCATTAGGTGTCAGTTAGAGGTCATTTCCAAGACAAAAAGCCATTCAAAATCATCATTGCATTCGTAGAGGTTTCATTTACGAAATCTAAGTTCAAATTTGAAAGGGCTAGCTGGTTTCTTATTCCAGTTTGCATGCAAAACACTCCAACAGACCATTTTCAAGAGTCAAGCTTGAGGTAATCTCACACCAAAGCTTCTATTATCCATTATCAAGCGAGGCTGATTACTCTAATCAAGCGAGGCTGATTGTTTTGAATTCAAGAGAGGCTGATAATCGGAGTTCACAGGAAACTTTCAGAAATTCAAAGACAAAAATGACTGAGGAGAAGAAAAATCACAGGTCAGGACATTGTTTAAGGACAGAGCTTGAAATCATAGGAACCCTAGCTAAAGAAAAATCAGTATTGGAGGCTTTCAAGAAGGCAAGGTGTTTGAAATTTTTTTAAAAGTTATACGGAGGACACAGTCAGGTGACAAAGGAGTTTGCTTTACATTTTACTGGCTCAAACACAAAAATTGGAATCTTAAACTTGTCAGCTATGTTGGGTATACGACCAAAGTCCCACATTGACTAGAAGTGGGGAGGATCATGGGTATATAAGGATGGACAAATATCTCCATTGGTATGAGGCCTTTTGGGGTAAATCCCATAAGCAAAGCCATGAGCGCTTAGGCCCAAAGTGGACAATATCATACCATTGTGGAGATATGTGGTGTCCAGAATCCTTACAAGTGGTATCAGAGCCATGCCCCGAAGTTAGTGAAGTGGATGAATCCTCGAATGCCGAACGAAGGTGGTGGGCCCCGGTAATATCACAATGGGATCCGTGGATGAGCTCGGTTAGACAGGCGGTATGCTCTGGATTCTTCATGGACGTGTCCTGGTCCCAACACGGTGAAGAGGAGTTGACCTAGGATAGAGCAAGCTCTTGAGGCAGGTGGTGCTCCATGTAAGGTGTGTGCTTCCAACACATTGGAGCGGAGAATCCTGGTTGGTAGAGAGTGGACGGATGGATAATCGTTTGAGGGGAGGCTTGATGGTCCTTTGTTCGAGGGGAGGATTGTTGGGTCTACGACCAAAGTCCCACATTGACTAGAAGTGGGGAGGATCATGGGTATATAAGGATGGACAAATATCTCCATTGGTATGAGGCATTTTGGGGTAAAGCCCATAAGCAAAGACATGAGGGCTTAGGCCCAAAGTGGACAATATCATACCATTGTGGAGATATGTGGTGTCCAGAATCCTTACAAGCTACTCCTGAGATTATTGCCTTAGTAACAAAGATTCCTAGGGGGCAAGAGAGATGGCTCAAAGGTTTCAGATTTAACATGGAGGCATGAAAAGTGTTTCTAAATCCAGAGTTTGTAGAAATGGATTTAAACAATGCAATTCCCAGGAGCTGCATCAAAGATTCATATGCCAATTTTCTATAAAACATCCAGAGGTATTTTATCTATGAGGGAAGGTATCATAAAGTATATTCATATCATTTTAAACTTCTATTGCACTTTACTAGCATGACATCTTTAGATTTGCCATTTTTTCTATATAGAAGTATATCTAAGATGGCATACAAGGATCAAATGAAGTTTGAAGGGTGTGAAACCTCTTTATTCCACCATGGTTTAATCAAGTTGATGGTCTTACATGAACTCCAAAAGATCAACAAAGAATGGTCATCATTTTTGTTTTTATGTGGTTTTGGAGTGGAAGCACAAACAATAGGAAATAACCCAAAAGGAAATGAAACTCCACCTACAGAATCCATCAAACCTGTAGTGACAAGGTCAAAAAGGTTTGTTAAGCTAAAACCCAGGAAACAGGTGAAAGAGCCAGTAGGAAAAGCATCAGTGGTTATTGTTAAAACTCCTCAACCTGTAAAAAAAGGATAGTTGAAGTTAAAGAGATTGCACAGGAATAGTCAGTTGATAAATAGGTTCAACAGAGATTGACTAGGAGTCAAATTGCAAAAGAAAAGGGTAAAGCAGTGATTTCAGGAGCAAGTGATACTCCAGGCTTAAAGGGAAACTTGGATGATATCTTACAAGCCATTGATATAGAAGATCCCCCTTTGGTTCGAGCTGATTTCATAAAATTGATGAAGGAAAGAAGAAAAAGATGAAGTCATCCAAAAAACTAGTATTCAATGAAGAAGTTGCAGCATTTGTATTCAAGGCAAGGAAGCCTGTAACCAAACAGTCCAAAAATATGCAAGAGCATGTTGAGCTAGAGAAAATAGAGGAATATTCCATTGTTGATGAAGAAATTATAAACCTTTCATCACCTATACCAGAAAAGTTAAAAAACAAAGTATTCCCCACTCAAATAGAAAAATTCAGTTATGTAGAGATGGAGGAAAAGTTGAAATCAACCAATCTTGAAATTGCCAGGCTAAGGAAGAGAGCAAGAAAGCATGCTGTTGAAAAGACAAATTTAAAGAGGATGAAAGCCATCTGGGAAGTTGAAAGGGTTGCTAAACCTGAAATCATTAGCAGTGAAACACAATGTTTCACTTGGACTGTACCAGCAATAAAAGAAGTCAGATTTGTGAGAGTAATGAATACTCAGTTGAGAGGCACCAACAGAAATCTAAGGAGACAGGTTGAAGACCTAGAAATTCAATTGACAAGATATCAAGAGAAACTACAGCAATAGTGAAACAAGGTAATGAAACAGGGCAGTAAATGATAAATCTTAAATTAGTTTGTGAGTAAGAAGAAAACCATTTTGAGAAAAAACACCTTTAAAGTTGAGTTTTTTTGCTTATTGATGTTGATATCAATCCTGGAGAAGCTTTGAATATCCTCAAACTTTAAATTTTGAAGACTGTGTTTAAAAAGAGAGCTTGCACAACAGTTTCGTAGCGCGCTACGAAACTGCTGAAGATGATTTTTTGGCACTTTATATATAGATTTTGCAGATAAGGATTGATGGGTTTCAATTTTTAATGTTGCTGGTGGAAAGATGAAGATCACAGCTAAAGACTCAAATTGCAAAACAGTAGAAAGAATGGTTAAAGGAAATGTTTTACAATAATGTAAAATCTGTGCTACGAAAACAAGCTACTTTCATAGCGCGGTCATATTTCATGCATTTTTCACTTTTTCGAAGATTTTATCTGCATAGGAGGATGATTAAATTTTTCAAGCGAATATTAGCACATGTGACAGATATGAAACAATCATCAATGTTAACAAAGATGCTCGAAGATAAACATGGAGGTTAAGGGCTAAAAAGCGAGACTTTGTCTCCTAGTTTTTAGGATAGTTAGGTCATGAATCAACAGGTTTACAACAAGGTTGGAGGCATCATCAAAGTTCAAAAACATGGATTTATAGTTGTCAAGAAAGCATTAAAGGTTTAGATAAGGTTGTTTCAAACATGTTTAGGAGTTTCACTCCTATTTGTATTAGGACTCTTCAAAGATAGTTTAGCTGTCAGTTTGTAATTAATAGTTTGTTTCATGAATAGAATAGGTGTCAAGAATGAAAATTTGAATTCTCCTAATGATGGATCATTGAATCCAATATTGTGAATGCTCTATATGAAGCATGAGGTCTAATTCATCAAGGTTGGCATTTTTCATTAGCAAGGAAACTATGCTACTGTATGTCACTGTGTTCTTCTCAATTTAATATAGAGATTTGTTTGACTGCTAAAGATTCACAAGGAGTTTAAGTGTATCATTTTTCTATGGCTTTTTTCAATTACTTACTTGCAGTATTATTTGTATGTGTTACTTAGAATTCATTTGACAATGCTCTAACTTCCTTCACATGCAAATAGACTGTGTTTTATCACTGCGTTACTGTTTTTCTCATAAACCTAGACTCCAAGTGCCTTGACTTCCATGTTTGACAGATTATGATGTTTTGTTGAAGACTATCTTGACTCCATGGCCCAATGAGTGTTTGCTAATATTTGATTCAACCAGTTATACATTTTTATCCTTTTTATTCCTAGATTTAGTCATCTAATCATTAATCAAAAATCTTAAACCTATTGAGAGGTCCCTCTCAGGTTGAGGAGGCTAAGCCTCAGCCAAAATATTGGTTTGAAAGAGTTACTCAGTGTATAATTGATGAGCAACCTATGAGGGTCAGATTTTGTGATTACATTTCGGTGCGTCTGCCAGGAGCTTGAAGATTACTCATTCCCGAAATCAAGAAATTGAACTTCTGAAGGTAGTAGGTGCTCAAAAAGCTTTTCAAGGCTGCATATACCTTAGTGACTCCATACATTTTCAAAATTTTTAAAGGTGGCTTTGAGAAGGAGATACAAACAGAGCAATCCTGATTCCAATCCACCTACCATTGTGGACAATCCAAACACTATTTCAAGAGGCAGTCAAAGAATTTCAGAAATATCAGGTACTCCATCTCATTCGAAATATTTGTCCTCTGAAATATTAAGAATTCCTGAAAACAAAAGAGTTGATGATAAAATTCATGAAGTGTTATTTAGATCAGAAAGTGAAAAGGAACTCATTGATATTATCTTAGACTTGCATAAAAGAGGAATTGACACTTCAGCCTTAGTGACACAAGAAGACAAAGAAGAATTTTGGGAAGCTGTTACCTTTGAGCTGTTATTAGAAAAAGAGTCTCTAGATAAATTAAAAGAACTAGACCCTTTCGAAGTCTTGCTGAAATCCAAAGCTGGTTTACCCCTTCCAAATTGGAGCTCAATTGTTAGTGGCTTGCAAAAACCAAATAGTCATTCTTATATTATTTTTTCATCTTTTGTTTCTGCTATTCCTAAAACTATTTTTCATCCTTTAAACATGGTTGGCCTAGCTAGGTATGCACCACTTGTCCTTCCTATTGTTTTACATGATCTCCCTAGTAAATATGATGCTAGGATTCAGACTTGGGGAAGTGATGAAGAACTCACAGCAGAGCAACATGTAGATCAATTTAATGATTTTATAGACAGAGAAGAGGTTGATGATGAATATGTGAAGTTAAGACTATTTGCACAAAGTTTTACCGATGAAGTTAGAAAATGGTTTAAAGCTCTCACACTGGGAAGTATTCGAACTTGGGATGAGTTTGAAGACAATTTTTTGAGAAAATGGGGAAACAGAACCAATCCAGTTCAAGCACTTACTGAATATAACAGTCTTAGAAGGGAAGTTGATGAATCTCTCCAAAAAATTTCAAAAATATTTAATAAAGTTTTTGATTCAATTCCAGCTCATTTGAAACCTCCAGAAGCCTTAACACAAATGAGATATGCTGAAGCATTTGATTATGAATTTTCTATCTTGTTGAGAGAAAGAGAATCATCTACACTTGTTGAAATGAAAAGTGATGTAGTAAAGGTAGAGGTAAACATGATAGCTGCTAAAAAGTTAAGAATGGGAAAAACTAAATTGAAAGAAGAAGAGAAACCTTCCTCCTCAACTTCCGATGATAAATTTGACTCAATGATGAAAACTATGGAGAAGTTGATGGACAGGTTACTCTTGGAAATAATTCTTCCCCTCCTGTGCAACATGAACCTCAATTTAGAAACCCTCAATTCAAGAGACCTAAAATTCAACAAAGGCCAAGAGAAAATAGAAATCAGTAGCCTGATCCTCCAGTAAGACCTCCTTTTCAGCAGAATTTGGTAGATGAAGAAGATGAGTCTGAAATTCCTGAAGAATCTATACATTGTCTTGACGAAGAGATGTCAGGAATTTTATTGACTAAAGAAGAGAATGATGAGTCAGATTTGGCTAATCAAGGAGAAGAACCATCAGATTATTTTAATGGGTATCAACATGCTATTTTTGAAATGCAAAAGCAATATACTCTCAGAAACTGAAATGTTCCTATTATTGCAAACAAATCGCAGCCTAAGAAAGATGCTCCAAAGGTTGTTGAAGCCAAAAATGATACTCCAAATATTGCTAAAGTTAAGAAAGACACTTCACTTGGTAAGAAAGACACTCAACTTCCTCCTCCTATCAAAGAAGCTAGAAATCATGTTTCTGTTTTCAACCTTGAGAATGAAATTTCAAAGATTAAAATATCAGTCCCATTTAGCGAGATTCTCAAGGTAAATGAATATAGAAGCAAGATTGTTAAGATGTTAAATTCACAACCAGGAGCTGATGATATTTTGAATGTTCAAGAAAATAATCCTTCTATATATTTGGGTCCAAGGCTAGAAGATGAACAAAATGAAGAGTTTCCCCCTTTTTATGTAAGCATTAGTATTCATGATATGACTTTACATAATGCTATGTTGGATTCAGGGGCTTCTCACAATCTTATGCCCAAAATAATCATGGAAAGGATGGGGTTGCAAATAATAATACCATATAAGGATTTGTTTTCTTTTGATTCAAAAAGAGTTCAATGCATTGGTCTAATTAAGGATGTGGTTGTTGGTTTAACATAAATCCCAGCAAAGACGGTTGTTATGGACATTGTAATGGCTGAGATTCCACCAAAGTTTGGTATGTTATTTTCAAGATAATGGGTAGCAAAAATCAAAGGCACAATGCAGATGGACCTTACCTATGCTATTATTCCTTTTTTTGGTGAGCAAAGGAGATTGTATCGAGAGACTAGAATGGATTACATGGTAAGTAGTAAAGACAGATCTCAAAAATTTCCTATTTATGCCTTTGATAATAAACTTGGATATGTTATTCTTTTCAATGAGTCAGCTGATAGTGTCGAACAAGAAATGAGAGTATAAAATCAGCACTCTGAAATTTAGCAGCCCAAAAATCAGCACTTTGAAATTCAGTAGCCCGAAAATCAGCAAACCTAAAATTAGCAAGTAAATGACAAAGAGATGGAAATATGGTCGTCATTGTACTTTGAGGGATCAGTAGGAAAAGAAGGGGTTGGAGCAGGGATTTAGATTACAAGTCCAAATGATGAGAGTAATTTTTACTCCTACAAACTAAACTTTGATTGCACAAACAACATGGCTGAATATGAATCTTTGATTTTGGGTCTAGATGTTTTGAAAAGAATGGAGGCTCAAAATATTTCTGTTTTTGGAGATTTAGAATTAGTTATTAAACAAATTGAAGGTGTTTATCAAATGAAGGATGTAAGAATGAGAGCATACAAAAATTTAGTTTTAGACATGTTGGAAATTTTTCAAGCCTATTCTTTCACTGTCAAAACTAGAGAACAAAATTCCGTTGCTGATTCTCTTGCTGTCTTTGCAAGTCTTTTCATCATTCCTATTCATTCTACTGAAAAATATGAGATTGAAGTTCATCATAGACCAGCTATACTAGATAATATCACCAATTGGCAAGTTTTTGAAGACGATCAACAGGTAAAGAATTTTATTGAGTTGAAATAAGAATTTGAAAGTACACAAGTAGACCAACAAAACATGCTTGTTGAATCAAAAATAAATTCTGAAGTTTTGCAATTAAAGAATAATTCAATACCAAAAGCTCTTATTCCCCTTGAGAAGATTTTTTATCAGAATGATGTTTTCAAATCACCAAAGATACAAGCTAATGAAGAGGAAGTAGAGAGCTGTAATCTTGGTACATTAGCTTTTCCTAAACTTTGATCAAAATTTCAAAGTTTCTTTCAGCCGATATGAAATTTAAATATATTGAGATGATGAAGAGGTTTATTGATGTTTTTTCTTGGAGTTATGCTAATTTAAAAGAGTATGATCCTTCCATTATTCAGCATATTATTCCTATCAAAGAAAATGAAAGACCTTTCAAGAAAAAATTGAGGAGAATTAATCCTCTTCTCATGCCATTGATCAAAAAAGAGATTAAGAAACTATTTGATGCTAAAATCATTGTTCCAATAAGATTCTCAAATTGGTTTACAAATTTGATACCAGTTAGAAAGAAGAGTGGAGAAATCAGAATTTGTATTGACTTCAGAAATTTGAACAAAGCTTCAATAAAGGACAACTATCCCTTTCCCAAGATCGATTCAATTCTGCAAAATATTGTTGGTTCTCAAAGAATGCCTATGCTTGATGGTTTTTCAGGTTATAATCAGATTCTTGTACATCTAGATGATTAGGAAAAAATAGCCTTCACAACACCATGGGGCACATTCATGTACGCCAAGATGCCTTTTGGTCTCATGAATGCAGGAGCTACTTTTCAAAGAGCAATGGACATTGCTTTTTCTGAAGAAAATGAAAATATGGTGGTTGTTTATCTTGATGATATAACAGTCTTTTCAAAGAAAGAAGAAGATCATTTGAAACACCTAGAAAAAATTATGCTGAAATGTAGAAGGTTTGTTATCTCTCTTAATCCTACCAAAAGCATCTTTGCTTTAACTAAAGACAAGTTACTTGGTCATATTATTTTTGAAGATGATATTAGGATTGATCCTAATAGAGTTAATGCAATTCAAAAAGTAGATCTGCCAAGAAGTAGGAAAGAGATTCAATCATTTCTTGGGAAAGTGAATTTTGTTAGGCGTTTCATTCCTAACTTTGCTGAGATTTTCAAAGACATAACAAGGATGTTGAAGAAAGGAGTTGATATTAAATGGACAGCTGAAGCAAATAATTCTTTTGAAGAAATAAAGAAGGCACTCACACAAGCACCAGTACTCATCAGTCCAGATTTTTCCAAAGAATTTCTAGTTTTTACATTTGCTTCCGAAAACACAATTGCTGGAGTTTTTCTACAAAAAGGAAAGAAAGGTACCGAACAACCTATTTATTTCTTTAGTAGAACATTTAAAAATGCTGATATGAAGTATAATATTATAGAAAAGCAAGCCTATGCCTTGGTGAAAGATATGAAAGATTTCATAATTTACATTCTGCATTCTCACATTGTGGAATTTGTTCCAAGTACGGTGGTAAAAGATATTCTAACTTAGGCAGATCCCGATGGTAAGAGGGGAAAATGGATCAAAAAATTGCTGGAATATGATATAGACATCAAACCAACCAAATTAGTGAAGGGACAATGCTTGGAAAAGTTAATGAAACAATCAAACTTGGACTATCTTGATATAAATCTGAATGCAAAAATATCAGAAATTTTTGATGATGAGGAAGAATTGGTCCAAATTGATGAGAAATACATTACTTCAGAGTGGTATAAGGATACGGTTTTTGTTCTTCAACATCACAAAGCTCCTGCTGATCTAAAAAAGTCCAAAGCAAGGTTTGTTAAGCTGAAATCTTTGAGATATTTTGTATTTGACAGAAATCTGTTCTGGAAAGATACAAGTGGAATTTTGCTGAATTGTTTACTTGAAGAAGAAGCTGAAAAAGTAATTGAAGAATTCCATAATGGTGATTGCGGAGGTCACCATTATTGGAAGGCTACAACAAATAATATTCTAAGAGCGGGATATTTTTGGTCAACAATGTTTAAAGATATTTACAAAAATAATTGTTGCATGCCATGAATGCCAAATTTTTGAAGGAAGAAAGAAGCTTGTACCTTTACCTTTGGTTCCTATTTATGTGGAAGCACCTTTTCAGTAGTGGGGATTAGAATTTATTGGAGAGATACATCCATCATCATCAGGACAACATCGATGCATTATCACAGCAACGGACTACTTCACCAAATGGATAGAGGCGATCCCAACAAGGCAAGCTAATGATTATTTAATTATTTCTTTTCTAGTGAATAATATCTTGTCTAGATTTGGTTGCCCCATGAAGATTATAACAGATAATTCTCAAGCATTTACGTCTAAGAAAATGATAAATTTCTGTCATCAATACCATATCACTCTTGGACACTCTACAACATACTATCTGCAAGGAAATGGTCTTGCTGAATCATCAAATAAGAGCATTGTAAGAATCATCAAAAAGTTATTGCAGGAGAACAAGAAAGCTTGGCATTTAAATTTGAAGTATGCCTTGTGGGCTGATAGAATATGTACAAAAAGATCAATTGGGACTTCACCATATGAATTAGTTTATGGCGCTAAAGCTGTTTTTCCGACATCACTTGGGGTGCCTGTTATGAAATCAATTCAAGGACTTGAAGAGGAACCAAATGCCATTTAGAGGAGAATCAACCAACTAATAGCTTTGCAGGAAAAGAGAAATGAGGTTTATGATAGCCATCAGCATGCTCAAAACAGAATTAAAAGTACATTTGACAAGAAGATAAAGGAAGAAATTTTCCAAATACAAGACAAAGTGTTGAAATGGGAGGCAAAAATTGAGGAAAAAGGAAAACATGGTAAGTTTGATAATTTATGGAAGGGTCCTTTTAAGTTAGTTGGTTTTCATGGGTACAAAACTTACATATTGCAGGAAATTGATGGAGGATCATATGCTAGAGGGCCTGTTAATGGAAGTTTCCTAAAGCATTATACTTGCTGAACTTTTATCAATCACTCATGACATTGTACATATTTCATCTTTGTCAGTTTTATTGCTAATAATGACAAGCTGAAATAGAGAGCTTAAGCCCGAGGTGAAGGCCCAAACAGTTTGAAGAAGATGCTTGTCAAATCAAATAAACGTTATTTCTATTTCATCAAAAAATGGATAGCACTGGAGCTACGGGTTCTTAGTGTACCATAAGGGCACACTATCCCAAATGGAGCCACTGTTATCAGCATAATTTTTTTTTTTTTAAACTTGGATAGTTTACCTTGTTTCTAGTCATGGTCTTAGATACGTGTTGAGTCATTTCATGTTTTAAGGGGTAAGTGATAGGGTTAGAGTCTCAAAAGTGTCATTTTCATTTCCAAATAAAGTTTTACAACCTCATTCCATGGTTTAAAGGTCCCATATTTTGTTTAGAAGTCATATTTTAACCCTTTGAATTTTTTTCTGAAATTAGCCACGAAACCACACTTTCGTAGCGCAGTCAATGGAAAAAAGCTATTTTGCGTTGCGAAAGCGTTGCTACTTTCATAGCACATTTCTCCGAAAATGCACTAAGCACGCTACGAAATCGCAGATTCATAGTGGGTCATGTCAAATCAGCAAATCATTCAAATTCGATTAGTTTTCCATCATTAGGTGTCAGTTAGAGGTCATTTCCAAGACAAAAAACCATTCAAAATCATCATTTCATTCGTAGAGGTTTCATTTATGAAATCTAAGTTCAAATTTGAAAGGGCTGGCTGGTTTCTTATTCCAGTTTGCATGCAAAACACTCTAACAGACCCTTTTCAAGAGTAAATCTTGTGGTAATCTCACACAAAATCTTCTATTATCCATTACCAAGCGAGGATTATTACTCTAATCAAGCGAGGCTGATTGTTTTGAATTCAAGCGAGGCTGATAATTAGAGTTCACAGGAAAATTATAGGAATTCAAAGACAAAATGACTGAGGAGAAGAAAAATCACAGGTCAGGACATTGTTTAAGGATAGAGCCTAAAAGCATAGGAACTCTAGCTAAAGAAAAATCAGTAATGGAGGCTTTCAAGAAGGCAGGGTGTTTGAAATTTTGTGAAAAGTGAGTTTGCTTTACATTTTACTGGCTCAAACACAAAAATTGGAATCGTAAACTTGTCAGTTACTCTTGAGATTATTGCCTTAGTAAGAGAGATTCCTAGGGGGCAAGAGAGATGGTTCAAAGGTTTCATATTTAACATGGAGGCATGAAAAGTGTTTCTAAAGCCAGAGTTTGCAGAAATGGATTTAAACAATGCAATTCCCAGGAGCTGCATCAAAGGTTCATATTCCAATTTGCTATACAACATCCAGAGGTATTTTACCTGTGAGGGAAGGTATCATAAAGTATATTCATATCATTTTAAACTTCTGTTTCACTTTATTGGCATGATATCTTTATATTTTCCATTTTTTCTATATAGAAGTATATTTAAGATGGCAAACAAGGTTCAAATGAAGTCTGAAGGGTGTGAAACCTCTTTATTCCACCATGGTTTAATCAAGTTGATGGTCTTACATGAACTCCAAAAGATCAACAGAGAATGGTCATTATTTTTGTTTTTATGTGGTTTTGGAGTGGAAGAAAAAATTACAGGAAATAACCCAAAAGGAAAAGAAACTCCACCTACAAAATCTAGCAAGCTTGTAGTGACAAGGTCAAAAAGGTTTGTTAAGCTAAAACCCAGGAAATAGGTGAAGAGCCAGTAGGAAAAGCATCAGTGGTTATTGTTGAAACTACTCAGCCTACAAAACAAAGGATAGATAAAGTTAAAGAGATTGCACAGGAATAGTCAGCTAATAAACAAGTTCAATGGAGATTGACCAGGAGTCAAATTGCAAAATAAAAGCGTAAAGCAGTGATTTTAGGAGAAAGTGATACTCTAGGCTTAAAGGGAAACTTGGATGATATCTTACAAGCCATTGATATAGAAGAGTCCCCTTTGGTTCGAACTGATTTCATAAAAAATGATGAAGGAAAGCAGAAAAATATGAAGTCATCCAAAAAACTAGTATTCAATGATGAAGTTGCAACATTTGTATTCAGGGCAAGGAAGCTTGTCACCAGACATTCCAAAAATATGCAAGAGCATGCTGAGCTGGATTGTACCAGAAATAAAAGAAGCCAGGTTTGTGAGAGTAATGAATACTCAGTTGAGAGCCACCAATAGAAAGCTAAGGAGACAGGTTGAAAATCTAGAAATTCAATTGACATGATCTCAAGAGAAACTACAGCAATAGTGAAACAGGGTAATGAAATAGGGTAGTAAATGATAAATCTAAATAAGTTTGTCATTAAGAAGAAGATCATTATGAGAAAAAACACCTTTAAAGCTAATTTGTGTTGCTTTTTGATGTTTATATCAATCCTGGAGAAGCTTTGAATATCATCAAACTTTAAATTTTTGAAGACTATGTTTAAAAAGAGAGCCTGCACGGCGAAACTGCTAAAGAAGATTTTTTGGCACTTTATATATAGATTTTGCAGATAAGGATTGATGGGTTTAAATTTTTAATGTTGCTGGTGGAAAGATGAAGATCACAGCTGAAGACTCAAATTGCAAAACAGTAGAAAGAATGGTTAAAGGAAATGTTTTACAGTAATGTAAAATCTGTGCTACGAAAACAAGCTACTTTCATAGCGCGGTCATATTTCATGCATTTTTCACTTTTTTGAAGATTTTCTCTGCACAGGAGGAGGATTAAATTTTTCAAGGGAATATTAGCGCATGTGACAGATATGAAACAATCATCAATTTTAACAAAGCTGCTCGAAGATAAACATGGAGGTTAAGGGCTAAAAAGCGGGAACTTTGTCTCTTGGTTTTTAGGATAGTTAGGTCATGAATCAGCAGGTTTACAACAAGGTTGGAGGCATCATCAAAGTTCAAAAACATGGATTTATAGCTGTCAAGAAAGCATTAAAGGTTTATATAAGGTTGTTTCAAACATGTTTAGGAGTTTCAATCCTATTTGTATTAGGACTCTTAAAAGACAGTTTCGCTGTCAGTTTGTAATTAATAGTTTGTTTCATGAATAGATTATGTGTCAAGAATGGAAATTCAAATTCTCCTAATGATGGATCATGGAATCCAATATTGTAAATGCTCTATATGAAGCATGAGGTCGAATTCATCAAGGTTGGCATTTTTCATTAGCAAGGAAACCGTATTACTGTATGTCACTGTGTTCTTCTCAATTTAATACAGAGATTTGTTTGAATACTCAAGATTCACAAGGAGTTTAAGTGTATCATTTTTCTATGGATTTTTTTCAATTACCTACTTGCAGTAGTATTTGTATGTGTTACTTAGAATTCATTTTACTATGCTCTAACTTCCTTCACATGCAAATAGACTGTGTTTTATCACTGTGTTACTGTTTTTCTAATAAACCTATACTCCAACTGCCTTGACTTCCATCTTTGACAGATTATGATGTTTTATTGAAGACTATATTGACTCCATGGCACAATGAGTGTTTGCTAATATTTGATTCAAACAGTTATACATTTTTATCCTTTTTATTCCTAGATTTAGCCATCTAATCATTAATCAAAAATCTTAAACCTATTGAGAGAGCCCTCTCAGGTTGAGGAGGCTAAGCCTCAACCAAAAGAATGGTTTGAAAGAGTTACTCAGAGTCTACTTGATGAGCAGCCTATCAGGGTCAGATTTTGTGATAACATATTCCACACCTTTCTTCAAAACTTCCATTTCATTTTTTGTTGCTCTTTGCGAGAGCGAAATTTGGTGCACTTGCTCTTGTAATTTTGATATATCATGTTGCACTTCTTCATATTCATGAGTCCTAGTATATTATTCCGAGGGCTTAATGGGTGTTGAATTATTTTTAGGGGGAATTTTAAAACCCAATACTAATATCTATGCTTCAATATGCCCTTGGAATCACTTCAAACTTATTTTTCAAACAAGACTTATGCAATTTGAAAAAACAAATACACACCTTTTTCTTGCTTTTGAGGAGATTTCTATTGAAACTGAATTATCTTTGTGATTTCAGATCCTCAATATCTTAAATTCAGTCCTATAGTAGCACTCTAAATCCTCTTTCGAGTGCCAGAGGTTTAACCTAATTTGGATGCTTCAAGACAAATTTATGCCCAATCTCCCACAATGACCTAATTATGGACTGGTTTAGTATAGTGAACTTGTACAAGGTGCCACGTGTCACTGGTTCCTCCTTCGGCTCTAAAACTGATACACAAGAAACTACATTCCGTATTATTTCAACTACTTTTTACAGAATTCCAATTTGATGCACAGAGAGATAGTTATGACAAGTTTCCCAAGGTCACCTCTTTTAGATGAAATTTAGGAGCTTGCACAAACCCTTACTTCCACAAAGCATATCTCCAAAAATATTGTGAACCAAGATCTGAAATTTTTACATGACGTGCCTCATGATTTCTTCATCTCATGGTAAAAATTTGTGCTTTTGAACCATCGTAGAAAAAAAGTTATAGTGAAAATTCCACGATGACCTGTTTGGAGCAGCGAAACACTAGAATCTGAAGCTCTGATACCAAATGTTATGAAACCAACTCCAAAAATAGAAGGAAAGAGAGATCAACGCCTTAGAAATAAGCCAATTCGAGGGGGAAATCTTCTTTGCATCACACAAATGAACAATTCTTGGACGATAGAAATGAAAAAACCTCCTTTTATATATAGGAGTCCATGGGGTCACAATATAATCCTAGCTGACCTAACAATAATAATGTAAGGGCACAATAATAACAATATGGGGGTTACAAGGGTACAACAATAAAAATAAGGGGGCTACAATAACAACAATAAGAGACTACACTATTAATATAGGGACCTAACATAATATAGCTTTATTACACAAATAATTACAGTATTTACAATAACAACCACATATACTTACGCACATTTTCTTCAACCAACAAATAATCATATTGTTTATGGAGATTTAAAACCACAAATAGATACAACGCCTACAATAATATATGCATATACATATTCATATTTTTTATAACAAAAAAATAAAAAGACATAATGCCCACATCAGTCAACAAGGGAATCCATAGGCTCACACCTCCACCCTCAAAAGTAGTACTGGGATTCACCTCCTTCCTAGGAAGTCTTGAATCCATTACTGAAGTAAAACCTATATCTAATGTCTAGCACTATGATCCTTGCGCTAATTTTTCTCTCAGTGAAAAATTACCAAATCATTGTTCCAGGGAACACTCCTAATGTGCTTATGATTCCATCTAGAAATTATAATGAAAAAAAAATCCCCGGCCTTCCATTCTCTGAACAAAGTCCCTCGAGTAATCCGGTCGCCCCCTTCTATGCAATCACACACCTTCCAAGTTATATTGGCATCCCCTTTTCTACTACAAAGTCCCTCGGGATATCTATCCCTTAGAAAGGTTTCCTCACATTGGAAGGTCCAAAAACCAAGGAATATCCCCACCTCAAAACCATCATATGTTAGGTCCCTATATTACTAGTTTAGTCCCTTATTTTTATTAGCATAGCCCTCTTATTGTTATTTTTTTACCCCTATTGTTGTGGATTAGTTGCACGGGTGTACGAAATCGCACCAGCTTAAAGAGTGTGGTCTACTCTCTAAACTATTGGTAACAGACAGAAAGTGGGGGAACTCAAAAGCATAAAACTTAATGGAAATAGTATGCTGAAGTATGCTCTGGTTAAAATAAAACTAAAAACACAAATATACAGAAGCTATATAGAGAGTTCCAAATGATAATAATGCAAATGATAGCTCGATGGCCTCTTCTTATTAAACGTTCGAAATGGAGAAGAAATTTTACCCACTTGCCAAAGGGCCCCTAGGAAATGGCTATAGGTCTCGATGCAAGGATGTTGCCTTCAAAGCTCTACCTCTGATGCAGTCTCACTCTCTCTCTGTGCTGTGGTGGATTAAGATGTTAGGTGACCAACTATCGAGTCCTCTTTAGCTCCAGCTCCAGGTCACATACAATGTTGGTGTTTCTTGGGCAACTTTGGCCATCATAACACTGTGATCACCATTTCTTCATCTCTTGGTGGGTTTATATAGGTGAGATTCAAATCGTCCTTCCCTCCCTTGGTACATGATGGATGGTGACCCAAGGGAGAGGTGTGATTACATTGTGTGCTCAAATATTCTTTTGTGTGCTCACATAATTTCTAAGGAGGTGTTGGTGGCTATCCTTAGGCGGCTTTCACATAAGGAGAAACTATCCTTTGCTTGGTGTGGTCCTGGAAAGCGACCTTTTTCCATTTCAAGGAATGTGTGCTTATCGAGCAAAAAGGCGTGCAGAAGGCGCTCTTCTCGAAGGATAAAGCACAAATTTAAGCATTTATGACTAGTTCAATCTGATTTTCTAAAAACCTTAGAGATTTTAAATGCTTTTTGATTCCATAATGTATTCCTGTCCTATAAATCCTTGGGCTCAACATTAATTGATGTCATCTTCTGCTGTATGATTTTCTAGTGTTAACAGTTGCCCCCTAATGTGTGAGGTCTAGGAAGAACTGTATAGCCGAAGTACATTATAGTTTCTTTTTGGTAAGGTACATAGAGAAAGAGAGAGAGAGAGAGAGGTCTGCATGTATTTTGGAATTGACAACACCTTGCACTGTTTCCGAGATAACCATGACCTAAGGGACCCCCTGCAAGTAGAAAAAATATACAACATATTTACAAAAATTCAGTGAGGTGGGTATGTCCCATGCTCGTGATGCTATGGCTAGTTAAAAAAAATTGACAGATACATGTGATGTCTGTGCCACTACTGTGTTAGTGATGCTAGTGGTTGACAACGACTGTTGATGCCCTTAGGGGCGTTTTTTCTTTGACAATAGGTGGAATGTCGTACCCATATGCGTAATCTTGGTATGGCATATCTTTGCGCAATGTACACATATGTACTGGCTGGGACCTTCCTGTGTAAGCATTGTTGTCAGAGACGCTTATGGAGGCACGGGTCTTCGACAGATCTGATCAAAGTTCAATGGTTGTAAGGTACGAGACCACTGTGACATGAAAGCTTTTGCTGCGGTCGAATTTTAGGAGGATCGATGACATCTGTGGACAATGATGTCTCCCACAGTGCCACCCGAGGATACCCCTTTGCATGGGGAGGGGTTATCCAAGGTACCGCTTCCTTTTCAGAAAATAGGTGTTGAGGTCGACAAAAAGGAAGCCTTAACCGAACCATGAGTTGTCGACCTGAGTGGTCGGGGACCGAGATATGATGGGTTTAACATAGGCATTTTGGTGAGAGGTGACTGAAAATGGATGATGGGGATTCAATGGCCCGAGGTCGAAGTATACTTGAGTAACTTGGCAAAGTCATAGTTATTTCTGAAGGGAAAATTTCCTAGAGTCAGTAGGACTTCCAGGGCAGGTAGGACCGGCTATGAATGTCGGGATGGTGTGTGCATGACGTGAATGAAATAATTCGACCAAGGGGAATGAGGGACTGCTGCCATGGGAGAAAAGGTGAAATATGAGGGTGAAGTGGTGAAGGGCATCGTTTGTGGCCTTTGTATAATTACCAAAATAATAAAATAATGGGTGTTGGTTTGTACAAAACACAGAGACGGGTACCCCAAAACATGAAAGAGGGTTGCTCACTAAAGGTGTGAGGATAATGTTTTGTTGGGGTAGGGGTCCCATTGGTTGGTATCATGTGTGGGGTTGATGAAGCGGAAGATGTCGCAGATGGGATTATGCTGATGGAGGTATGGCGGGCCAAATGCAGTGCGTGGAGGTGCGCTTTCAACCTGCTTGTACAACCTGATCGTCCGGGAAGGGGGGTGATTTGAATGGTGAACCTCACCTTATGCATGATATATGGATGGGCATGAGGTGCTTCCCAGACTAAAATGGTATGACCATGGCGTCACTTGTGGGGTGGTGTATGGTCTATTTTGGATGACAATCGCCATGGAGGGGAGGCTCTACCGACCAACGTAGATGTTTATCATATGCAGGGTGAGGTGATGATAATCGTGGTCGGGTATGAGGACCCTATGGTTTATTTCTAATGGAGAAATGATGTCAGGATATGCGAAGCACTCTGGGATTCTATCATGCTAAGGGTAGAATGATACCTTCTCCAAAACTTTCAGTGAATGGTGCTGTGAACGGTTTGCGGGTTCTTCCCATAAAAAACAACTACCTCAAGTGAAAGCATCTTCTTTTCATCCAATATTATTGAAAAAAATGAATTTTGGAAAGGAAGATGGGAGCGTGCATACCTGCAGGCACTGAAAAAAATATTTTCCGAAAAGGGAATATGGGGCACCGCTTTCATTCGTCATGGCATATTGATGATGGTGCAACTTACGGTTTGTAGAATGGACCTTCTGATCTCATGTTATTGACCTCCGAAGTTCTGGGGAAGGGCGATAAATGTGGGATTATGGCCCTAATCCTATTTATTTGTAGTTGTTGAGTGTTGGGAGATTAGAGGTGATTGCAGAGCCTTTCTTGCCATTACGGTCAGCCTATGTACCAGTGATTAGCGATATTATGCCGAGGTAACTTCCATGATGTCCTGCATTTCAATTTTTTCAATTTAATGATGACGGGGGCCGTACAAATTGGGTTTGTACGGCCTTAAAGGGAATTTTTGTCCTAGATTGTGCGAGTGATCTAGGCAAAGAAGTGCCCCTCTTGCACTTATTTCAGAGGGACAGGCACACAAGGGTGTTTTTTTCCCTCCTTTTTGCGTGCAAGGGCATGCCTGTGAATGAAACAGGCATGCAAGGGCACACCTGTCTAAGAGACAAGCATGCAAAGGGCAAGGTTTTTGTCCCTTTTGATGTTTTTCTATGTACTGATGGGTGCTTGTTGTTTGGTAGGTTGGTGTGGAGAGAGCGAGACTGGCCTGAGATCCGGACCGCTCTGGCTATTGATGCTGGGGCACGCTGTCAGTTGGCAGTATGGGGCCTTCTGAAATTTGTTGAGAACGAGTTCCTTCATTCACAGGACTGATTGTTACGTTATATTATACAACATTAGCGTAGGAGGAACAACATGTTCGTACTGAGGGGGATGAACTTTATTATCTGTCCAGAGACGGATATATACTTCGTGACGGAGTTACTGCCTCAGGGTGAGGTGTTGAGGTATCCACTCCCTGCTAGGAGAGTGAACATAGTTAGGTTCCAGAGGAGGCATTGCGGTGGTGCACCTCTTATGGAGGGGTGCATCAATATTGCATCAGTGACAGATGTGTCCAAGCGGTGTGCCCTGGCCATCATTGTGTGACTCGCGAGGTCGTTTTCTCCACATCGGGCATCGGGACCACAGGTGGGAGTTCTACGTCGTTTGAGAAACGAGCATTTTTTCGATTTTTCCCGTTTCTGTTATGATGGTATGGTGTCGCAACTGAACAGGGTCCAACGTGGATCCAAATCATTTGCATACGATAGCATCTTGTGCAACATTATGTACGAGAGGGTGGTACTTATGAGGCCAGTTGTGGCAGTGCTTATTGGGGGGCTAAGGGAGCCATGCATGAGGAGGTGGGCTCCGGTGATGCCACGCGGCGGTGGCAGCAGGGTGGGTCATTATTGGAATGACACGATAGAGGCCTGGTTCGAGGCCAACCTGCAGATGTTTTTACCATACCTGTATGCGGGAATGGACTTTCACGGTGATCCAGATATCGGTCTCCCTTTCGGTTATGTTTGGGGTCCCGCAGGTATGTGCTATTTTTCTGCATTTGTTCAAGTTTTTATGTACATGTGTGTTTTTTATTGACATTGAAATTATTTTGGTTACTCATGTATATGTTGGCAAGGTGGGATGCCCAGTGGCCCGATTGGTGGGTCATGATCCTCTACCACAACTGCAGGGTGGTCGGGGAGGAGGCGTCGCAGGTGGATTGGGTGATGGTGCTAGTGGACCTAGCGGGGATGGTGCTGGCCCTTCAGGTGAGGGAAGCAACTCGACTGCAGCTGAGGTAGTGGCTGAGCGAGCTCGTGCAGATGCGGATAAGGCACGCATTGTAGCACTTACAGCTCGAGTGGCCATTCTAGAGGACTTCCAGGGTCGAGTGGACCGCTTGACCTAGGGGATGCCTGCTCGAGGTTTTATGGATGACCTTGAGGAGGTTTGGCTAGAGATGGTGATGGCCTACGAGAGGGATTACCGGTGCACTCTACGATGGGTAGCTATCGCAGTGGTGATAGCAGCTCCGGTGGTGGTACGAGGAGTAGTGGTGGGCCCAGGTGCTCCTCTTGAGGGGGCACCCCCTAGAGCCGTTTTGTACACAGGGAAAGAATCCGTTATGAAGATGCTTCCCTTATTTTTGATGACCCTTATATATTTGGGTTGGCCAATGGGCAAGTGATACTATTTTTGTACTCAGATACACATATTTTTGATATATATATGAGAGATCTTTTTGTGGCTCTACACGGTATGCTATCTATTTCAATTTATGGATATCTATGTTTTGGTTTTTTTTATGTATGATGGTTTATTCTCGATGCATTCTAGTCTAGGATATTGTTAGCTATGTGATCAACTGCTTGGTTTTGATTCCTTGATACATGTGAAAATGTAATGTAATCAAATTGTCTGCTTAATATTTTGGCATGCAAATATTTTCTAAACAGGTTTGCGTCTCTGGTTTCAAATGTTTGGTTTAATTGTGATACTAATAACTAGGAATTGAGGTAGACATGCATATGGCGAATGCCCTGATGGAGGGCCTCACACATGAGTCCGATTACAACGTCATATTCTGCCTGATTGTTGGTTGTTGATCTGATGCACACGTTGTTTGAACATAGTGGTGATCAGTCAGAGTGGTAGATGACCTAGGAAGCTGTAGCTAAGTTTTGAGACCATCGCGATGCTCCATCAGAAAATTTGAAATAGGGTTCAAGTTGGTGATCCATGATGGCACTTTGAGCACATTTAAGTCTTTGGGTCAAAAAATATTTTGGTGTTGGGATTTTTTTGTACCCTAACTCTAGGGGATAAGGGCTACTGGGGCCCTTATGGGTAGAAATTCTTGAGGTAAAGGTTGTTGATAGGGTTAGTGAGGTAGGTCCCGTTTGATTCCGTCATGATGTATGCCCCCTTTCGGAGAAAATGTTTGATGATATGGGTCCTTTCCACAAGGTTTTGAACTTTCCTGGTCCTAAGGCTTCTTTTGCGACATCGTAGCGAAGGACTAACTCTCCCTCGGTAAATGAGAGAGGGGTGATGTGGCGGTCAAATGATGCTTTTACCCTTTTCTTATGGGCCTCATTGTGTTGCAGCAATTGTCGCTGGCTTTTGTCAACTAGCTCTAGTTGTACTAGGCATTGTCCTACAGGCTGGGTGTCATCAAGGAGTTCGATGGCGGCGTGCAAGTTTGGGATCTCGTGGAAATAAATGCAAAAGTGCAAGGTGCCTTGGTATTTTGCGATGGTAATAAAGTGGAAATCCCGGGACGAGGGGGCTATTTGAATCCTATCTTGGGTGTGCGATGCTACAAGACGTATGTGGTGAATTGTGTCACTGGCATGTGGCAGGGAAAGGATCTCGGTAATGGAGTCTTGTGTGAGCCTAAGCTTGAATTTCCTGCTAGGATAGTCAATTTACGGTAAGTGGAATTTTTTCTTATCACAGAGGTTCCTGAATGCTTTTAGCAGCGGGCATACCTCTGGCGCATGATCATGACTAGTGCAAATGGTGCATGGTATCACAACGCTGACAGAGTAGATAGTGTGAGATTCTACGCTACTCGATGTTCCTGATGTGGATGCTTGGAAAGGGTTGGTTGTGGATGAGGTCATCTTCTTCTTCCATTTTTGCGTTGTAGGTTGAGACTTGCCTCCCTCTTTGGTGGGTGATTGATTTAATGCTGCTCTAGCTACCCTCAGCTTGGGGAGATGAGCACACTTAAATGTATGATGAAAGTGTGAGCAAATTTGACAATAAGTGTGTGTTATCCTCTCTTGATTAAAGAGAATTTTTTGAGGGAGAGGCGAGACTATGCAGAGACTGTTCACAAGGGGTTTGAGTTCTCTGCATTGGTTGACTCGGTGATCATTCAGATCACATAGGCCACATGTTATCCTAGGCTTGACCTGGGGTATATGTGGTTGGTGTATGGTCTTATTAGGCTTGAAACACCACTACGATGGTGGGGACATTGAGATGGAGATGTATCTTTTATCCCATTCCTGGAGATTGCCTGTTCTCTTTTCTATGGCATTAATCATGTCAATAGTGGGATGGATCCGTGAGACATAAGTACAATGTCGGTCATAATGATTACCCTAACATATCAGGAAAAATATTCGTGATATGGGGGTCCCATCATGCATCATCTGAGGCCAGGCAGGGAATCAACATCTTAATGCTACTAAGCCAGGGTAGTGGACAACTATATGGTCTGTCTTCTTGCATAACGTGCATGCGAGTGGGTTTCGTTAAGTACCTTTGGGGGTAGCTAAGGGTTTCCTGCTAGGCCGTTCTTCGGCTGATAAGAACATTATGGACTCGCTCATCTCTTCTGCTTGGGTCATGGAGCTACCGGTGGGCTCGGCATCCATATCATCTTCTTGGGAAAGATGAACTATGGCTGAGCAGAGGCTAGCAAGGGCTAATCAGAAGCGAGGTATGTAGTGACAATCCTCAATAGGTGATTGACGGCACATAATGGGCATGTGAATTGTGCTACCCGTAGCCCCACGTAGTAAACCCTTTCGATTAGATACCATCTATGAATGAGTTACAATGCGGCACACTCTTCGAGGTAGTGGCCATGTTCATCATATAGCGTGCAATGTATAATGGGAAGTACTGGGGGCCGCTCTACGAATCTGTGCTCCTCTTGTAAGTGTAGGATGGTACGCGGCTCGTCATTGATAGACTGGATGGAGGGATCCTCTTGATAGGATCGCTCGATCACGTGTAAGGCATCCCTATATCATGGTATTTCTAGATAATGGTGGGTATAGTGCCCATAGGTGTCACAGATAGCACATGTGTGATTGGTATGCAATTGTTTGCTTGTACTTTTGGTGGCAAGTTCCTTTTTATGGGAATGTCATGTCGAGGTGCCTGCTTCGTAGCCAAGGAGTGGTTTTAATTCGTCCAACTCTAGACATATGTGGGTAGGGTGTCCTGTGACATCACATATAGCGCAGGCTGATGACTCCCTTTGCATGGTGGGGGTTACTGCTTTCTTTCCTCTCTTGGTGATTTTATTGGTCGTGGTTACTAGTTTCGCAATGGGAATTTCCCTTGCGGGGGCAGTTTCGACCGTTGCTTGGGTAGGCTGGGGCTCCTTGGGACTGGGGGGCTTTAACCAAAATGTAGTAACGTTGGTAGCTGCTATTCCTGAAGGGGGAATGAGGTACCAAACTGGGAATGCCAACGATATGTTGGGTAGCACCAATGTTGCCAAAACCTGTTGGGAGATGAAGCTAGGAGGTGGATAGAGGAAAGGGGTTTGGGAGGCGGTGTAGACTAGGGAGGCTACCGTGGCCAATGCCTCAGTGTCGTTACTACTTGAGTCTATGTCCTAACTAACCTCGGTGCTTGATGTGGACATCATGCATACCGGGGACCCTATGGCATTGGGCGATACCTAAGGGATAATGGGAGGATCTCCTAGGAATGACCCTAGGATGGATGACAGTTTGAATTGGCCAGGGCCATATTATTGATACCGTGAAAGACCATCTATGGCTATATCTATGTAGGGTATAATTACATCCGTGTTGGTCAAGGGATGCTTTTCACTGTGCATCAGCTGGTCTACTGTAATGATCCGATCCTCGTGGGGGAACATCATGATGTGGAAGACAGAGGATGCTTGGCAAACATGGCATACATGTAACTCCACCCAAGGAGTATATTGTAATCCAAGTGAGCATCCAAGACTTTGATGTCTATGTGGACCATCTTGCCAACTAAGCAGACCAATACATTTTGGAAGAGACCGATAGGGGTTGAGGGACGACCATCATATGCTCTGAGTGTGATGATGGAAGGTTTGAGTTCGGGGGATCCTAACTTCTACCATACGTTCTTTAAGATGATGCATGTGGATGCACCCTTGTCAATGACACATCGGTGAATAGTGATATTCTGTACCGATACTGGTATCTGGAGGTCGACCATGGAGGGAAGCCTAGGGGTGGCTTTGTCTAAGTTAAAAGCCATCATGCATGTGTCAGCAGGGTTGAAAATGCCTAATGTGGAAAGTAGAGCTTTCCGTTGCTTTGGGCATGACTGCAGTACTTCCAATGCGAACATAGAAGTAGGTGGTTGAGCTAAATTGTCTATGATGCTATAATTGTGGGCCACTTTGGTGTAGTTTCCTGCTCGCCTATTAGGCCCTTTTACCATTTTTGGCAATGGTTCCAAAGGAATCTTTGGAATGGTTAGCGGTGTAGTCGACGTGCTTGTACTAGCCCCTGACGTAGTGGTGTCTGGTGGGGTGTCGTAGTTGCGATTCCGAGTTTGGAAAAACATTTATTCCCTATTCATGTAAATTTCATGGTTGCTTTTCCTGGAATCATCTAGGTTTTGCTGTTGAGTGCTGACCGTTCCTTGATGGGGGAAGGGTTCTTGCATCACCGTAGTTTTCTGGGAAGGTCCTCCTTGTCCTCGGTTACTCTGAAGTTTTTTAAGCTCAGGGAGTTCAAGACAGTGGTGAGTATAGTGCTCGTACTCACCACATATTGAACAAGAATGGTTTGTTCCTAGAGGTGGCCTTTTTCCTTGCCTTTGGGCAGTGCTTGGCTCCTGGTTCTGATTCTGGTTGGAGTTACCTCCAGCCTGGGATCGTGTTGGGTGCTGTTGGTTGTTGTCCCCTTGTCCAGAGTTCCCTTTGGGCTTTTTTTTTGCCTTTTTATTAACCACGTTAGGAGGGTATTTCTCCTGATCATACTGGTGTGGTTGATTTTAGGACGGCTGCACAAAGTTCACCTGTGCATTGTTTTGCATAGGTGGGTTGTGTGCTTGGGATTGAGCATAATGCTATCCCATGTTTGCACTTAGCCATTGGGGGGGAGCTCTTCTGTCAGTCTTTCTTCCTGCATACTGGGTCCTCTCAGCTGGACGATAAGGTTCTCCTTGGTGATACGCTTGCACCCTATTAGTCAAATTTTTCTGCTGCATATGATGAATTTGAAATCCGGATTGAGACATATTCTAGGTAGGCCCATGTGTGTAACTGGGATTCTGACTGTTGTTGCCTAGGTACCCTTGGGTCATTGACCCAATAAGTCTGTCTACATAGTTAGATGCACCTGGAAATTCTTGATAAGATTGCAGGCATGGGGCATTAGGCAGGATATTGTATATGTATCATGACTACGTATAGATTAGTTCAAGCTGCTGTTTTTTACTGATTGCGTCCTCTTTGGATGTGGGGTTGCATTGTGCCACATCCTTTGAAATCTCTGTCGCCAGAGTTTTCAAGGATAAATCTAAAAGGATTCGATCTTCGAGTTTCGCTTTTCATAAACTATGACGCCGCCTCCATTCATGGAGATGCTCTGAAATATGGGTGGAGGGGGATTGTCTGAAATGAGTCAATAACTCCATTCCCGAATCGTGGTGAAAGGGCAACTGAAAGTATGTGAGAAACGCAGTAGCAAGGGTGCTAAAGGTTCCATGTGAAGAAGGATGTTGCTCCACGTACCATTTCGCGGCCACTCCCATAAGAGTGCATTGAAATAGCCTAACCGAATAGTATCATCGATGATGTTATTCGATGAGCACCACAGGTGAAAGGCCATTATATGATTTCATGGGTCTTCCGCTTGCTTGCCTTAAAACTTTGGTATGTCCAAAGGGAGCTTCGTGGGCATGGGAGGCCAATTGAGGTTGTGTGCGATGGGGTCATTGGTGAGCTTGGTCAAATCTGGTAAATTTAACACTGCTAAGAAGGGTGACTGGGAGGTTGACGCCATGACAACATTTGAAGACATGAAGTTCTGGTTAGAATGAGGGTTAGTCTATGACGTAGCATATTGTGAATTTAGCTGGCTTCTCATATGGGATGTGCTCCTCTGCTCCCCAGGGGATGAGGGGGGATTGGTGTTCTGTGTGGTGTTGGGAGACCGATTAGGGTTCCCAAAAAAGGTTTCTCCAAGAAAGGAGGAACCAACTATGTTGGAAATGTTCCATCTTTGACGCCTAAATGGCGAAAGACTTGAAACTCCTCCCGGTAATGGGGGGAGGTCCAAAAGATGCCTGGACTGATGAGGTTCCATTGGAACTATTTGAGTGTTGATCAGGTTAGGTTTTGGAAAAATTTTGAGGGGATCGAGTTTGTGATCACGAAAAATTTAGGGCCACATACATAAAACAAAGTGAAAATGAAATGAATTTTCCCTTTAACTTAATCTATGTGATCAATCAAGAAAAAAATGGGTTTTGTTTGTTTGCGCGTGTTACTAAAAATCCTAGAAGACCTATTACGTCCTCACACACTCAAAAGTAACTGGGTCTTGAGAGAATTTCTTGTGAGTGCTGGCACAATGTCCTGTAAGAGTTGGCGATGCCCCCAGTCAGCCGAACAGAATCAACCAAGGTAAGTGTAGAGGGTCTGGAGATTGCTTGCACCGTCACCTATAGGGTAAAGGATGCCCTAGTTATGGCCACTAAGAACCACCATCCCATATGAGCGTTCGTGTCTTGGGCTTCTTGGTAGTCAGCTAACAATACTGAGTATCAACAGGGTCAGGTAGCCCCAACTGATACCACACGCACTGCGCCTAAGCCTAACCCCCTCTGAATCGGGTCTCTGCCACGCTCGAGTTTTAATATTTTCCATGCGCTGATAGGTGGATTTTAAAGCTCCCTAAATACAAAACTTCTTTGTTTCAATGTGAAGTGTGATCAAGGCAGATTATTGGATGCCTACCCCCTTGATCCTAACTTAATCTATAAATTCTCTTGTTGCCCCTGTGGGGAGAATTTAGTGAGTTGGTTTAAGTTATTTTTAGGTGGCTTTCTTTTCTAGTGGGTTAATGTGTGTGAGTGTATGGTGAAAAATCTTGTAATTTGAACATATGGATATCGGTGATCCTTTAAAAAAGTCCCCTAGTTAAACTATGTGACGTTGTTCCTTGCTGAAATGGAAAGCATTTGCGGATAATGGGCCGCTTCCAAATCTTCCTAATTAGTCTATGTGAGTGACTAAAGGGAGATGTCGAATCACAAATGTAGAGCGTTCATATGCTTGTCTAGGGTCACAAAATGGTTTAAAGACATCGGAGATTACTTGCTCTAATTGGCGATTCAATCCTAGTCCCGCAATTTCCTAAATGCAAAAATTGAATTTAAACTAAACAATTCCTACACTAGCTTATGCATGTGTGGTCTTGAGCCACTTACTTGGACTGGTTAAACTAAGTGTGCATACCAAAATTTTCAAACAACATAAATTTTTCAAACAACGATGGTTAATTTGCCCCCTACTTAAACTATGTGAACACTTTTTGCAAAAACCAACTTAAATGAAAACTAACTAAATGCCTATAGAAAGTAGAAAAAAGTGAGTTCTCAGAAGCTGTAGGGTATCAACACATGTTTTGGAAGATACATTAGGGGCTTCCCAACACACTTACAAGCAGAAAAAATGCAGAAAATAGGGAGAAAAAATCTCTCTGCAATTTGTGCGCAAAATCCCTTGATAGGTGTGCCTTCCTGCGCAAAAATCAGTCCTGAACATGCGTAATGCACCTCTGTGTGGAAAAACTACGCAAAAAAATCGTGCAAGTAAAATATTAGGAGGTGCATTCTTTAGTATGTCACTTCAGTGAGTCTAGGGACTGCAAGATGGGTCAGAGGACTGTCAGATCCACTCCAGCATAGACAAAGGGTCTCCCGCAAAAGATGGCACAACCACATAAACTTGGAACACATCAGTGGAGTCGCCAATCCTGTTGTGGTGGATTAGTCTCATGGGTGTATGAAATCGCACCAGCTTAGAGAGTGTGGTCTACTCTCTAAACTATTGGTAACAGGAAGAAAGTGGGGGAGCTCAAAAGCATAAAACTTAATGGAAATAGTATGCTGAAGTATGCTTTGGTTAAACTAAAACTAAAAACAAAAATATACAGAAGCTATATAGAGAGTTCCAAACGATAATAATGCAAACGATGGCTCGATGGCCTCTTCTTATTAAATGTTCGAAATGGAGAAGAAATTTTACCCACTTGCCAAAGGGCCCCTAGGCAATGGCTCTAGGTCCCGATGCAAGGATGTTGCCTTCCAAGCTCTGCTGCTGATGCAATCTCACTCTCTCTCTGTGCTATGGTGGACTAAGATGTTGGGTGGCCAACTATCGAGTCCTCTTTAGCTCCAAATTCAGGTCACACACAATGCTGGTGTTTCTTGGGCAACGTTGGCCAGCTTAACACTGTGATTACCATTTCTTCATCTCTTGGTGGGTTTATATAGGTGAGCTTCAAATCTTCCTTCCCTCCCTTGGTACATGATGGATGGTGACGCAAGGGAGAGGTGAGATTCCATTGTGTGCTCAAATATTCTTTTGTGTGCTCACATAATGTCTAAGGAGGCGTTGGTGGCAGTCCTTAGGCATATTTTACATAAGGAGTAACTGTCCTTTGCTTGGTGTGGTCCCGAAAAGTGACTTTTTTCCATTTCTAGGAATGCACGCTTATTGGGCAAAAAGGCTCGCATAACGCACTCTTCTCGAAGGATAAAGCATGCATTAGAGCTTTTATGACTAGTTCAAATATGATTTTCTCAAAACCTTAGAGATTTTAAATATTTCTTGATTACATAATGTGTTGCTGTCCTGTAAATCCTTGGGCTCGACATTAATTGATGTTGTCTTATGCTGTACGATTTTCCAGTGTTAACAACCCCTGTAACCAAAATATTGTTATTATTGTGCCCTTACATTGTTATTGTTAGGTCGGCTAGGATTATATTGTGAGCCCATAGACTCCTATATATAGAAGGAGGTTTTGGTCGTTTGTATCATCCAAGAATTGTTCATTTATGTAATGTATTGGAGGTTTCCCCCTCGAAGTGGTTGATTTCTAAGGCATTGATCTCTCTTTTCTTCTATTTTTGGAGTTGGTTTCTCAACATTTGGTATCAGAGCTTTGGATTCTAGGGTTTCGATACTCCAAAAAGGTCATCGTGGAATTTTCGCTATAACTTTGTTTCTACAAAGGTTCAGAAGCTGAAATTTTTAGAGCGCAAAGCCGAAATCCTAAGGAATAGCGTCGAAAAATTTCAAAGCTTGGTTTGCAATATGTTCGGTTATATGATCTGTGGAAGTTAGGGATTTTTACAGGCTCTTGAGTTTAACCTAAACAGGTCATCGTAGTATTTTCGCTATAACATTTTTTCTATGAGGTTTCAGAGGCTGAAATTTTCACAGAGCGAAGAATAAATCCTGACGAAACTTCTATAAATATTTTAGATCTTGGTTAAAAACATTTTTGGAGATATGATCTATGGAAGTTTGGATTGTTTCAGGCTCCTGAATTTCATCTCAAAGAGGTGACCATGGGAAAAACGTCATAACTCTCTCTCTGAGCATTAGATTGGGATTCTGTAAAAAGTGGCCATAATTACACAGATTTTGGTTTTATTTATATCAATTTCAGAGCCAAAGGAGGAAATAGTGACATGTGGCAAGTCATACAATTTCAATCTATTGAAATAGTCCATAATTAGGTCATCCTGGGAGATTCAGAGTAAATTTGTCTTGAAGAATCCAAATCAGGTCAGAACTGTGGTATTCGAAAGACGATTCAAAGGGCTACTTCAGGGCCAAATTTCATATATTAAAGATCCATAATCACATAGATAATTCAATTTCAATATTGAGCTCCTCAAAAGCAAGAAAAAGGTGTGTATTTTTTTCGAATTACATAAGTCTTGTTTGGAAAAAAAAATAGTTTGAATTTATTCCAAGGGCATATTGAAGAATAGATATCAGTATTGGATTCTAAAATGCCCCCTAAAAAGAATTCAACACCCATTAAGCCTTCAAAAGGCTCTACTATGACTCATGAAGACGAAGAAACACAACATGATATATCAAAATTACAAGAGCAAGTGCACCAAATTTCGCTATCGCAAAGAGAAACAAAAAATGAAATGGAAGTTTTGAAGAAAGGCATGGAAAATAATATTGATGGTTTGAAGAAACGCGTGGAAGCTAAGATGAATGGTTTGGAAGATAAGACGGATGGCATGGAAGTGGGCATGGAAGCTAATATGGATGGAATGGAAGATAAGATCGATGAAAAAATGAAAGACAACATGGAAAACATGAAGGATGATCTAAAAGTAGACATCGAAGGTTTGGAAAAGTTGATACAAGAATTTTTTCCTAATGGAAAAAATATAGTAGAGGAAACTCATGATGAGAACAAAATAAATGTTAATCGTGATTTCATAAACTCTAATGTTGGATGGAAGAACCACCATATTCCAAAGATGGATATGAGGAATTTTTATGGCAAGGATCTCGTAACATGGATACTACAGATGGAGCAATATTTTGATCTCAATAATGTGAAAAACACACAAAAGGTATGCATTGCAACTTTACATTTAGAAAAAAATACATTTGTATGGTATTGATGGCTTTTCTCCCATAAAAAAATTGTCACTTGGTCAATTTTTATGGAGGAAATGATAGCAAATTATGAGGATAAAAAAAGCAACACCTTCTTTAGCCAATTGATAAATCTCAAACAAAACGGTTTAGTGGCAGAGCACATTGAGGACTTCCAAAAATTGAATATAAGGGTAATTGATATTCCAGAGGAACACAAGATTGATGTCTTCATAGGGACTTTAAAGGATAACATCCAACATGAAGTTCGCATTTGGGAACCTGATTCATTGGAAAAGGCATTCAAGTTGGCAAGAAAAATTGAATGTAAAATTATGGCAACAAGGAAGCCTACCACTCACATATATAAAGATGGAAGTGTTGCTACTCCTAGACTTCCACAACCTACAAGGTTGACACCACAACAATTGGAAGAAAAAAGAGAAAAATGGCTTTTCTACAGTTGTGATAGAAAATACACTAAAGGTCATAAGTGTGCTGAGAAGAAATTATTTTACATAGATTGTGAAGAGGAAGAAGAAAATGAACAAGAAGAGGATATACACCAGGAACCAACCCTAAAAGAGGAAGAAATGAGTCCGACCATATCGTGTAATGCATTGGCAGGAATTACCACTCCTCAAACTCTCAAGATAGAAGGACATATCAAGAAGAAAAAGGTAATAGTGTTGATCGATTCAGGTAGTACCCATAATTTTATTCATTGTAAGGTAGCCAAGGAATTGAATTGTTTCCTATACCCAGCACCAGAATGTCAAGTGATGGTTGCAAATGGAGGAACTATAAA